>CAJNOJ010000016.1:372182-801474 GCA_905250025.1 Adineta ricciae | reverse complement strand
GATTTCAAATTCCTTATGTGGAGTTGCCATATCTATCTCTTGATTGTCCGAAGTCTATATTGTCATTTACACATCGACAGTATATAATTATGAATGAGCATGAATTCTAGTCGAAATTGTGCGATTGATTGTTATGCCTATTACTGTAAATTATGCACTATACAGTGTTGATCAAATGTGTTTCATGATATTTCACGTTTCTTCCAACATCTGCTGAAATGTGCACTGATAAGCTGTAAAATATTTTATTCAACAGTAACCTATTTATAACTTATTCGATGCTACGTAAAAAGTTTTTGATAGAGCGGAATGCTGTCTAGAAGAGTGTAGTGAATCACCAAGGCGAAGCAACATGAATGGCTGTTAATGCAAATGATAGAAACCGATTTGTGCTAGTAGGATCTCTTGGGATCATCAGCTCAAGATATTCGGTGTGCTGCTCGTATATTTGTTAACTGATATAAACAAAAAGTACCGTTGACTTCTCCCTTTGCTTATGATGAAACATAATTTAGTAAAAAGCTCGTGAATATTTGGTATCGAAATTTGAAGGAAGATTTATTAAAACCGGAAAATGCTTAGTGAGAATAACAGAACAGTAGAAAGCAGAAGAATTTTTACATTGATCTTGGGCGATACGGATCTAACTGCAGTATGGCTGATCATTTCCCCATGATCGACATGATGATGGACAGTTGCCAATCGTTACCCATCGGTTGCCACCAACACATTGAACAATACTTGCTCCACTCGATCGAAAGTAACATTGATATTTGCCTGTATCGACACATCGACCAGTAGTCGTTCGACAGTCACATCCACGACGAACACGATCTGGTGCTATTCAAACAGAAACGAAGCGTTCATTGAGAGATAGATGGATGAAGGTAGAGACACTTACCATCGAGAGTTGCAGGATCGATAATGTTGAGTTCTTCTTCTGATGTTGGATTGGCAGACGAATAACAAACGACTGCCAAGATAACAAGAGCGAATGTAATGATTGTTGAGATTTGCATGTTTTTAACACAAGTCAATGAGCCTTTACAACGATAATGGCACTACGATTTAGTCCTGTATATTTATACATACGGTAATTACTATTTATAGACACACAGAACGGGAAAAAGTATTACTCATCGCCCACTCACCTGTGCGTAGTAATGTCGTATGTATGTATGGGGATAACGATTTACCCATCTCGATACTACCTACACTTCCACACATCTTTGTGATCGTCATTCCTATCATATACGCGCACTGGGAAATCAACTCCTGCATTATACCACTAGTATAAATACTCGACTTTCTCTTCATATCTTCATCAGCAAATCTACTTTCTCAACTTCGATCTACTAAAATGCAAATCTCAACAATCATCACTTTCGCTCTTGTTATCTTGGCAGTCGTTTGTTATTCGTCTGCCAATCCAGCGCCCGAAGAAGAACTCAACATCATCGACCCTGCGACTCTTGATGGTAAGTGTCTCTACCTTCATCCATCTATCTCTGAATGAACGTTTCGTTTCTGTTTGAATAGCACCAGATCGTGTTCGTCGTGGATGTGACTGTCGAACGACTACTGGTCGATGTGTCGATACAGGCAAATATCAATGTTACTTTCGATCGAGTGGAGCAAGTATTGTTCAATGTGTTGGTGGCAACCGATGGGTAACGATTGGCAACTGTCCATCATCATGTCGATCATGGGGAAATGATCAACCATACTGCAGTTAGATCAGAAACTGCGTTTTGTAGTTCGTCTATCATGATGTTTTATAAATATACTTTCGATCCTATCTTATTTGTCATATGTGTGCTATTGTAATAAAATGCTTTTTCCTGGCAAGTTTGAGTTGAATTAATTATGTTTTCATAAGCTTTGGTCGAAACTATAAGACTTGGAATCACGATCGAT
Source organism: Adineta ricciae (assembly GCA_905250025.1). Taxonomy (NCBI): domain Eukaryota; kingdom Metazoa; phylum Rotifera; class Eurotatoria; order Adinetida; family Adinetidae; genus Adineta; species Adineta ricciae. Next base: position 799,557 of record CAJNOJ010000016.1, on the reverse strand, counting down.
TTGACCATATAGCTTAGAATCTTCGGTGAACAAACTCAGTGCAGTTTCTGTCTCACACGTGAAATGAAATACTCCTCTAATAAAATAAAAAGATATTTAATCGTGATCTTTTACAGATAATCGTATACAACAATATCTTCATAATCAAAGGTTGAAGTTAATATGTACAGAAAAAGATTCTTTTCAATAAAGCACCTGTTCGAATATGTTCCTAAGCAGTAGTGCAAATCTAATCGTAGAGAAATGCTCAAAAAGATTCTGATTGTTGATGAACAAATTCAATAATGTCTGAGAATCTGATGGTGCTAAGGAAAAGGACAAATAGTAGGAGTGGGTATTTTGTCACGGAATACCAATATGACAAATCACGATTTTGCTCGGAAAGATGTTTTCTCATAGAATTTTTAAGAAACATTTGATTGCTGTGCGTCCGCAAATACGTGCAATCATAATTCATAATGAACCATGAATTTAGATATTTTTTTGCCAGTACAACAACTAGTAAATATGGAATGGAAAGTTCAGCGGTTATATATGACTTTGATTTCTAATCGATTATATGAAGTTTATTTGTGAGAACGAGTGTAGAGGATTTCAATGAGTAACGATGAACGTATCAATTGTTCTTCTTTATAAGTGCCAATGCTAGTTGATTTGCTGTTCCCATTCAAGATTTGTGAATATTTGGCTTGACTTCAAATTATCCTTTTGATAGCCGGCGTAAGAGCAGACTAATTGAAACAATTGTGATGAGATGTTATAGTTCATACTCTAACCATACTTAAAAGATAATTAAGCAAAAGTTCATTTAATATTTTAATGAAACTGGCAAACCACGATCGACATCTACAACAAACATTTCTTATTCATCATCAGTCTAGCGTCTGACATGTAGAGATGTCACTTTCAAATACAATATAATGGCGAATGTAATTACGTTCGTATTCATTGTATTTTTTATTGAAAAACGATGTTTTCCACTAAAAAAGATTTCGCTCTCATAGCTCGAAACATATCTTTGACTCCTCGAGAGACGACCAGCGAAAATACTGAACCATTCATTGTCAGTGTTTATCAGGCACGGTTATGGAAACTAATACACACCCCAGAAAAAGCTGATCTTGACGATCTTGCACAAGAATTTCAAGTTTGTTCGACATAAAAATCATGAAAAATTCTTCATTGTGATATTTTCATAGTGTAACACACAAGAATTGTTACATACAGTTGTTGCGTTATACGACAAATGTTTACCGGAAATCGGTGGGTAAGTTTATTTTTCCTCTCTCTCTCTCTCTCACTCTCTAAATCGATGTGCTACTAGTGAAACAATTTATAACACTGTGTGCGCGAAGAAAGTTGTTACCATTCTGATTGTACATGGTAATGAGATGTTCGAGTAAAAACTAACGAATCATTCTCCATTGTGAATAGATGATCCGAATGTAGTATTAAAACCAGCAACAGCTGGTGCTCTTGTTACTGATGAAGAAGATTGTTTGGACACTTTATTGGAAAACATCGAAGAACCCGATAGCGTTTTTCATGATGTTTTCTCCGATCGATCATCGAGTGAAAGTTCTGACGAGTTCGTATTTGTTTGAAAGAAATATCTTTCTCACTGAGAGTATTGTAGTGATGAAGACGAATCGGATGATGATGATAATAACGATGGGGATGAGCGTGATTATTCCATTGGCGTTGGTGCATACTTAAAAAAAGTCAAAGCAGGAAAAATCAATCTTCATAAACGTCTGATCAGTTGTCTTAGTTTCGAAAAGATCACAATGTTTGCATCTCAGTATGTTGAAACGGAGATGGTCACTTTGTATGATTGATTTTCATAGATTTCAAGAGGAGCATGTCTTAGATCTTTTACTATTAGCATGTCGAAAGAAATGTCGTGGCAAAGGAATCGGTCGACATTTGATGAAAGTAAAAACAAACAAAATTCTATTGATTTTTCCAAGAAAATCTCTTTTTTCTTGTATAGCTATTGATGAACCGGGATTATATCGGTGATTTTGACGCGATTATAACAGCATCAGATCAAAGTGCAATTGACTTCTATCGGAAGTTCGGTTTCACGGAAGATGCGATTCTTTTAAGCAAATACAAGTAAGATGCATTTGACCCTAAAAATTATGTAAAACTACGATTCTATGCAGAACGATTGGCGATTGCTGGACAAATACAACGAAAATGTGTTATTTGCCACCATATAATGGTAAGAAAGATCGCATAATTGTGAACATACTTCGCATTCTGCTTCGTTTTAGTGATTAATGAAGATCCCGTTCGATGTTTGACTATGATGGATGATCAATTCCAGAAATGGTATTCATTCTTTAAAACTATTGCTTCTATTCTTGGTTGACATGTTTAGGCAACGAGCTATGTTCAATGGCTATCAAAGCCAAGCCGCTTTATTCAATCGATTGAAGACCGAAATGATCGGTTTGTATGCCAAAGTAATTTACCGAGTTTTCCGTTGAACGAAAAACAAGTCAGTTTTTGAAGATCAATGCTCAAGAACAAACAATCGTTTCCTTGAATCGAGAACGATTTCTTCTAGCGAAAGAAAATGCTACATTGAGTAATTTTCATCGTCTTGTTTACAAAGACTACATATGATTATTTAGAAAAACAGATATCTCAGTCGGCCTCATCTGCAGATGAGAATTACGAAGGTAATTCAATAAAGAAGTTCTTTTTTTTTTCGGATGTGAATTTCAATATTTCTATTCAATTAAGAATTCGATCAACTCGATACATTACAAATGATTCAAGAAATGAAACGAATGTCAATCATCAACGAAAAACTACTAGTTGCACAAATGTCTTTGCTTATGGATGATACATGTGATACGAAAACAGCTGTTGAATATTGTCGAAACAAACTGAAAAATGGTAAAACTTATCGAATCAATGCAGAAAAGGTTCGTTAATTCAAATTCAATCTCACTAACAGTTACCTGATTGAAAATGATTTCATCCTTCGACAAAACTAATACTCTTTAATCTTTAAATGAATATTTACTTTGGATTTCAACAAGGAACAGAACGATTTGATTATTATTCTTCTAGGTTACCCTTGAACCAGCAACTATTGCCTTGTATCAGAGTTCGCTTCCTCTACTACACAATGGAAATCAGAAAAACGAAACCTTACTTTTTTATGCTGGTCATCATGAGCATTTAGATATCATTGCTAATGCTGGTTTTACTAATGAAGGTAGATTGGAATATTCCCGTTCGAATTTTGATCAGTTTTCGTTTTAAGATTTTCTCTATGGATCAGTTGGAAAGGGTCTTTATTTTCATACAAATATTAGTAATCTCCCAAAAGAAGTATGTTATTATTGTTTGCTGTTCGTATTACTTATCTCTCGTCTTCTTCTAGAAATATCTTCTGTGTAAAGTCGCATTAGGTCGTATTGAATTGATATCTAAACCTAAAACGAAATCTACAATCACATTGAAGCGAAATACTGACTATGATTGTGTTAAAGTTAGTTAAGATGATTCTTCGAATTTTCATTATGTATTGTTTTTTCTCTCTCTCTTCTAGATTCTTAGTATGGATGTGAATGAAGATGATGATGAAATTGTTCTCTTTGATTCTCATCTAGCTTTGCCGTTATTTATTATAAAATTTGAATGAGAATAAATGAAAAATAAAATCTCTCTTTTTCGTGCAATACAAATATTATTTTGTTAAACTTTTTCTCATTAGATAAAGCCGAATAGGACTTGATACAGTCATTTTAATCGAGTTCATATCAACAGATTCATCATTTGCTTGTCGATTAGGCGTTTTAGCATAACATTCAATTAATTTTTCGCGTAATCTTTCTAAGAGATCATGCAGAGCTTGTTCTCCTTCTTGTTTTCTATACGTTTGTAAACCGGACAATGTTTGAATGAAGCCAAGAAATTTTCCGAGTGTTGTTTCAATTCGCTTATCGATTGTGTACTCAACCAACGTTGATTTATAAGGTAATAGTGGTAATAGTGATTGATAATAATCATCTGCTAGCCATCGTTTACTATTCCAGTATGGAAATAAAGTCACCTGATTGAATTCATGATAAACAGCATCAGCTATTGGGTTGTCTAACGTTCCCAATGCATATGTCCATACTGCAAACACACCTGTATTTGGTTTTAAGACACGTTGAACTTGTTCGATGAATGGTTCAATATCTAACCAATGCAAAGCTGTCGCAATCGTTATTAAGTCAACGGAATCCAGTGGAAGAAAGTTCAGATCTTCGGCTTTCTGACAACGATATTCGATGTTATCTTTGAGAATTGCGCGTGCTATTTGATTCGCACTTATATCAATACCAATCACTCGGTCGCAAAATCTTCAAACAAAAGAAAATCTTCAAGGTTAATTAAGAGGAAAACAAAGAATATGTACGTGCTCAGTTCAATTGTTGCTTGTCCATTGCCGCAGCCGACGTCGAGAGCTAATGGAATTTGTTCGTTTGTTCGTTTTCCGTTGAAATAATAATTGATTATATATTCGAACAATTGTTTCGGATATCCTGGTCGATGTTGCCGATATTTACTCGTATAATCTTGTTCCTCAAACAACTGATAGCTCATGGTTTTCTTCTGTTTTTGATTTGATGAAGAAAAGAAACTACTAATGCTTTAAATTTTTGCTACTCAACTGGTATATTTGTTCGATTGTTGTTCTTTCTCGTTTTTTCTTTTCTATCTGTAGTCTTATCAGTTGCCAGACAGACAAATTTTGCCGATTAAATCCTTTTCTTTTTTGTGTTTATCGGCAGACACAAATAAATACGTCACATGTTTTTGTACTTGTCACATTTGGAATGCCTATGATAATATCAGGAGATCTGACGTACACGAATGACTAACACATGGTGATGAATTCATTATTGAGTCTATTTGATATTCAAATATACGTGAGTCTTTATTAGGAAAGCAAATTTACTTTTCTACTGATGAATAACGTGTTTTAAGGTACCATTGAAGAAACATTTGAATCGAGGTTATGATTTGTAATCGAATTAACTGATCGGAAAGAGATAAAGAGAAAATTACTGTGAAATATTTATTTATCCACTGTATAAAAACTGCTGAAAATTTCATTTTCTTCTCACATGTTAATAACAATTGATGTAAACAGAATAAGAACGAAAACGAAAACGAAAAGAAAAACAAAACAGTACCCACACTAAACTTATTCGCATTCTACAAAGGAAAAAAACCTAATGAAAAACGAATTCTTTTCTTTTTTGACATAGAAATCATTGTAGACAAAAGATATACTCGAACAAGCATGTATATACAAGTTGTTTTTACATAACTGAACAGGTTCTTGAAGCTGGTGTCGCTGCTGCCGGCGTTCTGGCTGGAGTTGGCTGAGCCGGTGGAGGTGCGGGTTTCGATCCGAACAGCCGACTGAAGAAGCCTGGTTGCTGTGCAGCTGGTGTTTCTTTGGTGGATGCATCTGTATTGGCATTGCTTGTTGTGGGCTTCGCTAATGTTTTGTTCGCCTGTGAATGAAAACTACCGCGCGCGTTATCGCTTGGTCTGGAACCGATTGTTTGATTTCCATTGCGTGCTGATGTATTTGCTTTTCCTGAATGAGTCGATGGTAACGAACTTCGGCGTACAGCTGGTGGTGGTGCTTGTTTTGCTTGTCGGCTCGATACTCGTTTGCGATCGTTTTCACTTTCTTCTTCTTCTTCTTCTTCTTGCGATTCTTCATCTTCGGACCCAGGTGGTGGACGTGTTTTTCGTGTTAATGTTTCGCTCGTAGCTACTTTGGAACGAGGAGTGGTGCTCTTCTGTTTATGGTCATCGCTTTCACTGTCGTCTCTTCGGCGTGCAGCTGGCGTATGTTTCGGCTCATGTTTCAATGGTGGTGATGATCGTTCAGATCTCTTCGTTACTTGTTTAGATTTTTCGTCGGATGAAGACTTGTCTTCGTCAGAATCGGGAATTTTTTTCAATGTCTGGGGACTTGAGCGACCGAATCGTGTGTTGCGCATGGGAGATTTCTCCAATGGCGCCAGACGAGTGGTAGTACGATCTAAATCATCCGCATCTTTATTGAGACGAGCGGTTCGATCTAAGGCACCTGTTCTCAGTGGTTTTAATTCACCATCATTAGAGCGTCCAGCCGTGCGATTTAACGATGGACTCTGTGTTGGTAGAAATTTGCCATTAGAAATTGTATGTGTTTGATTAAATGTCGCACTTTTCATTGACGCCGATAGTTCTTTATCTGATTTATCATCGTCCGATTCAACACGCAGGTGATTCGATGCACCAGCAGATCTCGCAGGTGTCAATGTAGTATCCATAGAGTCACCTACGATCAATGATCGATCTGTCAATGCTTTAGAACTACGAACACTTCTTGCTCGGCTCTTTGGACGTTGCGTGACTGAAAGTGTAGCATCTGAAATCACAAGCATGCCTTAGAGTGCAGATAATAAAAAGAGTTTCTTACTGCCAAAATCTTCATCACTTTCCGATGATTTCTTTTGATCATGATCTTTCTTTTTCGCGAGAACAATTGTTTGACAACCACCACAAACGACTTTTAGGACATTGTAAAGCTTAAATTTGTCAACGATACATGGTTCAAACTCATTTGAATAAGTTGTTGACCCTAATTTTCCATGTTTTCCATCGCCAAATACATAAATATCACCCCGAGGACCAAGAACTGCTGTATGTCCTTCACCAGCAGCGATTGCTTGAATACCCTTTGGCAAACCTGGAACTAGTTCGAAAGATTCGGCTGATGCAACTGAAGGACCGAGACCAAGTTGACCGCGATCATTACTTCCTAAATAGATTGAGAACATATCCTATTTTGAAAATAATCTGAGATTCAACATACCACATGAATATACTTCACCATTTTCCATTAATACTACTGTATGCTGATGTCCACAGGCAACATCCTTTACTTTGTGTGTAAAGGATACTTGCAGTGGTCCGACAGCTGAATCGGGTACTGATCGTCCTAATTGTCTATCATCATTATTTCCGAAAACGAATAACTTTCCATCTTTAGTAACTAATGCCGTATGATAATTTCCGCATGATCTAAACGAAGCATGAAATGAATGTATTACAACTGATAAACTTCTTCTCTTGTTACATAGCAGCGATGGGATGGTCCAATCGAAGTTCTTTCGGCACTTTAATTTCATCATCTTTACGTGGCTGTCCACATTGACCATCATCATTAGCACCCCAAACATAGACAATGCCATCTTCGTTTAATGCACATGCATGTTCAGCACCCATCGATATTTGTTTCCAAACGATTTTGTTTTTGAAGCGATCAATTTTCTTTGGTTGAGATTGAATCGATGCGGGATCAGATGTGTCGAATCCTAATTGCGAACGACTATTCGAACCAAATGCGTACAATGCACCGTGATTTGTTGCTACAAGTGAAGATTCACGACCACAAGCAGCTAAAACGATTCTCTCATCTGTGCCTGTAAATTTTAAACTTTTTATACACGACACTTTTTCAATTTTATCCGTATGACCAAGACCCAATTGACCTAAAACAGAATGATTGATTCTATGGTGCCAGTACAATATCAAACATCATCTTTTACCTGAAGTATTATCACCAAAAGCAAATGCCCGGCCAGTTTCCGTTACAATAATCGTATGTCGATCTCCAGCGGCCATGTGAACAATGGGATCATTTCGAATATAAAACTGACCTTGATTGTTTGCTAAATACGTTTTACCTAAGAGATATACTTGAGGAGCATCATCATCATTGTCATTATTAGCCATGATTCGTTTTCTCTAATAAGCAAAACAACGATATTAATTATCTACAAATGTAAACTTCAAGGAAACAAACAAGTTAGTACACAAATATCTCCAACTTCTGTTTGAGTGGGAGACTAATACGGTGTCGCCATAACAGTTCTTGACACTACCTTGGCAACGAAAGCTGATCAACTAAGAAATTTTGTTCCTTGAAAATTTGTTTTTGTTTTACGATTAAAATTTTCAAGATTATTTCTATATATCGATCCGATCAAAAACAACAATTGGTCTTTATACAGATGTCGCTCTTTATTATACCGTAATGCAGTCTTTCATTGCTCATCAATTAGTTTTTCTAATTAAAAACAACCGATCCTTTTCTCGTCTCATATTGCCTCTGTAAAATTACATCTGCGCTGCCCTGGTTTTGCTACTGCACTTAGTTTCTGCAGTAAATGAATACTACGAAGTGACTTTCTTGCAATCAGACGCTATTTGCTTGAACTCTTCATAAAAAAATAATGGATAGAACAATGGCTATGAATAAGAACTGATTAAACCTGGTTTTACTTCTTGTCGAAGAGTTACGTGTTTAATACGCATGTTACTAACATACGCTAAAACAACTAATGCTTTGTTATGATGTTATTTCACATAAGATTCTTGTCATATATAGATATTAATGAAAAGTGCAGTTTTTCCACATTTTCAAGCATCCTCTGCGTCGATTTACATAAGATTACACTCATTAGAGTAACTTGAAGATGTACTGTTGTTGAAGTAGATCATGTAGTCAAGTACCAGTTCATCTTATTTGAATGTAAAGAATCGAAACATTCTCTCGCGATAACTTCATTTTTCCGAACCGTTTTCAAAGAGTCGCATTGGAATTAGCTATCTCGCTCGATTGAAAAGAAACATCCTATCTATCGAAAATGTTCTTCTTTCAATATAACACACTCAAATCTAAGTGTTCGAATATTATATTTGAAATAATAAACAATAAACGCACCATTTGATATAGATTGAATATCTTTCAAAAGAATTCTATTTGTCTTTTCCATGAAGGAAAAAAAGTGACAAAGGTAATCTAACTACGAAGCATGATCGGTTACTTTGCATTGCATTCACCTTTATATCTACGATATACTTGATTTTAAAGAAAAAACACATTAATAATACCATAGAGACGAAACCATAAAAAAGATAACTAACGATTTTCTTCCTTAAGACTTGATAAGAAATTCGTTTGAATTTCGTCAGTATTCATCGAAAAAAAATGAAATATATCTCTAGCCAATATTGATTTCGAACAAGAGGAAAATATCTTTCGAAATGTCCAATCGAAGACTGGTGGAAGCGCGCGACGTCCCTTGTAGCTCATGTTAGACGCATTCCTTTTGCCGATAAAGCTTCGTCGGTAAGATGCAGATACTGTCGCTTTCAAATATACTGATGTATTTACACGCGGCCGTAATAACAGATGTACTGTTGGTTCTGTATTAGGTACCATTTAATTCGAAGCGGTGAACCGCCTGGTATGCTTTTTATCATACAAATTAAGGAATTCGTCATACTTTAGATAACGGTATGCATCTGTAATTTTCACGATAACCAGATGACGTTGAGTGTTAGTCTATCACAATTAATTTCATGTCGTTTTCAGACGAAAAACTTGTAGCCGAAACAAGAAGAAAAACTACTAAAGCAATCTAAATCAACTTAGTTTCTTTGTGATAATGTACTAGAAAATCAATTTATTTCTGCGACAAAGTTATCTCGAAGACTCGTGAGAGCAATTGATCAATCAACAATGATACACTTTTTTTGGCTACACGTACATGTTATAGTACAAACTTAAACCACGCTAAACTTCCAAATGCATATTTGATCAGTTCGTAATTTATTATTAATGACGAACAATAACTGTGGTATATCAAAGATGCGATGTCCGCTTTTGAAGAATCACTGATAATAGTTTCTATGGCAGTTCACTTACTACAAAGTACTGACAAAACGTGACATTTTCTTGTTCGATTATCAAGTTTTTTTTCTCATGAAACAATCTACTGCATATCGTTGTGATGAATGCTAATTCGATCTTCATCGATTAGTTTATTAAAAACGCTCTAGAGATCGTTACCAACACTCGGCAACATTGATATTAAACAAGTGTTTCACTTAATCAAATGAGTTCTAATAACTAAGATATGTTGCTCATCGAATTCGTCAAAACAAACAATTCATCTTCATCCATACATACCCATTATCTTTACTTTCAACAAATCTGACGTGATATTGACAGATGACAGACACGCGTTTCGTCATTGCCAAAACAAAACTGGATCCATAGCATATTCCGTGCATACATAACCATTTGCTATATATATATATATTATCATCACATAAGCGCCCTCCTAAATGAAAATAAAGTTAATTATGCACGTGCAATGATGCAGAAAATAAAGACTAATAGCGTCTTCATGAATAATTATGTCAAAAGCAATATATCTGTCAGTTTTTTTTTTTTTGTTTATGGAAAACAAGATCGACATTTGCAAGTCGGCAGCAATTAATAATAATGTCAAAGTTTAGAAATGAGACTAAGAATGTGACGGTGATCTGCAAATCTAATTCGCTTGATCTCCACTGCGTTTTATTATTCTATTATTCGATTGAATTATAAATATTGATATATGGAAACAAAAAGATTTTCTCACGAAATTAGTTCGTACAACAAAAGCAACAATTAATAAATAAAAAAATGTCTTCAATTATCTAATGGTGTTGCAAGTTCATCATCTTGCGAAGCGTCACTCAGAGACGCTCGACTTCCGAACCTATCTTGAAATGGTGTCAATAAATTATTCCGTTTCTTTCCATCTAAATGATTAATGTTTTCATTTATTTTTGGACGATGAATTCTCTCCGCTTGTGATTTTGGTGGATTGTGACTTCGGCGACAACTGAATACGCAGCACCGAAATAAACGATAGAATTCTTCCCGAAAGCGTTTGTTGGTCAAGATATACAAGAAGAATGTCGACATGAAATAACATTGCTGTAAGAGATCTAAGCTTTTTTGCGTAAATGCCACCGAACAAATCTCTCCTTCACTGGTCGGAATGTTATTCAGTCGGTTTCGTAAGTCGCCCACATGGATCGTATACACAAGATGCGGAGTTGTGAATAGTAGAAAGACACAGTTAAGAGATATAAGTAAAATAGATAAATGCAGTTCTTTCCGTCGTCGCGATTGTTGAAGATGTTTATTCGCTGAATTCATAAATGATTCTTTGACCGAAACTTGCCGCAAAATGATTATAGTTGCGAACAAACTGATCAGAAATGGAACAATCCCGAACATAATCAACTCAACAATAGGTAAAATCGTTGTCAAATAGATCCCATAGGAGAAGGAGTATCCATCGGTATCACCGATTGTACACATGGTAATGTGAACGATATCGCCTTGATAGCTTCTCGATGCTGTGTAACCATAGGATGTCAGCCAGTGTAGATTGAGAAGAAAGAAAACGCAAACGAACGATAATTCAATAATGCAGACACGTAAAAATGCTTTTGCGCAGCCGTACTGCAGCGATCGATGACCAGAATTATAATTGGACTGTTGATTTGTTTTTGACGTTACTGTCCGCACGCGGTCGATATCGACTGCTGTCAATGTGTATAATGAAAAATGCGTTAAGAAGTCGATTAGGAATCGATTTAGCAATCGACAAAATATGAACAATGAAAGATTTTCTAACGTCAAACCAAAATAAAGACCGATGATAGTAAAAAATGCATGTATGAGGGATAACAATGCATTAGACAGGCTAAGAAATGCGAGATAAGAAAATGTCGGTCGACGACGCAAACGCGGTTGAATTAAAACAACAAACGAAAATAAATTTGCAACAAAACCAAAAATAATTAACAGTATTGACTGAATTTCCATAATTAATACTAATATGTCAAAGTCACAACCACTATCCGTCATATTTCTGCCATCCATTGGTGCTTGCAGTGAATTTGTCATGTTCGAGTACATATTGACTCACGGCAAATTCTATCTAATAAATATCTGAATAAGATTGATAATCAAAACGAGTAGTTAGATAATTTGGAGATGACTTTCCACCTGCGTGATTGCAGGTAGTTATAAATAATGACTTAACACCCTCAAAATAGTAATCATCAGAATGATACTTGGTGAAGAACAAATAATTCTCTTCATTTGAATTAGTTTTTCGCAAGCATGTCTCGACAATACATCTAACGTTACTCTCTGTAATTATTTGCTTTAACATATCAAGATACGAGCGAATCGTCGCGTTTATCGAATTGCACTGTGTCAGTTTGCGTAATTAGATACAGAGTCTATATATATTTTTCCGACTGGAATTCTATGAGATCTATAATCGCGGAAGTACGCTCTGAATGTAGAAACTAGAAAAATCATGATTTTTCTAGTTTCTCCATGTTAAACGTTTAATCTCCCCAACGTGTCATTCTTATTCTATTGAATTATCGATCTTCATTCTTCTATCCTATTTTATCTATCTTTCAATTGAAAAACATCTATAGCGAAGAATAGAAAATTGGGGAAAAAGTCAGAACTCAAGCTGACACGCCCACATCTACTTGTTCTATTACAGCTAACTGATGGCTGAGAATAACAGACAATGTCTCATCATACATTAAGTGAACGTCTAACTGTCAACAAGTATAGGAAAAACTTTGCTGTCAATCTCATTATTTTTTTATTATAAATAATTGAATGTAGGATGGAATAACAGCGCGAAACAAAGGAAAAATGAACAAAACTGAGAACATCTTTCTTAAGAAGATTATTTCATTTACCTACAAGATTATGTTTTCTTTATGGGGTCAAATCAAATTGTCAGCACAGACGAATATATTGTGTTTCTGGAGAATGACGGTAGAGATCTCTAATACTTATGAGTCTGAATGAGAGAAAGCAACAGAGATAGAAAGGAGAGAGGGAGAGAAAGAATATGGAGGCGAATAAAACGAGAGAGGACAAAATGTAGGTTTTTTTTTCTCTTCTCTGATGTTGCTATCAACCGTCTGAGGAAAGTCCGTGTTTGTCTTTAAACAGGAAAAGTTCCGACAGAAGAGAACTTCTTACTCAAGAGCACTTTAGATCGTGACTTCGCGCATTTTTCTGAGTTTTGTTAACGATAAATATTAAATCCGGAGGTTCAACATGAACATATTTGCTAGCGAACGAAAACACTTTTATCTTCCATCTATTTGAACTCGAGTTCCATGATTTGAAAGAAATTTTTCTTCTAGAACAACGATGTAAATATATAAATGTTATTCGCTAAACATACACTTCACTGACTTATTCTATTGATTTTCTGCGTTCATGGCCAATTATTCTTTTTATTTTATGTTCAGAAAAAAAAGAAGCATAGAAGTGGTCTATTCATTATTCCAAAATCTCGATATTGACAAAAAGAAAAACAACAGAAACTTCAGCTAAGCATATAATTTATCGCCGCATAAAAAATTAAGTTGCACAGCTAATTGCCTTATGGTTTAGCATTTTAATGACGTATAACTACAATCAATTGTAGGACGCATTGATCCACATTTTATTTTATTAATAGCTAGAAAGGAAAACAAGTAAATTGAATTAACTAGAATAACTTACTATCATGCTATCTCAACGTCGCTCCTATACATTGCACCAATAATACGAGCCAGACGAACAAAGAATTCTTTTCTCTATTGTCATTGTCCGTCCTAACTCGCACGATCGAGCGCAAGTGAAGATCAACTTTCAATTGAGTAACTTCTATCGAAGAAAAATACCAACTTGCTTCTCTAATATTCAAACGAAATAGAATACGAAAAGACGAATAGTATGCACTTCAATATATACAGAGAGAGAGAGAGAGATTCGTTTTGCCTATCTTTTAAGCCAACATTGATGGTGAGAATGGTATCGTAAGCCAACAATCATAAGTCATTTACATGTAACGATGGGAATGATAGTCAGATGGAACATATATATAACCGTAGTGCTATCTTATTTTATCGATAAAATAAGAAGAGAGAACTATGATAAACATCATGTTGTTCACACTTTTCAAAACTGATGTCTTTTGCTTTTTATTTCAATATTTAACTCGGTATGGAATGAGTTCGATTGTGGTATATGATAGCTTCTCATGACAATTAAGCGGATGAAGAAGGTGAGAGAGAAAGAAAAGGAAAGGCTTAAGAGAATCTTCCACGTTGTTGATGGAGATAATTTATAAAATGAAATCAATTCGATCTAGATACGTGTGCAAACACACATATACATATATATATATCAATGTGATGATTAAGTTTTCGAGCACATGAAAATCAATTATCGCAAAAAGAAAAAAGAAGGAGAAAAATACAATGGGCGTCTTTCAATTAATATCCGTTGGCAACAGAAGGCGATGAGTGTAATCGGAACCATAAGTGTGTCTTATATTAGGAGTACGTTTGCTTGATGGATAGTTATTAGTTCCTTCTGACTGCCTATCAAGGCTAGAGACTGGCGAATTTGCATGACGCCTTGTACTTATAAGATTAGCTGATCGTGACCGTGCAAGTGAGTTAGTAGGAGAAGACTTGCTTAGCGAATCTGGTGCAGGCTGAGCGAAATTATAACGATACGCGGAAGATAACGGTCGGTTTAACGAGTAGAACAATCGTGCATGAGCAGCAGAAGACGTTGAGCGAACTGGAACAGTAGGTGGCTTTGTTATAGAGTGATTAATACTTGGCTGTGCGCATTGAAAAGCAATTGTTGCTGGTTTCAAAACAGTTCGCGAAGAGGAAGTTGTCGGACGCGTTGCTACGGTTACGCTATTTTCATTATGACGTGTGGAATGCTGGCTCGTAGTGAAAGGTAGCGTCGCTGATCGCACACGTCCGGAACGTGTGTTTCCAGTCGGTATTTGCTCATTAGAAGAGAAATTTGCTGCTGATGATAATAACGATGTGTATGTAATACTAGATTCAGACATGGGTACATAAGTGAATGGAAGACTGCGACCATGTTCTGATTGATGAGGATGGTGCGGAGTGGCTGGGCGATATGAACGTTTTCGTTCTTCAACAGTTTCAGGTGTTAATAGCGGATTGAATTCCGTATTAGTAGTCATACGCGATCGTTCTTCTGGTGTGTGAACAACAATTAACGGTGGATTGCACGACGAATTTTGATCAAGTGAATCTTCAGTAATTTTCAATGTTTTAGTTCGCATAGACCAATCTGCCAGTCGACTTGTCGAAGAATAGAGAGTACTATTTGAACGAGTCAATGTAGTATTCGATTTGTGATTCGTAGCACTGGTTATTTGAAGCGGTGACGAAGAAAATGGTGAATTAATCGATATTGGTGGTGCCGGTTCTGCATAAATCCATGATCGATAAGGTTCATAATTAGAACTGCGTACGGAATCGTAAAGAGGTACTTCATGCACTGTGGGGACGTCGTTGAATGAAACACTTTTGCGATGTGAAGGATCTCGAGAACGCTTAGCTGACAGAGAACGATAAAGGCCTGACCGAGCTGGTAATGAGCTAGCGAGCAGATCGTCCGACAGATTAACATCGATTGGATTGTTTGCGTTCGACATAAAAATACTTAAACGAAGAAAAAAGGCGAACTCTATAGTTTCATGTTTATCTAAAGAAAAACTTCAAGTGAAAATGCGAATAATTATTTACATGAGTGGTAAGCTTTAACTCATACGGGTATATGTGGAATACGATCTGCTATTACACCATCAGCCTGTCCCACTCATTAATCTCTTCAAGGAAAAGCGTAGAGCGATCAATGTTTACTTTTGAACGTGCACCATAATGCAAATAAAGGTATTTCTGTTTGACATCGTTTTTTTTCTTTCACCTCAATACTCGCGTTCAGGTTTTCATGCTCGACGACGAGGATGCCTATAGCTAACATTATTCCAAAACCTATGAGATGATGAAGAATAGGAGAGAACTGTGTGTGTGTGTGTGCATATGTAGGTAGATTGGCGTCCGTTGTTGCTCCCATTATTATTATTCCCTAAGAAGAAATTTGAATACAAAAAAAAAGAGAAATTGACGAGAACAAACGATCATGGCCATGACAATTGCACGCAATATGAGTGTGAAAACATTGATTAGGTATTGACAATGAGAGAGACGATTGTCAAGCGAATACTCCACATCTCAGCCAGAAACTTTTGTTTTCTCTTTTATTTCAGAGAAAAAATACAAGTATATATTAGTCGATGTATTAATCATCGGACAAATCAGCAGGCAGCATCGTGTTTAAAAAGCGGATTTGTTTTCTTTCTTTTTTCATCAACAACGGATATCTTGCTCATTAAACTACCTGATAGAATTGTTATATTTATAAACACAAAAACCAATTAGAACGACGTTATTTGTTAAAAGCATATAAATTACTGTTTTTTGTTTTTTTCCCCTCGAAATGACGGAAAAAGGAAGTGGAATTAATCTTTAAGGTTTTGCTGAATATTTTATGTGAAAAATGAACAAAGACATCCGCCCACTAGAAATTATTCACACGACGAGAGCTTCTTTCTAAACAGTGCTAATCTCTAAGGAAGAACATTCGCTTCATGAAAGACAATAGATCATATGTATCACAAAAAAGAAATCAATCAATCCTTAAATAGCTATGGTAGAAGTTCGACAATAAGCGACAAGCACTTATGTGTCGTAAAAAGATTCTTCAAAACTATGATCTTAATCTGTCGATAGGAGTAAGCAGTCCTTGGCGACATGAACACGTCTGGTTGTGTGCCGTCGTCAGGAACATTTCTTTTTCTTCTAAAATAAAATGTTTCGTGATTCAGGACATCTAGTGTTATTTTTGGAGACTTTTGTATTCTTACAGCACTTCCAGGAATGTGCATGTGCCTTCGTCGATTTGTATTGAGAGAATTTCTGGTTAACTTTTTAATTTCGGAGTGGAAGTGTTTGATCTGTTTGTTGTTTCTATTAAATTTTAATGTTGAATATAAAAATTTCATATTTACTCTTAAATTCCGTATAGTCGAACTAGATTTCAAAAGTTACAGGAATGACTTGGCTCAATTTTCTTAGTGCGAAGAACAAGTGATGATGTTGAACGTCATCTATACGAATCAATAGCTAGTGGTGGATTGAGTTGTTGTTTTAGACTGTTTGTGTCGTCTCGACGTAGGAGGAAAAAATACACGGGCGTGATTGTCATCTTTGACGTTCTTGTCTTTTTCTTTTATTTACTTATTTGTATAAATCCTACACAAGTCTGTCTATGACGAGTAAAAGGAGGATCGAGAAAAGTCGAAATTGAAATAAGTCATGATTTTATACTGTATGAAAAATACACCAAATCATTCATTTGACATTCTCTAGAGAAATTTCAGTTGAAAATGAACTTTTAGCTTGTGTTAATTACATGGCAGGGATAGAAAAAGAATCTTCTGGTAGTTCTCCAAGGATGTTTTGATCTTCTTAATCGGATATTAATTTTCAGCATCTAACGAAGTTGATAAGCACCGAAGGCGTCTATGTTATTTTGCTAATTACTCTTACTACCTACGTTCTTTTTTTTCTCAAGAACTTTTTCCGCCATTTATGCTTAACCTTCGACATTTCCTTTTTGTAGATAATCATGGTAGAACAATCTCCATTATCTGAAATCGTACTCGATCATCGTAACGATTTAAGTGATGCCAACAGTGTGGATTCGTATGCTATTGTTTGAAGACGATCATTCGCCGATGAATTATTTTTTCTAGAGCGTTCAGTATTGATAGTGGAGTTGTCGTGTCTCACGATCTGCATGAATACGATTCATCGTCAACTACAGCTGAAAAGTTATTTTATGAACTACAGCGTGTGAAAGAAGATTTGAAGTATAAAGATCATGAAATTCTTCGAGCTAATCAAATCCGTGAAAGCACCGATCGAGAGATTGAAGATCTAACAGCATCATTATTCGAAGTAAATAATAGAAAACAATATTCAAATCGATGAATATGTGTTTCGTTCTAGTCAGCGCATGCTATGGTAGATCAAGCAAAACAAGCTCAAGCGAATGCAGAACAGAAGCTTAAAGTTTCCAATCAAACGGTAGAAGTGTTTTTTGACTTAGACTGCAAACCTAAGATTAACTTTTTCAATTGTAGATCGATGCTCTCGTGCTCGAAAATGTTCAATTGAAGAAATCAATTAGCGAACTGAAACAAATTCTAAGTTCATGTCGAACATCCATGGATATGTCGCCTAATCACAACCACGTATGTCAAACATTTCTACCCATCAAATAGCGGAAGTACACTTCAAAATTTAGGTCGATGATATTCTATTACGAGAATTTACATGTTGGGATGAAAACCCATCGACTGAACGCGATGCATCGCTATTTATCTATCGAGTTTATAACGAAGATATTCTACCATGTTTATCATTTCCGAACACCGAAGTAGGATAAATGTAAATGTAGAAATTCTAATAACAAATGTACTCATCTTTGCAGCTTTCATCAAAAGTCCTTCAAGCAATTGAAAATAATTGTGTAACCATAGAAGTTTGCCATTCGACTGGAAATCTCAAGTAAACGATCCTACACATAAATATGAAGATGTCTTACACTGATTTTACAGAATGTGCTCATTGATGGGTGAAGTTTGTCAGTGTGATTTCCGAATTCGGTTGAGTGAAGATGGTTTATGGTATTCTATATCACGTTTGGCACGTAATCGAGTATGAATCCTGTTGTTATTTTCTTCAACATACTAATCTTTTGTTAATGCAGATCGCGAGTGTTTGTGATTTCTTTACATTCGTTCGACACGTCCAATGTGGTTTGGTCAAAAGTTCAAGTATGTTTATAGAAGACCACATCGATGTTTATTTAAATGTTTTCATTTAGCTGAAGTTCGTTTCGACCGAATCCTCGAACGACGAAAACAGATGGCTTTCGCCCGTCTTGGATTGTAAACAAATATTCAAGCAGTTATTTATGAATGAGTGTGGTCTCAGATATATTTTTTCTTTGTCTGAATTTTGTGTCTTCCAAAGGAAACTTTTTTTTTAATATGATTGTATTTAATGCGATAAAGAACACATTGTAATGTCGTCTGTATCTAAACTTTTAACTAATTTATCTTAAAAATGAAGGAATACTCCGAAAAGTACGTTTCGGTGATCTATGACAATTATGATCTATTTATATCCTTTCTTCTGAAATGCACAAGCCTATGTAATCACCTAAAATGGGCAAATGCGACCGATTCCTGGTTCTAATTAAAGCACGAATAGAATGTCATGATTAATAAGAAACGTCCGTTTTTATTATACAAAAGAAAAATAAGAAGTATCCGACATGAAGATGAAAGAAGAATATCTGAGTTGAGAAATATTTGATCGAGGAAAAAAGACACAGGAGTAGATGAAAGAAGATAAAATCAAGTCTGAATTATTGTGTTTCTTCTGTTGAGACTGTCTCCAATTTGGCTTGACTCTTGATGGCTTCAATTTTTTTATCATGTTCATTCAATTTCTCCATCAAACGATCTAATTGTTCTTGTCGATCTGCAAGGGCGGACAAAGAATGAAATGACAAGTTGTAAGGATACAAAAAGGCAAACGTACTTGTTTCAGCTGTGTTCATCTTTTGATTGATTTTCTCTTGTAATGATTGTCGTTCTTCTTCGAGTTTAGCTAAATTTTGTTGAACACTGGCAAGACCTTTTTCGATCGGTGCTTTCGCTTTTTCGACTTTCGCTTGTAAGACACGTTCGCGATTTTCTTTCGCTGATTCGAGTTTTTTTTGTAATTTTTCTTCGGTTTGTTTGCGAAATTCTACAAGCAAAACATGTTATCATTTGTTTCGATGAATGCAAATGATAACTACCTTCAGCTTGTTGATCTTTGATCTTACTGATCTCACCAGGTCGATTGTTTTCAGCCGCAAGCAATGTGGCACGAAGTTGTTCCAAACTTAATCGACGTTCTTCAGCACGTTTCAACTTTTCAGTTATACTTTCCGGTGTTAATGGTGTAATTAAATCTGTTTGATTTCCTTTGGCACTTGGCGAAAGAAAATGTAATGGTGGTTGAGTTGCATTGTGACGAGGTGATTCACCGAGTTTAACTTCAAAGGCAAGACCACCGGCGGATTCCGCTAATGCTGAGGGATCAGTAATTATTGCTGTTCGTTTTGGCGCTATGAAAGGTCAAAAAGATAATAGTTTTCGAATGAAAGATGTCATTGCAAACTTACTTTCCATAATGGTAATAAGATTGACGTGTGTAGGAGAAGGAAGAAACAGATCTGAAAAGGGAAAAATCACGATTTTTGTAATGGTGGATTGTATTCTCTTTCAAAACGTTTAAAATCTTCTTCAGTGAAAATTTCTTTTTCTTCAGTTTTCTTTTTCTCTTTCAAAGTTCTTTTCGACGGACCACCGAAACGATAATTATTTATTTGTTCAATTTGATCCGATGTCACAACTGGTTTGGAGAGCTTCTTCAATGTTAAACACGTTCGTGCCAATTGTTTTCTATCTTGAAATTTCGTCGGCTCAGTGACAATGGTCAAACTTCTTTTCTTTTTCTTCTTCAGCGAATTCAATTTGTTTTTCGATTTCATTCCGTCATCGTGTTCATCGAGCATTTCTAAAGCTTTCTTGACAATTGATTTCGACATATCTTTGTTTTTTTCGTTCAAAGAATAATCCCGGTCCGACTGAGTATGAAGAAGAGACAAACTGGACTATACATAAAACAATCAGCCAATAGGAATGCATTTAACAACTTACACATCTATGCATTTAGAGGTTAACTTAAATATACAACATTTCTTTCTCTTTTCTCTCGTACGTTGGAAGTTATTGATTCATTTGAAGAAATTACACTCACACGATATGTCCGGTCGACACTCGCGAAATCTTAGCGCCTCACTTTACGTTCGTGGCCTTTCGGAAAAAGTTCGGTATGTTATTTGCTCTTTCAAATACATTTGTTTCTCCCACGTAGTGTTTGTTTTCTACACGTAAAAAGGCATCGATTCCCCTCTAGAAAACGATCGAAGTGAAAAACGCATGGCTTTATGTTTTCCTGTAATTTGTCTCATTTATTTTCTTTTCTCTTTCCTAAGGTGTGTTACAAACGTGATCAAACAAATAACTAAAATCACATACAGACACATACATACATTGTCCCACTCTTTTGACTCAAGACTCTACAAGCAATCGTTTATACTCTTCAAAATCCTAACTAAACCATCAAGCAAATTGCAAAAAACAGAAAGACTTTTTTAACTAAATTCCCAGACAAATTCCAAAGAACAGACAAGGTTCAATAAATGAGATCCATTTCCGCACAAACTGGCGATTACGTACCAGACAGCACATCAGCAGTTTTCAAAACAAAATACAAGCAGTAGACGTATGCATCACAACATAGCTTTTGTCAGAGATAAGAGACGCTCGAGTTGAGATTTCATATTTTCCCTTCGTTATGAATACTTCTCGTTTGTATAAAGCGGAGAATTCGTTGTCCATCATGCCAGTGAATACCTCGTTGAAGATTTCTGATGATTAAATGTTTATTTAATTTAGCTACGAAGATCTGAAGAAAATCTTTGGAAGATATGGTCGTATTGTTGACATTACGCTTCCATTAGATTACTACACCCGAGATGCAAAGGGATTTGGCTTTGTTGAATACGAAGAAAGTCGTGATGCCGGTAAGTGAAAATGAAAAAGTTTCATTTAGAGGAAGAGATTGGTTCTTGGATTTTATAGAGGAAGCTCGACGTGCACTTGATCGTTATCGACTATTAGGACGAGAACTCGAAGTTGAATTTGCACGAGGCGATCGTAAAAGTAAGTAACAATGTTTAGAATAAGAATGCATCCATTCTCTTGTTTTGCTTCTTCTAGCACCATCGGAAATGAGAGCTCGAGAAAAGGAAGCGCGTCATGGTGGTCGGGGTGGTGATCACGACCGGCGCGATCGATCTCGAAGGTAAGTTCTTATAACTAGCGCCAGACATTTTATTTTCATTTCTATACATTTAGCCGTGATCGTCGTCAACGCAGTGGTTCGCCAGTTGGCAGAGATCGACGCCGAGGCGACAGTCGATCACGTTCGCCGTATTCACGTTCTCCCGTACGACGACGGTAAGTTAATCGTCGGTGATGATCACACATAGTTGCTACTCTCGACCTAATGAGGGATGACGATAGGACTATTCCACTAAGATCTCTGAGACGATTAATGATTTGTTTGTATGTTTCTTTTTAGGGAAGGTAACAGTCGTTCTCGATCGAAATCCAATTCACCCAATTATGGTAAACGCAATGGTGCAGGAAGCAGCAGCGGTGGTGGTGGTGCTCGTCGTCTAAGTCGATCACGATCGCCTGCAGATAACTGAGTTCAATTTGACTTCAACTCGAAGAAATAAAACAGATGGATTTTCCTTTTGTTTCCAAGTCTGTGCTCGTATCTCTTCGATGTGTTTACTATTAGACAAGACAAACAATATATACATGTTTCTTTTTGTTTTCTTCTGTGTGTGTGTATTCTAATCGGCTACTTTTTCTCTTCTACTACTACTGCTTCGTTGTTGTTGCTTCTTTGATTCTTTACACAACGTACACATTAATCAGTTTTTTCTCTTTTCTTCATATTACTTCACATTTGATGAAAACTGAAAGAAAAAAGAAACCGAAATGCGTTTTGTCGTTTGCCTATTGTCTATGCACATTTTTTGATTGTGTAATAAAAAATATTGAAGAAAAATAGTTCTGATCTTTATGCATATTTGTACAGTCAAAAAGTCATCATCTTACAGATCTGCTATTACAGAAACATTCCTCTTGTAACGATAATCTAAACTAGGTCTATGTAAACAAATCGCTTTTATCATCTTCGGAATGTCCGATGTATATGCAATGATAACAGAATTAAAATAGCAATCGCTTGACAGATATCGAGATTTATTCTGGGACAACGAATTTTATTTTCATAAAAGACTATAAAAAAAAACTTAACAAGTAAATAAATACATCAAAATCGATAAAAAATAGGTTCATTTGTCTTGCGAGTTGTCTGGACGCTCTTGAGCCATGTTTAATTTATAATAAATACCACGCTGTTGAAGTAACTGGTCGTGTCGACCACTTTCTTTGATTTCTCCACGATCGACTACACAAATTCGATCTGAATTTCGTATTGTTGATAAACGATGTGCAATGGTCACACATGTTCGACCCACTCGCGCTTGGTCCAACGCTTCTTGCACAACTCGTTCACTTTTGGTGTCCAGGGCAGATGTGGCTTCATCGAGAAGAATAATTTTGGGATTCCGAATGAGCGCTCGAGCGATGGCAACTAGAAGAAGATCAGAATGACATACACTGTAGGACGTGAGAGAAACTTACTTCGTTGTTTTTGTCCACCGGACAATTGCCCACCTTTCGCGCCGCATGATGTACTATATCCCTAAAAGGCATGACCGGTATGTGACAAAGTTATCAATGTAGGCATCCAACAAACCTCGGGTAACGTGGAAATCAAATCATGAATATTAGCCTTTTTTGCTGCTATTTCAATATCTTCTTGTGTCACTTGTCGGTTATTATCGCCATATGCAATGTTATCTCGAATGGAAAGATTGAAAAGAACAGGTTCCTGTTGAACTAAGCCCAGTAGAGAACGTAACCATTGTATATTTAAAGTTCTGACATCGTGCCCGTCGAGAAGAACTGCTCCAGTGAGTGGATCATAGAACCGTTGAATCAATGCAACAGATGTCGATTTACCACTGCCGGATGGACCTACGAGCGCAGTTGTTTCATCCGAATTGCAAAGTAGATTAAAGTGACGTAAGATACGAAGTTTAGGGCGAGCGGGATATCGGAATCGTACATCACGAAATTCAATATTTCCAGTCACAGCTGACTAAAATGCCGAAAGAAAAAGGTCAATTGATAAAGAAAACAGTCATGAATAATCTTACCAGTTTTATTCCCGATGGATCATCAGGATCAATTTTTGATTCACGTTTTTGCAATTCAAAAATACGCATTGCACTTGCTTTACCCTTCGAATAATTTGGCACGAGCGATGCACTACGTCCGATCGACATGGCTGCGAAAGTTACAACACTAAATACTCGAAATACATTGGCGAATTCCATTTCTTTGCTTTTAACGAGTGTAATACCATAACCAAACGATGTCGCGTGAACTAGACAAATGAAGTCAATCCAAAGAACCGAAATCAAACGATTCTTACTGAAATACATCAACGAATTTGCTAGAGCATTTGCAAAAGCAATGTAGTGAAGGCTGAGCATACGGCTTCTAAAAATGAAAACTATCACTCAACAAAATGAACCAATTGTGAGAATTCATACCGAAAATCGCGATCGAACGCTTGTCTATACAGACTTATAAATCTATCTTCTTGATGGAGTGATACAACTGTTCGAATATTTTCAATTGCTTGCGTCGCTTGCTAAACAAGAAA
Source organism: Adineta ricciae (assembly GCA_905250025.1). Lineage (NCBI taxonomy): Eukaryota > Metazoa > Rotifera > Eurotatoria > Adinetida > Adinetidae > Adineta > Adineta ricciae. The sequence goes on along the minus strand of CAJNOJ010000016.1, from coordinate 775,200 downwards.
GTCAAGTTCAGCAAGGTGAAGATCTTACTTGAACAAATGCACTTACTTTGCCACCATCTTCAGCGCTTGATGTGGCTGATTTTTTATTTCCGGATGCTTTAGAAAATTGTTGTCCTTGAATGATACCTGTAAAAACCATCAACGGTGTAAAACAGAGAATAACCAGCGTCAATTTCCATCCAGCAATGAAACTAATGACAAGAGCCGTGATGACAGCTCCAACTGAATTGAGAATGGCACCAAATGTTGGCCCAGTAAAGCCTTTCAATGCTGCCGCATCCGATGACAATCGTGTTACTAATGCGCCCAAGTTATTTTCATCCAAATCAAACCATCCGATTTCTTGTCGCAGCATACTTTTGAACGAAATAATTCTCATTCGCATGGTTAATTCCTCTCCTGCTTTGCCCAATGTAACTGACGACACAAATTGACTTATAGCACCGGCGACACCAACTAAGAAGAGTACATAAGTATATACTCGTATTTCGTCTTCTTGTTTCTGCGGGTCGGTCTCGGCCAAAGCACCGAATACTTCGGAAAAGATCAATGAAAATGCCTAGAAAAGTAACAGCTCATGTTTATAAAATCATATTATTCGATATTCACAAACCGGTGTTATACCACCATAAGTAAGTGAAGCTATTCCACCCAATACAAGATAGAACCATTCGGGAGCGTTCAATCGTAAGACTTTCAATATTGTTGGCATACGAAATCGGGATCGTTTCTCTTCGTTCTGATCTGTTTCGAAATGATCATCAAGTTCACTACCAGCTTCTGATATGCCAGATTTCGCTGAAACAATTGATGAACGTCTCAGAGCAATGGACGCTCGACGAATGGCATTGTGTGGTTTTTCCTTAGCTGATTTGCTTGCGGCACGTGCCAGTTCTTCTTCGAGATTATCTTCAATATCATCGTCAACTTTTTCCTGCTCTTTTTCACTTTGTGCAATGACTAGCTCGTAATAGAGTCCTTTGTGCTGCATCAATTCATTGTGTGTGCCATATTCCACAACATGGCCGCGATCTAAACCTACGATAATATCTGCATTTTTGATTGTACTTAAACGATGGGCAATAACAATGGTCGTTCGACCTTCTTTGGCTTTATCCAATGCATCTTGAACAATTCTTTCACTTGTATTATCTACAACAATAGATAATTTTCGTTATTCATTCTATATGCAATCGATTACCGAGCGCAGATGTAGCTTCATCAAGTAATAATAATTTCGGGTTTGAAATCAATGCTCGAGCGATAGCAACTAAATGAAATAAACGTTTTTTCTGAATAGGTGCCATCGATAATCGTCCACTAACCTCGTTGTTTTTGCCCACCGCTTAGCTTATCACCAGAAGAAGTTTTATAATTCTAAAACGACAAAACACGAACAAATGTTCTGTTTTAAACATAAGCGTCAAGATTTACTTGTGGTAATTTCATGATAAATTCGTGTGCATTTGCCATTTTTGCCGCAGTGATAACTTCCTCATCTGTGGCATCCGGCTTACCAAAGCGAATATTATCTTCGATGGTACCAAAGAATAGAACAGGTTCTTGAGAAACAATACCAATATTCGATCTTAACCATCTCAGATTAAGTGAACGCAAATCTCGACCATCGAGTAACACTGTGCCTTGATCGGGATCGTAAAACCGTTGAATTAATTGTATTGACGTACTTTTACCACAACCAGAGGAACCACAAAGTGCAACTGTTTTTCCTGCGGGAATTTTCATTGTTAAACCATTGAGAACCTATTAGCAATGTTTAAACAAAGAAACTTATCGCAACACCTCCTTACTGGTGCGTCTTGTCGAGCTGGATACGTAAATTGTACATCTTTAAATTCAATATCGCCTGTAAACGTCGCCGGTTGTTCTCCATCAGCACTAAATATATTGATTTCGGATTTTCGCTGAATGACATCAAATACATAAGCACCGGAGCCTGACGCTTCTGCAAACGATTGTAAATTCGGAATCAAATTTGATAAAGAAAATGTCGTCGTTAAACATGAAATGAAGATCTGAAATAAACAAACTTTTCTAATCGTTCATATTCATCCGTGAATACGTACCACCATCCAATGACCAGCAGAATAATTATTACATTCATTTCGGATCAGATATGGTCCATACCAAAAGATAATAGCAATACCACCATAGAGTACAATATTAACTAATGCTTGTGCTAAACCTAACAAGACGCCTTTTTGAATACCAACGCGTCTACCTTGCGTTAAATTGCTTTCGTATCTACCAAAAAAAATAGAGAATGAATTTAGTTTCTTTTACATAGATTTTCAACTTACCTTTGTAATTCTCTCGGTTGTCCACTAAATGCTGTTACTGTTCGAATAGCACCTAAAACTTCTTGGGCAATAGCATTTGCCGAACTATAAGCTTTGAGTTCTAAGATGGTATACTTAATCATAATCTAAAGAACAATGATCAATATTTATTCCCAAATTATGATTAGTTCATTGACGTGTACTTACGCGAATGAGAACATTGATTGAAAGAATGATGAGTGGGGATGTGGACAGGAAAACGAGAGTTAACTTCCAACCGGTATAAAACGAAAATATCAACGTCGCAATAATTCGTGAGAGAAGACAGATGAAGTCAGCAACACGAAAGCCGGTACCCTCGCGAATGTTTTCCAAATCATCGACAAGACGACTAGACAGTTCACCTTTAATTGACAAGAGAAACAGTCAAAAATCTCCATTCGAGAACAAACAACATTGAAGTCACAAACCGGCACTTCGACAATCGAACCAGCCCATTTCCTGACTCATGATACTCTCGAAAAGTGCATACCGGATTCGTCGTAATTGTCTTTCGGATGCAATCATCTATAATTGCATCGAATCATAATATAACTTCCATATTTCAACTTCAATAAACTATCTCTCACCCAGAGTGCATATGCAATCCAATGAGCAACTATGCTAGATGCTCCCAGAGTCGCGTACCATTTTATTATACCCTCGATTGTTGTGAATGGGTCCCCAGTTGACGCTGGGTCTTGATAACTAAATGAACAGAAAAACGATTCAGTTCTACTCTACATATTCAATTGTTTCCATACCAGCCACTGCCGGATGTCGAATTGCCTCTGCCGATGGTGACTAGACCATTCATTACACTTTGAAACAACCACATCATAATTGGCATCGCTGCTCCAGTTGTAAGAGCTAAAAAATACAGTTCAAAACATAATTCGTACGAAGAGAAGATAATCAATGTTATTTACCAACGATGCTGCCCAAAACCATTAATAAAATATCCCATTTATCAGCAAATTTATACTAGAGATAGTTATAGTATATTTAAAAGATCTCTTTGTTGTTAAGCACCTACAATTTCAAACGTTTTCAATTTTCGAGCTTGGGGTTTCTTTTCTTCCACCGGCTTTTTCTCTTTTCTTTTGAAGCACCGCTGAAAGAAGCTTTTTTTTGATTCGCCTTCTGTTGTCTTCACACTATCTGTCGTCTCTTTATCGTTGAGATCTGCCATTACCTCTTTACCAAGTCGATTAACTGTATCATCGTCCATTGGAGTGACTTTGCCATTCGATTTTGACATATTTTTCGTCAAAAGATGTTTTTGCAAATGAAATTAAGCAACGAAAGAACACCGTTCGCTTTTAAATAGTTGTAGTTGGTGTAGCTATTCCTATTTTTCTTTTCATTTTTTGCCCGCAACGCACGCATTATGTCACTGCAATGCAGTGCCGTGCGAGAAGTACGATAGGTTACGTTCGACACGTTGATGTTCATACCATTTTCTACTGCATAGAACAGCAAGAAGTTCTTGAAAACATGTTGTTTTGAAAGGCAACAGCGTGTAAGCATCAATATGCTTGATAGAAAAGAAAAACAAAGAATGACAAATGTCTATTAATAGACGATGAAAAAGGCGAACCGATTTCATTTTCAAGTAAATATTTTGAACCAATAAAAACTGATCTGATGCAACAAACATTGTCTTCTTTAAACATTGTACTGATGACTCAGCATTTCGCCAATTTCATATCGCATGCGTTGAAGGAGAAGTGTTTATTACTGAGTAATATAAACAAAAAATTGAGAATTTTTAGTACAGCTAAAGTTCCACAACTCGTTTTGATCAGTGATATTTATCAGATTGTTTTTAGATCAACTCTAATTTAGCATACATTCCTTCTTTCTTTAACAATTCAGTATGTGTGCTTTATAAAGATAATTTCCTCAGTCACTTTGTCACGATCGACAAAAATGATTGTTTCAAGGCTTTTTTTTGTATTGTCGATAAACGGTGTGCGATAGTCATACATGTTCGACCAGCTGGCGCTTGATTAAACGCTTCTTGTACAGTTCGTTCACTCTTGTTGTTCAGGACAGATGTGGCTTCACCGAGAAGATCAGGAGCTTATCTAATGGAAAAGAAAACAAGTAAAATGTCTTATTGAACGCGACAAATCGACTTCGCCTACCTCATACCATCCTTACTTCGATCTATAGGAATAAAAGGAACGAAATCCGATGTTAAGACAAATGCCAGCTTACCAAGATCGATAATCGATCAATTATTCGACTCTCTTGTACTACACAGAATATGCCGAAAGACTGCAAAACGAGTCCGTCGAACTTGTCTTTCAGCTGTAATTATGCATGACGACTAAGCGATTCAAGACAGCGGCAACTACAATGTCAAGCATCCGATAATAGTTAATCACATGTTTCAAATCAACCATTGGCATATTCGTGTCATCAGGAGCACGTAAACTAGGATATACAGAATGTACAAAAGATCACTATCTTGGAAATGCTACACCAATGAACCGAAGTATGATAGATGGTAATCTGTTTTAAAAGAACACTGAGTACCTCCCTATAGGTAAGAAGCATCGATAGGTAACAAGCTGAAGAAAATAAGAGTAGTGTGTACGTTTGACGCAATAACGTTTCGTACTTGCGGTGCCCAAAGCTAAAAAGGCAGAGAGAGAGAGAGAGAGCTCATGTAGGTACACTGTATTAAAGAAGAAAAGTTTACTGCCCGAGTACTGTATCAATTAACATGAGGAAATAGTCAAATTTATCCGCGAATTTATACAGTTCAAATAGACAATCACAGGGTGTTTCAATTTCGTTAGATTCTTGGCATTTTTAAAGAAATCTAAATGGAGCACATAGGTACTGATGAGGAAGCATGAAGTTCTCCTGGAATAGACGTACTTCAACTAAATAGTTGTCACACACAAGGACCGCAGAGTAGTTCACAAACTACTTTTTTCTCAAGTGTTTTATTGCTTGTCGTCGATGCCAATCTCTTCCGATAGTTATTTCAAAGAAAAAAAACTGCTCTCATTGATCACGGTTGATAATGAATTTGCTTTTAACCTTCCTTCAGATGTATGTGCTGATTCACTAGCAGAATTGAAAGTGTATACATATCGTTCTTGCATCATGTTTACAATATAGTGAACGAACACAAAATGAAAAATTTCTATCTCTATTCGACTATACAACAAAAGTCACTTTGAATTGGTTAAGATTCACAACTCTCATATTCACTGAACTACATGTTTAATTTATATAATTATAAAACACGACATAAAGTGTATGTATTGTTACAACAATGAACAGGCAAGGTAGACAGTATCGTGCATGTTCTTTGCATAGAGAATATCGTTCAAGCGTGTGACGGCATAATGTTCTTTAGGATGAGTTTAGATCAAACTGAGTGTTATTCCGACAATTTATTTAATATTTGAAGAGAAAAAACAACAACAATAATCTATTATTTAATAAAGTTGTTTATCAGGCACTTTAAAATCGTTCACGTTCAAGTCGAACCAGTGAAACGTTTCAGTCTGTCGAAATACATCGATGGACGATGTTCAAGAAGCCACATGCCAGCTGGTGACGTTGGATTACGATAGGCATATACATATGTAACTCCAAGTGCGACAAGAGACAGAATGAGAACTGACATTAACAAAGTGACGATAATGGTACGAAATGTTGAATAAATTGGAGGAGACGGATGTGAATATTGTTTTTGTCGTTCATAGTGAGCTACCGACAGTGCCGAAGTTGTCGATGGAAAGCTAGTATCGTCATAAGCATCCTCGAGATTATTCGAACAAGTATCTTCCAAAGCTAGTCGATGACACTGTGATCGAATCCATTGTTGACGAGAGCGATCGAACCCATTCGAACATTTTTGCATATCATCGCACCAAGAACAATTGTATCGTTTGCCACGATTGGCCAGACATGATGTACAATCCGTAAATGTGTTACAAGCTTAACCAAAGAACATGATTTCATTTGTAAACATCATGTTCATCACTTACTCTGATCCATATCCAAAAGCACTGATACTCCACTGTGAATTTTCTCTTTATCCAAATTGATTTTATCGTACAGTGTTATAACTCGAACAATATGTTCTTTCGTCGCGTGTTGGGATAAATATGCATCTGATACACCGATACGGTGTGCATGATTGGCACTGGACACTTTCACTTTCGGTATTTTTAAATAGTTAAAGTAAATATTTCCTATTCAAATGTAACAACAAGTCGAATTGGTTCGATAAGACGACATCAAACAAACCATTATTTTGTAAAACAGCCTGAAATGTAAATGGACCAGCATCTTGTTGATCTTGTAGAAAAAGTTCATTCCATGTACAAATAAAATGTGTTCCATTATCGTAATAACTAATATGCGATTGATTTCCACCAATCGATGCATCGAAATTCGCCATAAATGGTGCAATACTATGCATTTAAATACATCCTCAACTTGATCGTGAACACTTTTTCAAATCGACTTACTATTGGGTACTTCCAATCATAGCCGAATGCAGTAAATCGCCCGTATAGATAAAACCTAGAAAGAGATTTCATATTCGATTGATATACACGACAATTTGAAAACAATGAAAGCGTTTAGTGATACCAAGATGACACTTATTAATAGAAGCGAACGATATCATCAGAACTTACGCGTCAAAGTTAGATTTCTGTCGAAGTATGACAAAATAAATGAGATTATTCATGAAAAATGAGTTCCTATGTTTTCAATTACCTCCGGTTGCTACGAGAATTTTATGAATTGTATGGCCGTAAAACGGAAAACCGAATTTTAAATGAATACCCTGCAAATATTGAGGATATTCAATAAGAAAAACAAATCGATGAATGTTCTCATACAAATGCTGAGCGATGACGATTTGCTAGAGCGTGAATCCGAGCAAATTGAGAACTGTCATGAATGAAATTGATCGCTCCGCCTTGAGATTTCGGAATAATATATGAGACGTTGTAATATTGATGGTCATTCTAGTTTCAACACAATCGGTGTCAAATAGGGAAAGATTCGCAAAGTGAAACTTACAACGAAAACGTTTTGTTCAGTTGTATTGTAAAGTTTGTTATCGGATTCAACAAATTTCAGATCGTTATCTTCGTCAACATAAGCAAATTGTGATGATAAAACTGTTCCTCCCGTTGTTAATGCATCGTGAATTGTTGGGAGGATATGGGCAGGTGTTGTACTACTCAAACTGGCCAGTGCATCTTTTAATGCTAGAAGAAAATTCTCTGTAAGTTCATTGGAATATTCTTTCGGCAACGAACTCTTACGTAAACACGCGTAATTCTCAAGTAATGCTTCAACTTGTCGTAGGTTCAATGGACATTGATCTTGTACTTCTTTCTTGATTTCATTTGTAAAGTCAGAGATCGTACTGGAATAAGAAATGATTGTTAATACGCGAACCGAAATGAAATGTGAACTTACCGGCAATACTCATTATCTTTATTATGAGACCAATAAGCAAATATTCGTTTCAGGATGACTAATCGTTTCTCATGTGGACATAAAAGGTCTTGTCCGTCGGTAGTACATTTGTCCATTCCAAGTAAACGGAGCAGATTGAGAATTAAAGCTCCATTCGATTTCACATTTAGCGGACAACGAAGTGAATCCAAACAGGACGAGAAATCCCTAAAGAGAAATGATCATTCGTAAATTCCTTTCAAAGTAAGTCTTTTACCTGCAATCTCGTAAGTTCGAACAGGTGAACAGTTTGACGTAGATGTTCCTTCCACATGAGACTAGGTCTTTATCAATTTCAGGAAAAAACCATGATGATTGATCACGTTTGTCGCGTGTGTTTGCCGAAACGATTTCGTACGCACCGTTATGTACAAATGATGGATCGTTCAATACCAAGACATGATCGTCTCCAGAAGATTTATTGAATAGAAAGAGTAAATAAATAAATATCCCAATGAAATAGTTCATTGTATTGATCTAAAAATTCAATCCCGATGTCAAGACATCATATCTATCTAAGCTTTTGTATACACGACTAAAGACTAAAATGACAAAAGACAATTGTGCGCATGTTTGTTTGTTTGCGCTTTCGATTTGATATGATAGGAAAAGAAAAAGTGAAGAAAGAAGAAGAAGAAGAAAGTGCTCCACGAGGTCACCTGTATGCTTTTTCTCTCACTGAATCAATGAAGGTAGATCGAATGTCTCATTGATTATGTACGTCACGTTCTCCGTTTGTTCTTTTCCTTTTTGTGACGGTAAATCATTAATTGATCATTATCATAAGAGAAAACTAATCCTTGCGCCTATACACTCTTTTCTTCATTTTTGTTTTTCTTTTCGTCGATAACATTCATCGAATCATGGCTACGAATGGTAATGGTGCATCTCTATCTACCGATGAACGCTTAAAACAAGCCTTTGAAGTGCTTTCGAAACGAAACCACAATCGTCCACTAAGTTTCAAAGATGCTGGAACAGCCATACGTGCCGCTGGCTACAGCCCGTCGAACAATGAATTGAAGAAGATATTAGCTGTGTCTTCTCCTCACCAGCTATTCGATTTAGATACCATTGAAAGTTCATGTAAAGGTTTGAAGAAACGTTCGGAAAAAGAAGTGCATGACAGCTTACGTTGCTTCGATTACGAACGAAATGGTTTCATATCAGCTCAAGAATTGAAATACTTCTTAAGTACTCGCGGCGAAAAACTAAGCGAAGAAGAAATCGATGACATGTTACGCGATTTGGACATTGACCAGCAAGGTATGTTATCAATCGAACAAGCACTAACGTTGTTTTTCGTCGGTAATTATACTGATTAAGATTTTCATCTGAAAAACAAACAAACAAACAAACATAGACTTTTTTTTCTTGTTAAAAAGCTGCGAGTTCTCTTCGTCTTGTTTTCCTTATTCCATCATCAAGTGTTAATAAAGTGAGAAAAGAAAAAAATAAACTAAATGATGACAAAATATGCCAAATGTCATGAACATCGTATGTGTTCAGTAGGATACATGCACGATTTCGCATACGTGAAATAGCCGGTTGAACTTCATAACTTTTCACTTCTTGATAGAAAAAGTACAGCGATGATGACCAGAAGAAGATCGCCAGGAGAAGAAATAGAATGGAAAAACGTGTAAAATGTTCTCGGTGAATTATTTTCATTAATATGTAGTAGATTAAATAGATTGCTAGATTACCAAGAAAGACAAAGAGCAAATGATTTGGAAATGATTCAGGTTGAACAATGGCACCGTAGAGAGCAAATGCGATATTTACACAATTGGCTGGAATTAAGATCATCATACGATTTAAATAACGTGGACGAGAAAAGAAACCATTTTCGCGAACTAGTCGATACAAATGAATCTGAAAATTCGAAGTCAATTTCATTGTCTTCTACTCGAACAACACTCACATGTACGCGAAAAGTGACTTTCAATCGTCCCATGTAGTAAATCTTTCCGGTAAATGCAACACAGGACAAGATATGAATACAAGCATAGGTAATCCAAAACCATTGTTCGTCATAGTACTAAATGAAAAGATCGAAGAAAGAGAAGAAAAGTGATACAAATCGAAAACATACTACTCCGACGACAGTGACAAGAATAATCACAGCAAGAAATGAAAATGAGCCGGACGAACGAGGATTGATATCTGGATGTCTAGTTTGATAAATTTTGATTATGTTTAATACAGCTATAATGAACATGAAACTTGTATCGAATTGAAAATTTTGTTTCGATGGGCAAATATGGTAACTAAACGTCATAAATTTTTATACAACTGCTAACAAAAAAACGAATTTACCAGCCGCTCATCAAACCTTCCATGAATAATCCAATACCCATTGCGTAGAACAAACCAAAATGTTGGGGAATACCGTATTCCTAATTCGAAAGAGAAACAGAATATTTCTTCGCCTAATTTCAAACAATTTACTTTGCCAATTGCTGGATATCTTGCCAAGAATCGAGCATAGGCCATATCTCTACAAAAGTAAAGTTTCGTCTCTGCTAACCAGTTCATTCTCACTAGATTTACCTTCGATAGACTATGATCAAGAAGAGTACACCAAGTGCACAATAGCCAATATTCGAAAAGACATTATTAAACGCTGTTAACATAGCGAATTGTCTTGTGCATAGGAAATTAAAGTAACATATATCTTCATTTCCTGATGCATCGATGTTCAGTTGATACTGTAAGACTAGTTGTATAACCGGTAAGGAATAGAATATGGCAATGGTTAGCATTGTTTGAGGATAAATACGAAATTTTTGTTTTAAATAATCATAATCTTTAACACAAAGATCACTGACAGTGACATAACCAGCCTAGAAGCAAACGATCGCCGATTTAGAAAAAACTTTTCGTTTATGAACGTACATTTGAGGTTTCGATCACTTCGATAGCTCCACCGGAATTTTCATATTCATCTGTACTTGTTGATTCAACATTCTCTTCGCCCTCAAATGTTTGGTAACCTTGTTGATTATCTTCCCGTTCTATTCAATCGAAAAATCAAAAATATTGAACTTCACATTCGTATTTTCGCTTACCTGATATCTCGCGCTCCGTTCTTGCTTCCAATAAAGCTAAAGAACAACAGACAGGCAGTCAATCAATCAACAGAAACTCCGATTCAGAAACATACGTAAATGTTCTGGAGCAAGATGATCGCTAGAAAATGATAAAACCTTCATTATCGATAATGCCATACATATGTTTTACTTACTAAATATCCGGGTGTTTACACATAATTGCAAAAGCAAGAAAGTAGATCATTAGAAACATGCCGATGGTAGTAAATATTGCAATATAAAGAAAATTATCTGAACAGAATGTTTTAATTGAAGATGTGTGAAAGTGAAACTTACAGTTTGTTGGTGGTTGAATTGTCACTGTTGCATTTTTTCGTCGTTGAACATCAACAATACCTGATGGTCGAATAGCCGTTTGTTCTTGATCGTTTAAACAATCGGCGTCTGTTGGTTTAACCAGAAATACGAGAAGAAATGTATTCCGCTTCGGGAATTCACTTGCCTATAGCATATGAAAATTCCAAAACAAAATCAAGCGATCATTTACTTACATAAACATTAAATGATGAAATCGATGCCATCGTTTGGTAGTGTCCTTGTCGTGTACCGATTTCACTCACATCGTATACTGGACAATCGAATGATTGCACAGAAACAACGGTACATAATTGGTCAGTTGAACGAACATCGATGAAGACGTTTTGAATATCAGGGGGAAATGTAAATTTGTAATAGATCGGCATAGCAGGTGAAACGAAGAACTGTCGACTAACACCGGTTCTGATAAAATAGAGACATGACGCGAAGAAAGTTCAAAGAATGTTCTTACTCAAGTAAAAAGTCAGTGATATTTTCCAATTGAAGTGAATAGTCAATCAAAGCGTTATTTGATGTCGAGATTTCAATGAAAACTCGACTTGTATGCGGGAGAGTACGATTAATCTCATTTTGTAAGCAAAGGATACGCGAAGCACTTGAATAAACCATCCTAGATATGAATTAATCGTATTAAAATCAAACAAAAAGATAAAATTTCATTTTACCCATTAGAAAATGTATATGGTAATGTCCACGAGATAACGCCACGAATTTGTCGAACGACAATCAGTAATGGAGATTCTTGTTCAATTTTATATGTCATATTCGTAATTACACGAATAGCCTAAAATATCACATAAGTTAAAAACATTCGCTAAACGATATACAAAATCTACAACAGCAGCTTGTTGGAAATCTGTTCACTCATAGAGCAGCAGCATTTCGATAACATTTCTTACTCATGCTTGCTGGATCAGATAACATCAATGCGCTCGTCAGTTGTGTTTTTTTCTCTCTTACCATTGTTGGATCGAATGAATATTCTACTGAGTAGAAATGTATTGAGCTTGAGTTGATGCTACCGGAACATATCTCTCCAAATGTACAGTTTTTAATCTCAATATCTGGATTGATTATTGACTGAATCGGGCTATCTGAAAATTGTTCACCGTGTGCTAGTAGCACAAATAACTGGAAGAGAAGAAAAGAGTTGTCGATCATTTTGCTTTGTTTTTTTTTCGAAAAGAATTTCTTACATAGAAACAAATCGGCCAGAATATCATTTTACATGACATGTCAAATGATAACGAATGGTATGCAAACGAATAATCAGTCTGTCTGTACAGTCTTAGTGTACATGTGATGGATCGATGAGTCATTCCGTCGTTAGCGACATCTATTAAATGTCTTTGTCGGAAAAGAAACGCTAAGGAAAGTTTTCTCTCAAAATCGGCGGCATGTTTTACGAAGTTTCTTCTTGTTCAATCACAACGGATGTGTTTGAAGTCATATCGATGGAAGCAGATTCAATAATGGCGAATTCAGATGGCGTTTCATACGTTCACTTCTCGATAATCACTAGGTTATAAAATTCTCAAGATGAATTATCAAATCTTAAGCAACCCATCTCAACCGCCGATGAGTCGCCCGTTTGTTTTCAATAAACGAAACGAAAAAATCGACTGGCGTCGAATCGGTAAAGCAATTGTTGGAAGTTATTAGCACATTTTCATTTCATATTTTCGTTTTAGCGGCAGTCGACATCGATCGGGTGGCGAGAGAATTAGATTTTCAAGTGTTGCAAGATAATATTGAACAAATTACACTATGTAATATCGATTTAGAAGTGGTAAGTCAAAAAATATTCCTACAGCTTCAACTTTTGTCTTTATTCATTGTAGGATTCACGAGCGATGGATCCGAATTTTCTAAAGCTATACAAGATGGCCCAGTTAACAATTGAATATCTATTGGTTTGTTGATGTTCTCTCGCAGTTGATATATTTTCAAGCGCTCTTCATTCCTTCTAGCTTTGCCAAGATCAAATTAGCAGTCAACTAGCGGAGAACGAACAGAATAAAAGCAAAGGTTTAGTGGTAAGATTATAGCTCTCGCTGTGACATTTCTCGAATATCTAATTTAGGACCATGAGCAATATAATCACGAAATCCAGAAACTAAAAGATGATTTGAATCGAACGAAAAAAGAATCAAAACGACGCAAAAAGCTTCTTGAAACACAAGAGAAAATGTTACTAGCCCAACGGCCGTCATATCACACGGTACACTAGAATTTCCTTTCCAATTCGTTATTCTGACTTCGCTACGTATTTTCCAGTGTCCTATTTGTGCACATTCGTTTTTAACTTTTGACTATTTACAAGCACATATGCAGCGTCGTCATCCGGAATACGATTCTGGTCGAAAACGTGAACATGACGTTGATAGCGAGAAGGAAATGCAACGACTGAAAGATGAATTACATAGTAAAGAAACCGAATTACAGTTGGTTAAAGTGCAAAAGGTAAAAGAGTAACGTGCAAGCTGATGCATATGAATTGTCATGTGTGGTTTTAGACTGCCGATGAAGAGCGTATTCGCGAACGAGAAGAAACTATTCGTCTACTCAGAGTAAGTGATTTGTTAATAAAGTGAATCCATACTAGACAACGAGCCTCTTTTTATTTAGGAAGAAATTCAAAAATTAAGTGATAAAAATACAATTTTAGAAGAGAAGTGTTTCACTCTTCGATCGGTAAGAGATTTCTCATGGCACTTGCTGTCTTTATCCTTGAAATTTCTTCAGAATGTTCAAACTGAAGCACCTTCGCCAGCACGACGTGAAGCCGGTGTCAAGGAGTTGTTAAAAGAAAATAAGACGTTACGTGCTACAAATGAAGACCTAGTTTGTTTGACTGACTTTTGCATCTCTCTTAAATTAAATAAATATTCGTCTTAGAAACAAGCATTGCAACAAGCTGAAGGTAATTTGAAGAGAGAAGAGAAGTCGAAACGTCGTGTTGAACGTGAAAATCAAGATGTATGGCATTTCGATTGTTATAACAATTCTTTCGATTGTCTTTCATTTCTTTAGCTTCAAAAGGAAATCAGTCGATTGAATGACGCTCTTCAGTCCTTACAAAATGTATCTGGTGACACAAGTCGGCTATCTGAAGAGCTAATTGCAACACGAAATGTAAGTTCAACGAAATAAAAATACGAAGAACTCTGAACCTAATTGAATGTTTAGCGATACAATGAGGAGAGAAATCACCGTAAGAAATTGCAAGAGGACCTTGATGATGCCAATGATCAGCTAAATCAACTTCGGAATCAACCACCACCAGTTGTCGATCGCAAATCTCCTGCACCGCCACCGCGAAGAACATCATCACCGTCTCCTCCACCTACACCTGTGCCAGCACCTGCGCAAACACGGCCGGCGCCCACTGTACAAATTCATCTTCCGCAATACTGCCCAAGCGTTGTGCGAAAAATTAATACCGACCCAAATTTCCTCAATCGTTTTCGCAGTGAAACAAAAGCACAATTACGCGATGAACTTAGTCAGTATGACAACTTGGGTATTACGGAGGTAAACTTTAATGATCCAACAGAGGAGAATATTATCGATCTCTTGTGTTGCAGAAAGATACCCGACTTCCAACAAAAGACTTTTCAAGCAAAATGGATCTTATTCAACAAACTCGACAAAATATTCAAAATGTAACCTAATACAACGCTTTGATTGAGGATTTGTAATTATAGTCTATTTTTTCATGTAGGATTTACCAAATTTTGAACGTATACGTGCCGATATTAGTCGTACATTGGACCAACTTGCCGCTGAACGATTGAGTAGTCAAACTGCGAAAGCCTCGGGTAGTGTTCGTTCATCAGGCGGTAAACTAGTGACGTTTGATGTCGACGCTAAACATCAAGAACCGAAGTCACCCAGAGGACCGTCTACAACTGTTCACTCGAATAGTTCACGTAATCCACCTCGTCCAAAAACCAGTTTCGCTTCGGATGATGAAAAAAGTCATACGAACACAGATGATAGTGATGATTATAGTCAACCAACTAAATCAGCTGGTACGACTGACATTCAGCCATCACCTCGGCGAAATCCACCGTCAACAGGTGTTAATTCGTTAGCAGCAGGAAGCATGAGACCAGCGATAATTAACACGAATAAAACAGTCTCGGCAATAGTTAGGCCGCAAACAGCAACTCAGCATTATGAATCTGAAAGGTAAAACCCTCTGCGTGATGAAAATCAATCCTTCCCGATCTTATTTATTTTTCTAGTGAGAGTGAAAGTCTTACGACGGGAAATGTGGCAACAAAAACGCGAATTATCGATCAGAAATTAGCTGATATTAGTTCCAAGGGACACAAACCAACAGTTAATGCTATTGCACAAGGTTTTCAACCGACTCGTGTCACAGTCAATTCTCGAGTAAAGAACATGCTTGTGACTTGTTTCATTGAAAATTTCGTGCTTGTAGGATAACAAACGTGATGATGATGATGAGGACAGTGGATCATCGTTGACTTCAATTGGCGACACGAATCCTCAACGAAAAACATCCAGTATTCATCAGCCACACGCTGGGTAAGGATGATTAGTCTCTTCCATTGACTGATAATCAGTTATTTCACTAATTTAGAGTCCGAGAAGCAGCAAATCATCATCATTTATCATCCGGAGATATGTCTCAAAACACATACGATTCGTAAGAGATTGTTTTCTTCTCAAATCAAAGACTATTAACTATTTGTTTTTGGTTAGAATTATGAAATCATCAGCTCTCAAAGGTTAGTTGGATTATGAAGGTAACTGGATTGATACTAAACTTTTCTTTTCATAGGTAACGAATTTCGACGACCCATGACTGCTGATTCAGCGAAAACTTCGAATGTTGACTCCGACGATAATTTGGAAGATGCAGAGGAAGAAGATGAAGAAGAAGATTCGCACTAATTCACACCTATTTTGCTTTTTCAATATTTATTCGTTCATGTGTGTTTATCTTGCAAGTTTAAATTATATATGGGTAGCTTTAGAAGAGTTTTACAGCTATTTTCAATCGATGTACTACATATGATTTTTTTTTTCACAGTTCTCTTTGTTTGCATCATAGGAATTTAAACAAGAACAACACATTTTCATGCTAAGTTTTAATAAAGAGACTGAATGAAAAACAGTCGCGAAGAATTTGTCATTATGGGAATATTTTTTGATCGCGGCGAGTAAGGATGTGATATATTCGGGTTTCAATTGCTATTCGCTAGTTCACTGATGAATGTCTCCTTGGAGGTTGAATGCAGCCATGATATTTTCAGACTGTGACCTTTTTTCAACTGAAAAAAATCAGAGTATGTGCTGATGATGACATCCCGTCGTTAATAAGTAACTTCTGATGAGAGATTTTCTATTCACTTTCTATGTCGACCCGTTGATACACGCGTGCCAACACATTATCAATCGACTGGTTTCTATCTTTGTTTCCTTTTTCTTCCTGTATGTGTGCCCATTTGCAATTCTAAGAAAAAAATACCTGCACAAGAAGCGTATTACCATCGCGAGTTTTCTTCGATTTATAGAGAATGAGAATATATGAACTCAGATCCGTATTTGTATTTGATGATATGTGCTTTAGTACAAGTCACACGTCACCAAAATAGAGTATCTTGATCTAACAAGTGAGTTAAAGAAAGTAGAACCCTCACGTTTCATAACATCTACATGATAACGACAAGCTGATTTAGATGTTGCTATCATCTTTGGCCTCTAGATATGTTCTCGAAATACAGTCTGTCTCATGAATTCGAGAACATTGACACTGAATGCATGTTTTAATATCATTATCAGCTGCTAATATTACTGGTGCAAAAGTGGCGTGATCTACGATAAACCACACTTGCTATTTCTCACCTGAATAACGGAGATAGTAACGAAGTCAACTATATAAAGCATGTCCGCATAGAATCATGGCTTTGTACGCTTTCGACAACACGCTTTTGAAAACACCGTAGATATTGTAATTGTACTTCTATCAATGATTATCTCAGTAGATCTTATCACGTCAAACATATGGACCGTAATATTGATCATTACACCTATACTGTATTTTATTTATTATCGAAAATTTCGAATATTCATATACGATCAACCGAAAAAAGTAACGAAAGGTAAAATTTCTCGAGGCAAATGTCCACCATCATATCCCAACGGTAAATGTTCAAGTTCCTCCATTCTAGGCTTGACCAACAAAAAATTTCTTTATCATTTAGGTTGGTTTTGGTTAATAGACTCATGTAATTTAACTCCAGGTGGTGTTAGATTTATTAATCATTGCGGCCGAGATGTTGTTGTTTTCCGTGGACATAACGGTAAACCATATGTTCTTGAAGCTTACTGTGCTCATATGGGTGGAAATCTCGGTGTTGGTGGTCGAGTTCGTGATATAAACTGTATTGAATGTCCATTTCATGGATGGGTTTACGATGGTGAAACAGGCACATGTGTGTTTTCCGATGGCGAAAATCGAATACCTCGACGCGTTGATACATTTGAATATGCCGATCTCGAACGCTGCACACCGTGTTCATCATCTAATTCGAAATCCATGGAATATTTACAAAAGGTCGCAGAAAATCAAGAGATTAAACTGAAAACATATGAATGTCGTGAATTGAATGGATCGATCTTTGCTTGGT
Organism: Adineta ricciae; assembly: GCA_905250025.1. NCBI lineage: Eukaryota > Metazoa > Rotifera > Eurotatoria > Adinetida > Adinetidae > Adineta > Adineta ricciae. Next base: position 757,257 of record CAJNOJ010000016.1, on the reverse strand, counting down.
ATCATGCAGATGAGATTTTAAGGCATAAGCCACTTTACGAATTGATCGACATTCAGGATGAGATCACTCGAAATACGATGGAAGGTAAAGTTTTCTGAAACATTCTCAAACCTATTTTTAACGGAAAAAATCTTCAGTTCGCGGCGAGTCAATCAATTATGTCAATTGTCATGTTCAAGAGATACCGGAAAATGGTACGAACATTCAATATATCGATTGCTTATCTTCACATTTTCTTTAGGCAGCGACGTTCGTCATTTTGACTTCTTACATGAATCAATTCTTGATTCGATATCGTTTGTCAAATTCAAATGGACACCCTCAGCGGAACGTGCGACTAATCCAAATCTTAGACAAATCATGGCCCATTCGAATCCTTCGGCACATGCATATAAAATGCATCTCTTCGATAAATTTCTCACTGAAGATAACGTTCGTTATATCAACGTTATTTGTTTGGATTGTTCCATTCGTTTCTTCAACAAATACGAAATCTTTCTCTTCAATACCACTGGATTTCAAATTGGACCATCGATTGTTTATCTGTTTCTTTGGTCACCCTATTTCAAATTAACACTCTTTCATACATTAACTCCATTAGAAAAGTTTCATCAACGTGTGGTGCATCGTATCATAACTTCGACGTGGATGCCCTATTGGCTATCAGCTGCAATGTTAATGGGCGAAGTGAAGCAACTCTATGCCGACATGAAAATTTGGAATAAAAAAATCTTTACCGAAAAGTTGAACTACAATACGAAAAATTACGCAGACAAATGTCTTCATTCGTATAGAAACTGGTATGCGCAATTCTATGAAGGCTGTTATGAACGAGAAGCCAAATCGCTTTCGTGGTAGACTAAACTTCGTTCGATGTTCTCTTGTTTCTTTTGATGTTTGTAAACATTTTCGATAAAAGATAACGTTTTGAGATATATTTATACTTATATGAAACAAACAGATATACATTCTCTTAAACATTTATGAAGAGAACGAGAGAAAAAGAAATGCCTAGGATGAAACCGTTGAATTAGTCCATTGTTTTACTGCTGTTTGCATTAAATATTGGGCATGAATGATATTATTTGGTAAACCAATTATACTAATAATTCGATCATTACTTGGTAATGGATCGTCGAACTTGATCACACAGCCTGATTGCTGTCGGATCTGTGCTATACGACTGCAGCGTGGTCCAAGGATGGACGACGATAATGAATTTGGAATTGTTACAAGAGCTGTCGTTGGCATCGGACCATTATTTGACGGATAATACGGTTGATTATTTCGATGATTATAATTGTTATTGTGTTGCTGTTGATGATTAGGATTGAATCGCGTGCGCGTGGCTTGAAAATCATGATTTTCCATGAAACCGCCTGGAAGAAAATAAGTTGATATGAAAAGAAAATGCGTAAATAGTTGCCTCCTCGTACCGTAACGTTCAACATCAGTACCATCGTAAAATGCTGGGTCGTAATTTCGTATAGGACCACGAATAGGTGTTTGATCGAGAATTGAATAAACTTCTGAAATCGATTATTAACTCTGTTAGCCGAATAGCACGAGAAAAACAAGCATTTACCTCGTAAACACTCGATAATATTAGGTAATTCACCGCGTAATGAAAGAACCCGTTCTGCGGTATCACCTGGTGTGGAATTTGGAAATACTTTCGTATCTAAATTATATTTTTGTCGAAATTCTTTTATGCGATCACCACTTTTTCCCTACATCATAGAAAATTTCCATAAGAGAAGCAAAAAAGTAACTTGTTCATTCTTACAATGACTGCACCCGCTTGTGACGAATGTATCATTGCACGTAGTTCAACAAAACCCGGACGTACACCTTGATTTTGTGCCATGATAGGTAATATATCTCCCAAGATTGTCATTGCTCGATCTTCATCACCGTAGAACACTAAAATACGTTCGGGCGTAGAAGATTGCGATATATCAATTTGATTATGATATTTATTTCTTATCGATTGATAATTTTCACCATTTCGTCCGAATATGGCATAAGCGTCCGATACTGCAATTAGAAATCGATATTCTGTACGGACTGATGGTGCATTTCGATTGCGTTTATGATCATTGGGATTAGATAAGATATCTTCATTTGATCGTTTATTGCCCGGATACATACCATAATCCATTGAAATCGAAAGTACTAAATAAATATGAATGAATGAGAATGTCTTCTCTACGATTAGTTGCTTTCGTTTTACCAATTGCTAATGTTCAAAATTGTCAACAGATGTCACTCTGTCACGAACATTCACTTCATTTTGATGATAAGGCAACCTCTTTTTTTTTATTATAAGCACTATTATGCTTATGAAATATTCAACCGTGCACTTTTTCATTTGTTTACACAGAAAGTAACCGACATCGTCGTATAGGATTGAATTGTTTTTTTTGGAAAAATCATAAGATCGTTTGTTCCAAGACCATACACAAAGCAAGCGACTTTGAATATTGATAGCAGGAAAAAATCTCTGAATGACGCTTTTTTGCTAATAACTGGTGCTTTAAAATAAATTAGAAGAAAAAAAAAATTAATATGCTCTAGTTAATGTAGCGGAGTTTTCTAGTTTTTTTTCTTTTCTCTTCATTGCTCTCCTCATCGACTGTCGTTATTGACAAAAAAAAGCCAGTGTTGTGTTCTCTTTTTTTATATCAAACTGTGGTGCATCTTTTCCTTTCAAAAAAGTAAATAAAATGTCTGAACATGATCCACCGTTTGAATTATCTGCAAAGAATTTACAAGTTAAGAAAGCAGTTCCACATAAAAAGAAGAACCCATTGCGAATTCAAACGACCAAACCCAAGAATTCCGTGAAACTCAGACCAACGAAGATTCCAAACCACTTCACATGGGCGTTAGTGTTGACAATCTTCTGCTTTTTTGTTATTGGACCGTGTTGGGCACTTTATAAAACATTCGAAGTACGCCGAATGATTGCAGACAAAGATTTCGACGGCGCACATCGTTTGTCGAGTCGTATTTCTTCAACATTACTGATTTCCACAATAATTGGCGTTTTTGCATGGGTTTGCTTTCTATTCGCTTCAGCAGGCATTCTAATCACTGGTGTTCTGTTGAAAAATAAGTTTATCTAATCTGCGAATTCGTTTTTTTTCCCTATATGATAATAACACATTCGAATTTGTTTGTTTGTTTATTTATCTGTTTATACAACTGAAAGAAAAAAGAAACGCAAACTTTCAGTCTAAACGACCGAAGACTTTTATCTGGCACAGTCTTTCCCAAATCATATTCACAAATCATTCCAGCACATCATTTCAACTGCGCACTATTAGTCTGAATGACGTTCGATAAAATATCATTGATTTGATTAGTATATGTTTGAAAACTAACAAAATGGTCAGGAAGGAAAAGAGAATAAAAATGACATTTCCTTTCTTTTTTTTTCTACAACTAGGAACGACACAAACATTTCTATAATATGATAAGTCTATTCGGAAGAAACATTACTTTAGAAAAGAGAGACATTTCGTTCCGATAGTTGCCAGAAAATAAGCAAGTGGATTGTACATGCAACGGCAGCGTCAAGACGGCTGATTTTGTATATTAAGGTTGGTGTATGATAAACTGCATTTAGCTTTCCGACAGCAATGTTGTTCACCATCTAATGTTTGAAAGTTTATTATATTCATTCTTCAAAGTAAGCAGAGATGAAAAACATGAGCTTTTATTTTGTAAACATTGCGGATTTTCCTGGTCGATCTGCTTGGTTCTTCTAATTAACAAATGTGTAACATAACTACGTATTTGATGACTTTTTCCTGTTAAGTACTCAGAAAATGAATGACGACACCTCTTTTGTTAAAAGCGAAAATCATATTAATGAAATAGCGTTATTTACATGCGTTTTCCAATTCTCATTCGCTCACACTTCTACTCGTTGATTAATTTTCTTCTTTGTTCTCGTTTAACTGCTGCTATTTTTCAAACGAGAAATCAAATGATCGTCAGTTGGTCGAATTGTAAGTACTGCTTTAGTAGAATGGAAATCTCGATGAATAATTCAAAAGTCAAATGGAATCTTTTTTTAGTAATGCCATCATCATCATCATCAGCAATTGAATTCTGTATAGGAAACATTAACTCGATGTCACTTGAGTCTCGGATTGATTCTTCATCGTCATCAGCAGTAGCGGCGTTACTCTTCTTCTCTCTCGCTTTTTTTTTCTCTTTTTCTCTGTGTTCGCAGAAAGACTAATCAATCAATCATTCCATTGCTATAAGCCTCATTATTTCTTTTCCTCTTTAGACTTCACTTTGGTGAACAACTAAAGGATAATACTAATATAAATACGTATGTCAAATTCGGATATAGGAAACAATTTAGCCCTTCAATGCAATCGCGTATAATCTGTGAAGCTTTTCGAACGTGACATACAGTCTGGCCTTTTGATTGAACTGTAAAAGAACTCTTCCGAATTAATATAAATATTTTAGGTATTCGAATACAATGCCGATATGGTGCTCGGTTCAGATGACATAATATAATTATTATATATTTATTTCAGATAGGCACAATGCGTAGGCGCTCATGAGTAGGAGACGAACAAATAAATTTAGTTGATTCTTTTTCTTCTGCACTCTGTCTATCTCTCTCTCTCTCGCTCTCTCTCTCTCTTCCATTTCAAATCCATTTCATGTGAAACTCGTATTTATTTTCTACTCGTCTCGTGTAAGTGTGTGTGTGTATTAGAGAATGAGGGGGAGTAGCTTTCATAGAATGTAAAATGCCAGAGAAGACTGATGTTTAACATATAAGACATTTCGATAGCTTTGTCAATGAGGTCGTATGTGGTCATTGTTATGATTGCGTGTATTATTGTTTGTCTGTTTGTCATCACCTAACTGAATCGTCAGCGAGTATAATTCGATCAGAAGCTTTGTCAATGTCTTTCAATTAGAATAACGATGAATCGCGACAAGGATGCATTGTTTATTCCAATTGAATACGAGACATACAGCGAAAAAAAAAGATTTGCAATCAACATCTAGCGAATAGCATATTACTAATTCTCATGGAGACGTACTTTCATTTGATTATCTCTTGAGATTTTGAAAATTGCAATAAAAAAAAAATCAGATGAATATATGAGAGTAATAAGTGCTATTAGTTGCCTATCAATCTTCGATGTAAGTATTTTCTTTTTTGCTTCTTTCAAATGAGGAAAAAAAAGAAAACTTTCTATAAACTAATAGTGAACTTGATTAGAAACGTGTTAATGACAAAGATATTTGTCTATTCGTTTGCATCTTTAAGACACTTTTCTTTGTAAGCAAGCATGACAGAATGTTTTTGTACTAGTTCATGTTATTTTTTCATTTCAGAATATCCTTCGAACTGCTAATTCCTTGTCCTTTCATCATGTTCTTCGACATATTGGCTATGTTTATTGTTACACTTCTCTCATCATTGTTTTTATCTTCTACATCCATATCTGCTTTACCGTCATCAGCATCATCTTTGCAATTAATTACTAACTCACCATCTGCTGACTTCACTTCCTCACTCAGGCTTCTCAAACATCGTCCGGTAACGAGTGTTGATAGATCCGAAGTGTTCATTGATGAAAGTAATGAAGATGATGATAGTTCCGACGAACAATTACTGAATATCTCTCCTCGCAAATTCTTTGCATTAGAAAGTCAATATCAACAGAAACGATCTCCGTCATCACCACGAGTTCATGCCAATTCAGCTGTTGCAACGCTTGCTGAGTCATCCAGTATCGATAACGCCGTCGACTACGATCAATTTCAAGAGCCGATACGTTTATCATCGTCATTGAGAAAACTTGTCGAAACCAATCCATTGGCACGTGCTTGGCTTACCATGCTTCTCCAGAAGCTTATGCAAGAACAACCAGTACCATACATTTTCAAGTATGGTCGCCGTCGCAAATAATCAAGAGCAATTTTGACGACAAGCCACGAGTCAAGAAAAGTCGTTCTTTAAATATCACGCAACTTCTTTCTCATATCACCGACATCATCATCATAATTCAAGATTGTGTCTGAAGTGTGCCGGAGACCCAGAATAAAATTCCTTTCTCATAGCGTTACTTTTTTCTCATTCATATCACCAAACAAAACCATAGAATACGGACAAGAAAGTCAGTTTTGTGGTCTGATCAGATTATATAGTTCCACCACTAATGACCTATTCATTTTATTGTATAAGTACATTAAAAATTTATTCTTTTCCTAGACACTATTATATAACGTGCAATACAAACTCAAGGTTAGAAGTCTATATTATTCTATTCGATTTAATTATTCATAATATATCTACAAAGGCATTGATGAAAAATAGAATTAGGATTAGTAAAGACAATTCAATCAACTACAGGAGACAGTGTTTGCTTTTTCTAAAGGAGATTAAACAACGACTTTCCGTTGTCAAGTCAAAATAATGGGTGTCTCAACGGATCTCTCATGTAAATAACATTGAGGACGTTCAACAGGAACTCGTGGCCTACTAACGAGCAATTTCGCAGAAATCATCATGATCGGTGATGTTTATCCGAACGATACGTTTTTCGATAAAGAATAACTATTACCCTTTAGAGATTAACGTCATCTATGACGAAATACCAGTGGGACTAGTATTTGAATTTTCTATTCTTCTCTTTCGTTCGTTGCTTGTCTTCTCTGTATAGTTCGTTTCTTTCGAAATATCATGGCTCAAATTCCATTAACAAGTGTGAAATTATTTGATAAATTATTAGGTAGTAAACTCGAAGTAACCTACATCTGTCAACTGACATGTTTTTTTCCATAGATAAAACAACGAGTCCACTTCTACTTGACGTCGATCGGAAATCGATCGTTGAACTTTGCGATGTAATCAAAACACAACAAGTTGAGTAAGACGAATCCTCTTGGAAAATCGTCATGATTGTAGTTTTCAACATTGAGGTCGAAATATATCATTCAAGCCATCAAGAGAAAACTTCACCATGAAAATCCACATGTAGTTCTACACACTCTCGAAGTAAATCGTCTATTCAAATATAATTACATTGAATCCGATCGATTTTCTTAGTGCTTGGAATCGATTACGAAAAGCTGTAGTGATTCAATCCATAAAGAATTGGCACAGAAAGATTTCATCGACAATTTCAAAGATTTCGCCAATAAGAAAAGTCCAGAGCGGATTCGTAATAAAGTATTGCAATTGATTCAATGTTGGTCGTTTGATCTTGGTACACTCCATCGAAATATTTTCAACAACAATTGAGGTCTGCATATGTTTATAGGCTCGCAATACCAACTTTTCACGGATGCGTATACTCAGATGAAGGCGGAAAATCATGATTTTCCATTGTACAAAGAAAGCGAAGTTATGTTTAAGACGGAGAACACCGCATCCGAACGGTGTGGTCATCGAGAATGTTTCTGCTGTCAGCAAATTTTCACAACAGTCGTACCCAAAGTAGATGGCAACTTTGGCATATTATTACGAGTTGATATTGGATTGTTTTTAGCATCATTGTCGCGCATGCGGAAATCTTTTTTGTGAGAAATGTAAAAATATTCTATTGCGGAGAATATGTGATTACTCGTAATATGTTTTAGGTTCGTCGAAACGCTGTACGGTTCCAAAGTTTCATAAGGATCGACAAGTGCGAGTTTGTGAATCATGTTATGAAAAGCTCACAACTGAGTAAGAATTTGAATAGGAACACTATTATTATCTTGTCATTGTCTTTTTATATTTAGAATACTGACATCGGTTTTACCTTCATCAGCAAAACCTTTACAAGTAATGATCATCTATTTGGCATAGATAAGTGATGAATGCTGGTTTTTTGTTTAGAAAAAGAGTCGAGTTGAAACCAGCGAAGATCTTCAACCTTCTCTGACGATTTTTCCGAGCGAACTGGAAGAGGAAAAAAAGCGGCAAAAGAACGATGCAAGTGAAAATGGTATCATAGTCAATGAGCCAGAGAATCTTTCACTAGTAAACATTGTTTCAAGCATTTTTTCATTGTAAATGCGTCATTTTGTTGGTACATAGAAACAATTCGACGATGACGATGAAATCGACCAATTTACAAGTCTTGCGATCGAACATATTAACAATTTCAAATTGCGCATGTTGAGCAATCAACAACGCAATCGGAATATTTCGACTGACACTGCTGTACAATCAGCTTTTGTCGTTCTGCAACATTTGCATCCTGAATTGTGCCGTTTCATGAAATTACTCGATGATAAACGAAGTAAACTTCTTTCCTCATTCTTCTCCACGTAACCTATCTATCGATTTTAGCTTGTTACGAAAATTTGCAAGATAAATTAACTCAATTGAAAGACGCTCGAGAAGCATTGAACGCGTTACGAAACGATCACTACGAAAAAAAACAACAAGAGGCATTTGAACGCAACCGACAACGCCAATTACAATTAACCCAGGCGCTTGACTTCATGAAGCGAAAGAAACAAGTTCGTGTTCACGTTTTTGTCTCGAATTGTGAACATATGGAAAGCAATTATCACATTTAGGAATATCTTGAATATCAGCAGCAACTTTATCTTCAACGTTTAGCTCAACAAGAATTGGAAATGCACAATCGTCTTGAACAACAACGACAACTCGCACTAGCGCGTGAACAACACTCTCATTCGTTTGTTTCATACAATTCTATGCAGATCCATCCATCAGATGTACAAACGTCATCATTCGTTGTTAATCGGTCTTACACAAAACATTTCCATACAAGTATTTCAGCATTTTTCGAATCTTTACCCTGTCCTAATGTCAAATCATGTGTCATGAGCATAGGTTTCTGTTAGCATATTCGATTAGCCAATGAGAATACGAAATTCGGTATGTTCATTCTGTCTATTTGTTTAGATAATCATTATATTCATCCCACTGGACAAATACCATTAACTAATTCGACTACACCATATATTCATCATTGTCAACAGTCACACAACGCTCCGATAGGAGATCCAAACAATCATGATCCACACTTGATTATGTTTAATTGAACTCGATCAACAGAATCGCCTTTTCTTTTTCTTATAAGTTCTGTCATAGTAATTTTTCATCCTACACGTTCTCTTCTTTTGACAAATATTTTTTATTCGAATAAAATACAGAAGTTATTATGAGTCAAACCAATCATTTAGCAACGTGATGTACTATGGCGTTCGTACATGAATAAATAATGACGCTGACAATGTCAACGAACAAAGGTAATAGAACGAATAAGAGACGAACATGTACTTGCCTATTATAGCGAATGTTTTCTTTCTTCTCTTTCTCTAACGGTAGAACGCGCCCACGCATCGCAAACAGGCGTATATATACATATGTACATCGATTACTTCTAGATAATCAGTAAATCACGACTTCTTCATCTCCAATTACATTCACATCAAGAGATATCTTATCTGTGCTGTTCCCTTGCTTTCTTGGAATACAGAATGAGTGGTGTTATTCATCGTCAACAAAAACTTTGTTCATCGACAATTCAACCATTAGACCGACATTTGTCGGAAATCGATGAAAAAGATGGAACAATTTACATCAATGCTGGAATTGATTCGACCTGGTTAGTACATTAAAAACTTCTTTTTTTTTCATATTCGACAGCATTTTCTGTTCATATTTAGCTGTAAAAAACGAAGTCGAATGATACATACGTTAACCAATGGTATTGTCATATCTACGAATGGACAAAATTTCAATGATGATTTATTGAATCGAAATTCTCATGAAAGCGAATACCATTCCAGAAGTAATGGTTGTTGTTCACATTGTGGTAAATAATAATAAATCGGATATTTGGCAATTTTGCTTTGTTGAATCATTTCAAAGAAAAGAAGTTTTTCTTTTGTTCTTGGTTTTGTTTTCTTATTGTACAGAGAGTTCTATTTTCTTTTGTTCGTTTTCAATTGTGCAAAATCCTTCCAAAGACACACAGTGAAAATGAACAACATATATATTGCATTTAATTATTGTTTATCTTGTGGTCAATGTGACTTCTTCATTTTTCTTTGTATCTTTTTTGTTGATTTATTAAATATAAAGTAAAGATTATTCATTGTGGATATAGATCATAATCGAATCTTTTTTTTCATAACCTGATCGGAGCAATCTGTGAATGTTGAGATCGGCTAACTCATGATTTTTTTTTCGATAGGAAGAGATGGAATTTGAAAAAAATTGTATTTTTGAAAATAATTTTCAAGTTTTTCCAAACGTCGATTTCTCATTCGTTCGGATTTAACCAATGAGCGCACTGTTCTTTGTTTGTTTATTTTTTTTCCACCGAGATATAAAAGACTTATCGAATCTGTCTGTATTTTTCCGATCTCTTCGATTGAAACTTGGTACAACAAGATTTGCTTTGATAATGAGTGCTCTAACAAATGAACCGACAGTTAATGATGATCATTCGTCTTCGCGCGATGATCAACAAAGTCAACAACATACACAAACACAACAACAGCGTTATCCATCGACAAATTCATCGTCACGACATTCAACACCGAATTCATCCGGTGGGGAAAAACAATTTCATTTCAGTAATAACTACAACGCCGACCGGTATGAGAAAAACATTCGAATACATTGAAAGAACAGAAATTCAATTATTCATTTTCAGTGGATCGGGACAAAACTCTCGAACGAGCTCGGTTGCTGAACTAGCAACAGTCAATAACGAAGGGTTTACGAACTACACAGAGATAATTCATCATCTACAATCAGGTACGTAGTTTCGCTGCTTACCGTCAAATGACGTTTACTCCTTCAATGCCATTTAGTTTGGAATAACCATAACAAACCAGCGGATGGTGCTCGTCGAACAGCCCATAATTCGGGTTCAGTATCAAGTAATGATCCGAATAATAATGAATCTATCTCATCAAACTATTCAAAAGATCATTCACAACCGACATCTACATCTCAACATCAGCATTACTCACATCATCAGTCCAGTCAACAACAGAATAATCAATATTCCGGGCAGCAATATCGATCGAGTTATAATAATTCCCGTCGAGGTGGTGGTAACAATAGTGGTAATTACACTCGCAACTATAGCGGGGGTAACAATGATGGATATTGGAATCAGAAACCCAATCGTTTTTCAGCTAATCGTCCAGTGAACAGTCTGATGACCAATTCAACCAACTATCAACAACAACAATCGCAATCATCACCGCCGACACAACGACGTCAAGGTGATATGCAACAGCAACAATATCATCAGAATGACCAACAATCTTCCCAACCCTATCATAAAAGTGAGACTTGAGAAATTGTTTTCATGTTAATGCATCTCAATTTATGCATATATCAATAAAAAGGAATATTTATTTAAAAAATGTTTGAGAGATATCGCTATCAGTAAATTATTCATCTCACGCGGTAAGTTCAGAAGTAATAGCACTAAGATGACTAGTGAAGAAATCAGATTCATACTAATAAACCTACCCAATCGTCGATTAGCTATGAGATTTGCTTGTTTAGAAAATCGCTCCGATCATGATCGTCGTCCAAACGGTTACAACTCTCAACATCAACAACAGTCATCGTCGGATTATTCGTTAAACAGTCATCATCAGCCAAGCAACAGTGTTCAAAATCTCAATTCAGCGGATCATTCACATATTAGTAACACACAGTCGTTTTCAGGCAATTTAAACTCGTATACAAGATAGTTTTCTTTGTCAACTTTCTTTTCATGTAACTAGTTGTTATATAAGAGAACCAATTTCTTCTTCTTCTTCTTCTCAAATCATCAGAGGTTTCGAACTCTCTAAACAATATCTCTCTCCGATAGTGATCAAGTATTTTGTTCCCCTTCTTTATTTATGTATCTCAAAGAAAAAGGAAATCTCGAACATTTTTTTCTTCTTTGGTTCATTATTGTTGTTGCTGTTGTTGTGCCTGTGACTTTTTTGTTAGAAGAACATCGTCTCGTATTTCGTTCGTTCCGTTTTTTTTCCTAATGCTTATGTTATTGATTTCATTTCGTTCGACGTTTTCTTTTCTTTTAATTATGAAATATTCAAAACACAAAAAAACAACTTTCAGTTTTTATATATCTTTCTCTCTATTCTTTAGATAGAACCGATTTAACTCTTATTCCATTAACGGACTCGTGCTCGTGCTTTCACAATGACTAATCGATTTAAGCCTAATGTTGATTGTTTTTCTTTTCGTTTCTAGGTCATGGTAATCAGTCTAGTTGAACTGTGTGCGAACACAGTTGTTAATCATTTCGATCTGATAGTCAGTCAACAGTCAGCACGGTTGACTTCACTCGCAGTCGATGCCAAAGCACGGCTCTTTCAATTACTTTCTCATCGCGGTCTGATTACGGATGATAATCTCCCATACTTACTCAATTGTCGTACGCGTACATTCGATTTGCGCGATTGTACCAAAATAACCGATCAGTCCTTGATCTTAATGGCACGTTGTTCGTTAAATGCTCAAATCGAACGCAAGCGTCTGGAATCGAATCAAAATCAAGTCTCAACATTTACGATTACATCTGTACTGAATCCATCGATAATCTATCTCCATGGAAGCAGTATAACAGATCAGGGTATAATTGAATTCGTTCAGCAATACCCGTCGTTGCGAAAGATTCGTTTACAGAATTGTTCGCATATAACAGATGCAAGTATTTGTGCAATTGGAAAATATTGTTTACGTTTGATGGAGTTGGATTTAACTGGTTGCATTCAAATTAGTGATGAAGGTGTCAATTCTCTTCGACTATTACCCTATATCCGATCATTAAGTTTATCTCAAACTCGTATTAGCGATGCAGCGTTGATTGCGATCGGACAATCATCATTTCATTATACATTGAACGAAATCAATCTGAAAATGTGCACAGAGATCACCGATGATGGATTTGCGTTTCTGCTCAAAAACTGTCCGAAATTAAAGAAGATCGGGTTTCTTCAATGTCCCAAGTTAACCGAACGATCAAGAGAAATCTTTAATGCACAAACTCATCAATTCTCCTTTCTCCTTCGGACCATTCCGGTCACATAAATTCAAAGCATACAAAAATATCCCATTTTATTCCGGTGTTGTATTCGCATATATTGTATAAACAGATGTCTTTTATCGAGAATAAATTTATTGTAATGATGTATAAAAAAATCAAATATTGAAAAGTTGCTGTTCGCTGACTAATCGCTTTTCGGAGAAGCTTATCTGCTCATCAGTAGGCTAATTGAATGAAAATTTGTTTTCGTTGTATTTCCTTCAAATATCCATGAATTGATTTTATCGTAATACACGCATAGATGGAAAGGAAAAACGAAATTGCTTCAAAAAACGGGCCGACGATCGAATGAGAAAGCGAGCTAGATGGTGTACATACGTTTGTATCTGTTTTGAGTGGTACAGCGAGGAAGAAAAAGGTAATACTCATCTGTCGTCACATCAACAAACGTGTTTATGCTGAAAGAAAAAAAAATCAAGCAGTTATTTTCGATGATACATAACTCAACCAGGTGAATACGCATTTATTAATTCAATGTCCTTCTTGTAAGTAGACTGCGAGCATATTCTTCAAGGAAATGTGTTTTTCTGTTTTTAGAACATAGAAAAATGGTGGCATTATCATCGAGCAGAGTGAATCAAACAGTAAAATCCGAATGTGTTGAGAAGGAATATCCCATTTTCGTTTGTTTCGATCCGGAACATGAATTTCTGGATGAGAAATTCAAAAGACGATTTTGTCACACTCATAAACAGGTGAAATTCTATGGTGAATTCGATCCGTGTATAAAATTCATCCAATCAATGGAAAATGAAACACTTTCTTTGATCACATCAGCTCTGGACCTTTCGGAAATGCTTCACTGCGATCAAATTGAGTCAATATTGATTTATTCATCAAGAAAAGATCAATACAAACAATTACTTGACCAAGATTCGAAAATCATCGGTATATTCGATGATCTCGATCTGTTATTTTCAGCAATCATTCATGATCAATTGCAAATTTGGTGTTTTTGGACTGACCATCAACATGATTTATCCAAACAAGCAAATCCATTTCTTTGGCTTCAACTTCTCCATGATCTTATGTTACAATTACCGCATGATGAACAAAGCAAAGAAGAATTAGTCGATACTTGTCGTGCTTGCTATCGAGAGGATGTGGAAGAACTTGCTATGATTGATGAATTCGAACGAAAATATCAAGCCAAAGATGCGATTGATTGGTATTTGAAAGATTCGTTTCTGACAAAACTAGTTAAAAAAGCATTAGAAGCAGAAAACTCGAATCAACTTTATTCATTACGATATTTTCTATACGATCTTCTCAAGATAGAACATCCTGTTCAATCTCGTCAAGAAAAACTTACGGTTTACCACGAAATGATTCTTTCCGATAAAGATTTCAAGAAACTAAAGGATAAACAAGGTACATTGATTGCCATGAAGACATTTTTCAATGTTAAGACTGTTCACTCATCAAATTCCACACTACGAACGGCTGCTATTAAACTTCTTCTTCAAATCGACTGTGATCTTCAAGAAAATTCTATTCTAACTGAACTTCCCAACTCCGATCGACTTTTCTTCCACTTCAACACTACATTTCGTTTTGATGAACTCGAAGAACTCAACACACAAACGTGGTGCCTGAAAATGTCGGTAGTCAACGATGGACAAACGATCAAACAGAAATATCTCGATGACATCCACCATCAAATGGAGAACTTATCCATTCCAGTCATATTCGGCAATTTATTATGTGATATGAGCCAATGGACTCAAGCACAAAACTATTTTGAATGTATCCGTGATGACTGTTCAACAAGCGAAGATCTCGCATGGATTGAATACGGCATCGGTCATACACTTCAATGGCAAGGAAAATGGATCGAAGCAGAAAAGCACTATCAACATGCCTATGATCATATGATTCAATCTCATTCACCTCGTACGAAAGAATCGTCTCATGTACTGTCGAATATGGGTGAATTACAAGAACTCCAAGGCAAATACGATCAAGCGTACACTATTCAACAACAAGCATACGCAATTCGGAAGAAGTTTTATCCGTCGGATCATATACATATTGCGTCAAGTTTGGATAACATAGGACTTATCCTTTATCAACAATTGAAGAATGACGAGGCACTTGTTTATCTTCGACAAGCGTTGGAAATTCGTGAAAAATATTTTCACTATCAGCATGTTGACATTGCTAACAGTTTGAAGAATATCGCGTGTGTTCTCACAGATCAACGTCAACATGAACAAGCGCTGGAATACTATCAACAAGCGATGCGTATCTATGAAAACTACTATCCGAATGGTCATGTTTATATAGCACATACAATGAATAACATCGGTCTTATTCTTTTTCGATTGGAAAAATACGACGAAGCAATCGATATTGTCCAGAAAGCAATGACCATTCAACAGAAATTCTATCCACATGGACATATTGAAATCGCCACTAGTCTATGTAACATGGGCAATATCAAATACGGACAGGGTAAGTACGATGAATCGATCGAATACCATCAACGAGTTTTAACCATGCAACGAAAATGTTATTTGTCAAATCACATGGATATTATTTGTACATATAATAACATCGGATATATCTTACTATGTGGAAAGGGAAACTACGATGAAGCGCTTGATTATTACTATAAAGCGTTGGAAATGTTAGAAAAAGATTATCCGACATACGATGCACATATTGCGAATAGTTATAACTATATTGGAAATATTCTCAATGAGCAAGGGAAATATTTTGAAGCACTTGATTATTATCAACGTGCATTGGCGAAACAGAAGAACTATTATACAACGGATCATGTGGATATGGCATCGACTCTGAGCAATATATCGAACATTTTAAGTAAACAAGGCAAATATGACGAAGCATTGGACTATAGTCAACGATCGTTGGATATCCAACAAAAATACTACCCATCGGGCCATGTAGAAATCGCTAATACATACAATCTAATTGGAAATGTTCTCTGTTGTCAAGGAAAATTTCATGAAGGAGTCGAACAGTACCACCGAGCATTGAAAATTCAAGAAAGATCCTATCCATTGGGACATTCAGATACCGTCATCACTCTGACAAACATCGGACACATTCTCAAAGACGAACGACAATATAACGAGGCGCTCACGTATTACCAACGAGCTCTAACCATGTTGGAAAGCTTCTATGCACCCGATCACTTGAAAATCGCAGCTGCCTTGGCAAATATAGGTCGAGTTTATTACAGCCAGGGTAAATATCAAGATGCACTCGATATTCAACAACGTGCATTCGCAATTAAAGAAAAATATTATCCATCCGATCATATACAATTCGCTGCTGAACTCGCTCGAATCGGGGATATACTTGAAAAACAAGAGAATTATGGCAAAGCTTTAGAAGTGCAACAACGGGCGTTGATCATTCAGGAAAAAACTTATCCATCCGATAATATTAACATAGCACACAGTCTCGGCCGAATCGGTATCGTTCTAAGCAATCAAGGTCAGTATCAACAAGCGCTAGAATATCATCAACGCGCAATAAAAATCTATGAGACTTGTTATTCGCCGGAACACATTGAACTTGCGACGTGCTTGAACAATACTGGTAGCGTGCTTTATCATCTCGGTAAATACGATGAGGCATATCGATTACATGAACAAGCTTTGAAACTCTATCAAAAACGATATACAACCGATCATATCGATATGACGAATACACTCGAACATATCGGAAATATCCTGTATGACGAGAAAAAGTATGACAGTGCACTTGAATACTATCGTCGCGCGTTGGTTATCAAAGAAAAATTCTATCCATCTGACCATGCATTTGTTGCAACTAGTTTGAGTAACATCGGAAATGTCTTATATAATCAAGAAAAGTATGAACAAGCGTATGAATGTCAACAACGCGCTTTGGAAATTTTAGAAAAGCATCAAACGCACGATTATATGAAAATTGGCAATAATCTTAATGATATTGGAAATATTCGAAATAGTCAAGGGAAATATGATGAAGCGATTGATTATTACCAACGTGCTTTAGTTTGCTACGATAAATATTCGTTCACTCGGCATGCAGATATTGCTACAACGTTGAGTAATCTTAGCAATACATTGTACAAACAGGAGAAGTACGACGAAGCATTTGAGTACCAACGACGCGCATCGGAAATTCGAGAAATTTTTTGTCCGACAGTGTATGTCTCAACGGCGAATAGTTTCAATCATATGGGAAATATCCGCGCTGCACAAGGAAGACATGATGAAGCAATTGAACTCTATCAACAAGCTTTATTAGTCCATGAAAAGAATTCCACAGCACGCTATGCCGACGTGGCGATCATATATACGAATATTAGTCGTAGTTTGAGTGATCAAGGTAAATTTGATCAAGCATTTGAGTATCAACAACGTGCGCTTGAAATACGTGAGCAGCATTATCCATCCGCGCAAATGAACATCGCGCACTATCTTATTGATATGGGAAACATTCGCAGCGATCAAGGTAAACATCAGGATGCGTTGGATTTGTACAAACGCGCATTGGAAATCAATGAAAAGTATTGCTCAGCATCGGACGCACTCATTGCTATCAATCTCAGTAATATTGGCAAGGCTTTATATCAATTAGGCCAAGACGACCAAGCACTCGAGTATCAACAACGCGCATTGAATATTCGAGAGAGTTTCCATTCGACAAATCATGCTAACATCGCGAATAGTTTGAACGACATTGGTAATATACGGAATAGTCAAGGGAAATATGACGATGCGATTGATTATTACCAACGGGCTTTGTCCTTCTACGAGAAAAATCGCGCAACACATCAGATCGATATAGCCACAACGATGAGTAATATCAGCGATACGCTGTTCAAACAGGAAAAATATGATGACGCCTTCGATTATCAACAACGAGCTTTGGACATTCGAGAAAATTATTGTTCAGCAACTTCGATAAACATCATCAAAGATCTAAACCGGATGGGTCAGATCCGTAATACTCAAGGTAAATATTCCGAAGCTGTCGATTGCTATCAACGATCATTAGCAATGTATGAGAAATACTATCCGACACGTTACACAGAGATTTCGATCATTCTTAGTTTGATCGGAAGTAATCTCAGTCATCAAGGTAAATATGATGATTCACTGACCTATTATCAACGTGCACTGGCTATCCAGGAAGAATATTTTCCATCTGATCACGTACAAATCGCTCTGTTCTTACAATGGATTGGTTTCATCTATTGTACAAAATCTGATTTTGATCATGCTATTAAATTCTATGAAAAATGCCTTTGGATTCGACAGGTGAATCTCGCTGCTGAACATCCGTCCATTGCCGAAACACTTTCACTTTTGAGTAAAATTCATCTAACACGCGGACAATATGAGTTGGCAATTGCCAATGAAGTCCAATGTTTAACTATCCGTGAACACATTTTTGCACCAGATCACGAAGACATTGGCAAAAGTTTATCTCGGATAGGCGATTGTTACAATTATTTGATTAAACTTGACATTGCTCTGGAGTATTACAAGCGAGCGTTGAATGTCTATGAACAATGTTTACCATTATGGCATCCGGACCGATGGAATTTGGAATGGATGATTGAACAAATCGCCGAAGAAATCCAAGAGAATCAACTTCATGAGATTGCTATCTAGTTCTGATTGTTCGCATATACATTGTTACAAATTTTATCTATGTTCGAAGAGAACCACGAAGATTTTCGTTTCTTTTTTTACTCTATTACATTTCATCGAATAAATCTGTTGTTATTTTATTTCAGTCAAGAGAGAAAGAAAGAGATAGACATGACCGTCATCATCATTGTTGCCAAAGAACTTTATAAGCAGACAGTTTCGTCACGGTCGATGGTCCCGTCGAGATGAATACGAAAGATCGAGTTATTGAAGCAAAAACGAATGAGTCATTGCTTGTAGCGACGTCATTTCGTTCTGTTGCCTGCTCATATGACGAATACGCAATCGTATGCGTTGGAAGAAAATTATGTTTTGATTATTTCTCTCTTCCTCACTCGCGTTAAAAGACAAGTGCCTTCTAGTAGGCAATCGAAAACAAAATCAAGCAGAGTAGTCGAAGGACACATCAACGAGAATAACTTGTTAAATGACTACGACATTCGAACATCTTTCCGATGAAATTATTATTTCAATTATCGAATATTTGACCTTGGAAGAATTTACCTCGATATTCGGAACATTGAACGAACGTTTCTCATGTATTATTTATAACCACCCATGGACACAACATCGGCTCACTATTCGAAAGATGAACAAAGACGCGCTCCAAGCCAAATTGACGTTCATTGAAGAAATGAAATTAGTCTCCCGAATATCTTCGATTGATATTTGTCCATATAGTATTTTTCGAAGTATCGAAGACTTTTGTCAAATTCAATCAATGAAAAATTTTCGCATGTTAAGAGCCCTATCGTTAACTCACATCACATTAGGTGAAGTAAGTAGGATTTGAGTTGGGCGATTCAATCAGCATCCGTTTTCATTTAGGTTGAAGCAATTTTTACCCCAGAATGTCTCACTAACCTTGATAAGCTTACTCGTGTTCGTTTGATATTTTCACTCGGAATCGAACAAAACGATTATTGCCGTCGAATGGAACAAATACTTGCAAGAATTCTCACCCACCCATCTCTTCGATACTTTACACTCAACATCGCCCGATCACCAGACTTCTCTGAACTTAACTCACTATCATCACTCGAATACTTCGAGATCGATTATTGTAGGTTTCAAAGTTTGTACAAACTGCTCGAATTCTCCCCGAATCTTCGACATCTATCTGCGAGAATCGGCATTCATAATGACATCAATGTCGAACTGAATCCAACGGTCTCCATGTTGACATCTCTCAAATTGACATTGAGTATTCCAGCTTACGATCAAATGACGACTTTCCTTAAAAAGTTTCCAAAGCTACAGAAACTTCACGTTCTGACATACTCATTGATCGAGCCATTAACGTTCACCGAGACTTGGCATTCATTCATCACCGATCACCTTCCTGTTTTAACAAGGTTCAAACGGGAATGTAAAGTCACACTAGATAGCATTGGTCAGTTCGTTGAATTCTTCCACTGGCCAAACGGATGGATTTCAAAAGATAAAATTGTCTTCGAAGGGTCAAATTATTCCAAAATAACAATCGTTAATGTTCGATATTAAATGCATTGTCGAACAAGGACGGACTCTCATTCAAAATCGAACCTTTTCTCTTGAAAGATTTTGTATTTTCATGGACAATCGCCGCTATCATAATTTCGAAAAGAATAATTTAATGAAAATTTGCATTGAGCTCAAATACATTTGATTCGTGTTAACCATGAACCAGATCGCAATTGTTCCCTTGAATTTGTAGGAAAATTGCCTCATTTTTAACGGTAATTTCTCTTTCAATGAAGAAAATCATTTAATAGAATTGATGACAGCCAACTAATCTTCAAGATCGAACGTATAAATCAGTTATCTTTTGTACAATTCAACTGTACTCATTTTCAACCGAAAGAAAAGAATGAAGGTGACTTTTTTTCCCCTTGATAGCATATGAATAGAGCGCAAGCAAGCCAACAAAAAAGAAACCGTTCGTTCATCCATGGTTGATCTATCAATGTAAACATATCACATGCACAGATGAAACATGAAAAGTTTTGTCATTTACAATCAATCAGAAATGATTCGACAATTCGCTATTCAGAATCATCGATACATTCAAATTCAACAAATATCTCTCGATATGTTCACAGATGAAGGTTGTCTCATTGTATTTTATTAGCATTCGTGTTCATACATTGATGACGTAATTACACTACCTCCTATTGATCAAATCTTCTGCTTGCATGTGGAGAGTTGAATAGTTTGACGAGATTTCTCTTAAGTGTTTGTATACATCTACACACATCATCATTTCACGAAAAAAAAGTGAAATTTATCTTTCACCTGCGATAAAACTGAAAATTTTCAAAATATTTTGTTCAGTCAAGGCTTTCTTGTCTGATGCTGGTGATTGAATTAGTCGTTTATTTTGCAACTACATTCAGCTGAGGTTAACCTTCACCATTGCCTTGTATACGCATCCATGCTCCTATAGTGAACATCAATATCTATAAGTACCGTCTTTTCATTGCACAAATCAAGTTACATTAATCAATCAGATATATCTCTTCTATACGGCAATGTATTTTAAATTGATTCATATCACCTCTTTTTCATTCAATGTATATACATACAAGTATTTACCTTCAACCTTCTTTTCAAATCAAATATCTATTTCATATTGGATAGAATAGCAAGGAAAGGGAACGGGGAGGAAAAGAGAGAGAGAGAGAAGAAAAAGGAAAAAATGCAAGTAGCAATTGAAGAAAGAAACCCGAAAGAACAGACATCGTTGAATGTCCCAGGTATCGAATTAGTTTGATGATGTATACCATCTTTGTCTCCTATTACGACTCTTAAAACGAAATCTCAGTACAATAGAACAAAGATGATAAATATTATCGGCAACATATAGAGTAAGTAGAAGAAAAACACGAAAGGTGTCAATTGTCACCTACATATCAACATATGATGTAAGATTAGGTGAGAAACAACTCAAACTGACCAGTGTCGTTTTCATCGTTATTTGAATGTGGTTTAAATCTTCATCAACTCTATTTGCTGTGTTATTTTTCTTTCAAGAAGGTATGAATACAAAAGAAGTGCAATGAACTGTTTGTCAGTCATAAATCGTTTTCAATACACGTACATTCTTTAGAATTCGTTGGTATTTAAAAGAGCAAGTTAAGAGAAAGCGTGTACTTACATAATGAATGCTTCCGTTCTTTCTCTCTTTTGAGCTTTCATTTTCATTTGAGAAGTTTACTCAGCATTGCGTCTTGTTGTTAATGAAATTGATCCAGACGTTCCTCGAAGACTAAGTATGTACCTGTTCAATATCGCGACCCGTATTCGAGCTTACGTGAAAATTGAAAGTCTAAAACAATGTCTTGGCCTGTCCTTCGTTCATGTCTAGATAAATCATGAAAAAAAAACTAATTTTACGCTAAAATAAACACTTCAATCATACAAGTCGCACTAATAGGTCAGACAGTTACGTATTACCATAAGATAATAGAATACCAAGACCAAGTCTCGTAATGGTTCATTTGTTTCGGACTGAATATTCATTAAAGATAATCTTTCAGGTCTTTATTAATTAATTAAGCAAGTTAATCAAATGAGATTTCCGGAAAATATCACCAATGATCCTAGTTTATTTGTCGATGAGCATAAGCCAACGGCTCATCATAGATCCCGACCAGAACATATTTCAGGTTCGATCGATCGAAAGTCATCGCCGGCATCGGAATATTTCTACACCGAAATTGTGAAAGCTATTGGAAACAATGAATTCATCAAAGAGAAAAGTTATCTGAAACGTGTTAGTTGGAGTCCACTTGGTCAATACGAATCAGGTTTACCACCGACTGGCAAGCGAACTGATGGACTTTACGCAACAGTGAACAAAGCTTCGAATCAAATACGTATGAGACCACATGCGACACGCAATTCAGGATTACAAAATATCTCTATTGTTCGACCTGTGTCATTCAATGAAAAGTACGATCGAAACCTTCTCGATCGATATTCCAATCACGCATTCGTAAGTGTCACCGCTGAGACTTTCCAGGACTGACACGACTAAGTCAAGTTATGCCTGTTCAATGTTAATCTCACGATGATATAACTAAAAGAATGACTTTTCTTTTCAATAGAATTCCAACGGTATTTGCTCAAGATCACATCCTATCTCATCTCCCACGCCATCATTATCTTCAGCTGATGCAGCTTTGCAAATTCCATTGCGTACATCGCCATCGTTTGATAACAGTGACTTTATCAGTGATACATCGTCCCTTTCATCATCAACGACAACTTCTTTACCATCAGTGGTATACTCTCGACGAAAGAATTCGAATTTCGATCGAGTGTACGAGACAGGGACACAACCATTTATAATTGAATATCAACAAAACAGTTCAAAACATATCGATCCAAAGCTTTCAACGCCAATCTTAAGGACAAACAACATGATTTTATCGTCTCCGATTTCCTCTTCTTTTCGCTCATCAATAACATCTTCCTCATCATCATCCTCCCCCATTTCATTCACTTGTCCAAAAGGTCATGAAGAGTCATCATCATCTCCCATAGGGCCATCTTTAAATCAACAATCAAAGTTTACTACACAAACATCAATTATTGATTCGTCTCGAGAGGATATTGGTCATCTAACGACAACAACACGTAGCCTGATGACTATGTCAATTTCGCCTAATCGTCAACAAACCTATTCAACGAATCCTCTGAACACATCGAATCGCTCAATGACAACTAATGACGATGGATTAAAACAACAACATGAAGCAATTGATTCGTAAGTGAATTTCTTCTGGAAGAACTCCATTGACTTTCGTTTTCTAGAGCATTGTGTAATTCCAATAATAACAGTTGTTTAAAATCACAAAAAGCCGGCACAACTCGTTCAAAGAAATCCGTTCATTTCGATCGACAGTTACCACCAGAATATCGTTCATCATTCCCATCGACACGTACTCATTATCAACTCCCGGTCACACTTACGTCTTCATGTATATGCAATCGCACTAGTGATAATGAAGAACAAAAGAAAAAATCTCATAGTGAGACACTCGAAGAAAAAGAGAAAAATGAAATGACAAGAAGGACAATCATCGCCAATATAACTCCGCTGACCACACATTCAGTTCATCGTTCTTTTTCTCTTTCACCATTACCTCCATCGAAAAAAGAGAATAACGATAGTCGTACATCTAGACAAGAGAAAAAAGAAAATGTCGATGAACTAAATTGCACGACTTCTTCTCGACAAGTAACAACTGCTGCAACTACATCGACGACTCACCTTTATTGCACGCCTCACACAACGATAGTCACTTACAAAGATGGCAACTATGATACTTCTCTAACAAAAGAACTAAATGGCACGAACCATTTTTCTACAGGTATGACTGACCTCTTATCGTCGCCTTCTTCTTCTTCTTCTTCTTCTTTTTCCTTTTCTTTAACACATTAAATCTGTCTAGGTGAAAATTTGACACATTCAATTCCAGAAAAGCAGATGCCGATGATGAACTCATCTGTGAAAACATCGACAACCCCCCAACAATCGCAAACAACAAC
Source organism: Adineta ricciae (assembly GCA_905250025.1). Lineage (NCBI taxonomy): Eukaryota > Metazoa > Rotifera > Eurotatoria > Adinetida > Adinetidae > Adineta > Adineta ricciae. The sequence goes on along the minus strand of CAJNOJ010000016.1, from coordinate 732,944 downwards.
TAAGAAATTCATCGGTACTGGAGGCTTTTTTAATTTTATTCATCGATCAAATAGTAATCAGAATAAATCATCGTCGTCGTCTTCTCCAGCAGACGATAGTAAACAATTAAAACGTACAACATCTACCCAACGACGACCGAAACAGTATATATCAAATGAAAATAAGCGTCTCAGTGCCGATATTGAACCACTTCATACTTCTTCTGTATCATTAAGCAATGCATGGAAAGAACATATTGACAAGGTTCAAATCAACGCTCAAAAAGAACGACCCTTAACAAAGTATTCTGCTAAGATCAATAGAAAGAGTTCATCTAATGTTGGTAAGTCGATTCGAGAGAAGAGTATCTCTTCGATGGCATGTCCATAAGAATGTGTCGAGAGAATGTTCGAAGGTCTTTTTCGATTTAGATTCATCTATTCCATTACATTCGAATGTTCAGACGAATAGAAGTTCAATATCACTGTTAACGAAACCAGCGAACACAATTATGAAATCCAATGAAGGAGATTCATTGAATAACGGTCTCTTATTTCAACCTAATGAAATAGGAAAAAGAGATTCTTTCATTCTCTCTCCTTCAAGTTCATTTTCTCATGCTAATGACTCGTCATCGTCGTCATCATCATCAGGAGTATCATCGTCAATTGGTAAGATGATGCAAACATCGACACTTGTGATTTCTACTCCTCCACAATATCATTATTATCTGTACCCACCGACTCCAACCAAAAAACCGGCGACTAACAATCGTACAGTATCCAATGTTAGTATGAATAGCATCAGTACAAATTCGTCTTCGTCGTATGACTCTCAAATACACGATCTTGACGATGACACATCGTCATGTTCCGCTTATCAAAATAAAATTTATCAATCCGCATCTTATTCATCGGCAAAACCTGTTACACTCTCCGATTCGGTTCAAGCGTTTTGGCCACCACAAGCATCGCTTCTCTCGCCTACTAGCCTTGAACAAGTAAGTTCATTGACCGTTTCTTTAATTTACTTCTCAGTACAAATACATTCTCTAATGAGAGAATACAACATCGACACGAACATCTGTTCAATTCTTTCGAATTCTAGAATCAACATTCCAATTTAATCAAAAACAAACAATCGGAAGTGAAGACAACACAAAAGAATATTCGGAGGTATGACTCACACTTTCATTCAAATAATTACCAAGCAGATGTCTCATTTTTTTTTCTTGTTCTGTCTTTTTATGGTGTATATATATATATATATGTAAAATCAATGTTTGATTTTGTAGTCCGACCCGTTCCAATGATTCATCGTCAATAACCACTGGCAATCAAACAGATGTTTTATCACCCCCGACATCATTAATATCAAATAAAAACGAAGAAGTTCGATCGTACACCGAACAGACTTCATTTCACAGTCCAGGTTTACGTCCAAGTATGAAAAATTTCTTCTCTCTCTCTGATTTAAGTATAATTGATCATGAATTATCGATGGTATTTATAATAGCAGTTGGCATTAAAAAGGAATAATAATCTTTCATGTGTATGACTAATTTGTCTGAAGTACTAGTTAAGATTAATTCTTTTCTCTGACATTTCGCGTCATATTCGTTTTCACCCACGTGATCGTCATAGCTAAGTTGTCTCTCCTAAACTCAAATATTTGTTAGTCGAACTAATACAAATTCGAATATTTGTGATTTGATTGATATTTTCGTTTCGTCAGTCCATCGATCTCGAATAATTAAAAACAAAACATGATTCATATTCCTTTCGCTAAGTACTTGACCAATTTTTTTTCTTTAACACTCCAACTACTTCACTTTTCTTTTCTCTTCCATTCGAACTAAATCCAAAATCATTTACTTCACTTTTTCTCACTTTAAAGAGGTAATAGTTGTAAAAAAAAAGAAAGAAAGTAGAAGAAAAGAAGAAAAAAAAAGGAACGAACGAGAGAAACATGTTTATCTCTTCGACTCAACTACTTCAGTAAATACGACTTGTTCTTCTACCAATAAACCCGTCTCGTCTTTCCTTTTTTTTACAAGAGCGAGGGAGAAATTTATTTGAAATTTCCCTTTGTTTAGCAAGCGATACTTCGTTCGAAGATACGCCAGCATCTTACAGTGAACTTCTACGTGCCAAATCGCGTTCAATAACAAACAATCGAACGTTGACAATGAATGTGAATAATTCGTCTTTGTCTCGATCAAGGTCAAAAGATACTTTGAATAATCAAAATGAAGAATGCAATTCTCTCAATCGAAATATTCTTCGACCAAAATCCGCTGGTCAGACGCATGTACAAGCCTTATTATCACCAGTTACATATGAAATCTCCAATGATTTTCAATCGAAACGACAATTTTTCGAAAATCGCATCTATTCAGATAATGCACCGATATCCGCATGTCCGAAAGTGCTCACGCTACCGCCCACATCGAACCCACCACGACAGGTGATCAAGTAAGTCAAAGTTTTATTTTGATACGAATGAAAGTGAACAGTTTTATGTTTCATCTGCGAGTTCGTAGAGTTTCGTGAGAATAACCTGCTTTTCCCAAGAATATTTCTTCATTGTAGACGTCGAAGATATTGTAGTCGATGTCACATTCGTCGTGTTTGTTGTGTTCGAAGGTGTAGTCGAATATGGAGTCGTTGTTCTAATCGTTGTCGGAATTGGCATCGGATAGGGTTTCATAAAAACAAATGTTAGATAAATAACAGCTTGTAAGAGTAAGATGAAAATCGTTAAATTGACGAACCAAAGTTTTTCGGCGAGAAGGATACGTCGTTGAAAGAATAAATAGATACAAAATGTGAAAAAGATCGATGCAATCAAACTGATTAAGATACTATAGAACTTTTTCTCGTCATGAGCTTGAACAATAGCACAGATAGCTGATGTTAGACATACCAAACCGGCGAGGATGAAGAATAAACGTGTATAACGCACATATTCCGGACTAACATCATGATAAAGCGGATCATTTGCAGCACCTCGACTTGCCATGACTGAAAAAGAATGAATTCGATGACAAGCAAAAACGCAATGTATCTTATCTTTTGTTTATCATTCATTTCTCATAGTTAACATGTTTTAAAACGATGATTTATCTAGACAACCAGTACCAGTACCTTCTACTGAGTCAATGATAAGAACAACGAAATACTTTGACTCATCTGCAAGTCAAACTTCGCTTCCACCAGCTGTCCATCGCAAACCAGTTCGAATTGTCAAAGCTGTACAACGTTCAGTCGTATCACCGTCGGTTAATGAAATGAAAACTTCTTCTTCTTCTTCTTCTTCCTCGCTTTCTCCTCCGTCGAAAACGACTCCAGCAAACGATTCTCCAATGTCGCCTCCAAACAACAATGATCATCATCTCAGTTCGGAATATGTGCGTAATTTATTTCCGACGCCTGATCATCAAAAACGAAATCGTTCAAGACAGAATTCGTCGACTAATGTGAATAGCGAAAGTGTACCTCAAACGGTAAACATGAAGATATTCAGTAACGAATTGTACAGTTCTTTCATTTTTATTTTTAAGGAAGATCTATTGAATTTAACAAAACGTTTGGAGATATTCAGAGAAAATCAGCGCGTTGTCAGCGATGAAATTGAAATCAACACTAAACTTGGTTCAAAAGTATGTTTATCACAGGAGAAAAAAAAACATATTTATTTCCAATTCGCCATTCTCCTAGTTAATCAACGTCATCGAATCCAAAGGTGAAGCAAATGAAATTGAAAAATTCAAATTACACATCAATGAAATCGATACAATCACATCCGTTCTTCTCAAGCTCAGTGCTCGTTTAGCCAAAGTCGAGAATGATTTGTCGATGTTAACTGATGATCAAACTCAACTAAAAGTAATGTCCACAACAAAGGAAAAAGAAAGAGAGAGAAGTCTTCACTTTTGACAGACAGAAATCGCCCTCGGGAAAAGAAAGCTATCAGACTACTTGCTTGAATTACTTTAATTCCTTTCTGAAATCAACATAAATATAGACATGAGTTATACATTTAAAAAAACGTAGCCTCTATCATTTACTATGTCTATCAAACGATGATTACTGTCGATGTTTGATTATGACATGAAATGACAAAGTCAACTTCCAAGAAGGAAATGACGCAGGAGATTGAACGCGTTTTGTTGTTCTAGGCGAGTTTACTTGATCGTCGGGAGAAAATTCAACAAAAACACGACGAAGCGAAGGTGCTCAAAGACGGAATCGATCGACGTAGTCGAGTGGTTACAAATATTCTTCAAAAGTATTTTTCTACTGAACAATGTGATGATTATGATCATTTCATTCGAATGAAATCGACTTTACTAATTGATGCAAAGGAAATCGAAGAGAGCATTGCATTGATTGAAAAACAACTTGAACTTCTTCAATCGTCCTCTTTTGTAAATAATCAATCTCATCTTTCACCGGCATCAGTATCGATTGCGGAAAATTTCCAACGCTCAAATTCGATCACAAGTTCAACATCAACTCAGCTGGTCGATAATCTTCAAACAAATCATCCTAATACTATATCAACAACGGCCTAGTCAGTCGTTATTGAAAATTTCTTTCTTATTCAGTACATATTTATTTTTTTCTTTCAAAGATTTTCTGAAACAACAACTTACGTTGTTTCACTTTTCATTTACATGAACTAGCATTCTATTGTTTGTTCGTTCGTTCGTTTCTTTTTTTCGATGTTGACCGGTTTTCTTTATGGACGCTGTATGTAAAGAAATTAATGGATTGATCTGGCATGTTGTAAAAGTACTTATGTCACAGAAACCGAATGAAATCGGTCGCTCTCGCAACTCGCAGAAGACCTCGGCGAGTCAGACAACTGATAAACATCGGTTATTTATCGCACAGATTGTAAAATACTATTCTCCATCAAGGATACATCTGCGACAAACGATGAAAGAGAAAGAACCACTGAGTGTCCCAATGCAACTTCTAATGATAATTTTATGATCATGAATTGACGTCTCTTGATGCTTTTCCTTTCATCCGATAACATCGCATTTAAACAAGCAAACATCGTTATTTTTAGAAGAGATTGTGCCATTAGGCAATGATCCGAGTAGCTGGTATATTATTGGTCAGTACAGTTTCTAAGCGAGCAATAAATCACCAGACAACGAACATCGAACACGCCTTTCAACATGTCAAAGCATTATTCTTGAATAATCATTTTCGAAACACTTATTTTAACATTTCTCCATTTGAAGATCATTCATTAAAAAGCAATCGAATATGTGTATAGAATCGGACGAACAAAAGAAAAGTTCACAAAAACATTTCCAAGGTGTTAGAATTCAAGTTGATCTGTTGAAAACGAATACGACAATCTCTAATTATTTCGTCGATAACACGTAATCTGTTCACAGTTCAACATTCTATCTGTGCTGATATGATCAGAATGACATTTATTCTAGCAGTTGTTCCTTTGCACCATACTTTGAACTTTTCTCCCATTCGTTGAGTAAATTAAGATCAAACAAAGTGTGGGCACAACCAATGTATACACGCAGTCAAGTTTCAAAACAAAGCATACATCCTGAATGTGTCAAACTAAACAACTCAAGTCATATTCTTCCGGAAGAAATTAACGATGCATGCTTGATTTATCCTTTCTTACTCGAAGCTAGAAATAGAATTCACACATTTTGGTCGGTTCTCTCATACTGTGACCGACAGACAAAAAAAAAGTATATAGACAATATTCCGACAAAGGACCACTCCCCTCTCGAGTGCCAATATGTGTGTGTGTGTTTGATGATGGTGTCAAATATGCAAATATGAATTAATTCTTCTCTCTTTCATGCTCATGATCATGATTGTATAGGATACTCGTTCCTTTGGATAGAAGGAACAATCAGATATCAGGTGATTACCCGTCGTTTGATATCCAGTGACTGAATAGAGATTAATTTTACAAGAAAATCAAAGTCTCGTTTCATCATTAACGTCACCGAGAATGTTAATACGTTTGTTGACCGATGTCAAACCTTTCAGCTTTATTTGTCGCTTCCAACAGATGAGAAAATCAATGTCTCAATTGCATTATACTCTTGATCAATTGTTTTCATTTAATTCCAACCTATATACATGTTCTGAAATGGAAAGAATGTCAAACGAAATTCGCCATTTGACAATCGATAGGATCTAATCAAAAAGAATTTCTCCTGTCTGTCTGTCTCAAGAGGATCTTATATGTATGTTGGTATATGGTATTAAAAATGACTGTATATCTCTCTCTTGTCAGCTTAAAGGTGATTGATAGTGCGTTAAATCCACAAGAGACTTGTTCACATACAACTATTTGTTGTTTAGCTGACAATTGGCGTCATAAAGTAGATATGAAATGATTGAACCTCTATTGGCATATACTATGGATTAAGGACGATGTTGACAAATATCACTCAGTTGTCAAACTGATCATAACAATAACCGGCTGTGAGATAGGTTTGTTGAATGGAGGGGGAGAGAGAGAGAGAAAAAAGTCTTCATCCTCTTTACTTGTCTCTATTTGATTTACTTGTTGCTTCTCTCGTCACGAAAGAAAAATTAATCAAAAAGTAGTACCTCATTTCAAGTGTTTATCTATACTATTAATATCGTTCCTTCAAGTCTATTTACAAAGACTTTTCTCTTCTCTTTCTATCAATCAATAATTAACCTGTAGAGTAATGACAGGTGGTGAATTTGTTGCATACAAATATATCTTGAACGTAGTGTGTTCTTTTTTTTTTCAAAAGGAATCATTAGTAAACAGACATGATGAATTTGATAAGAACAACGTATTGATAATTAAATAGAAAGCAAGCACGCACTTGGCTAGTCAGGGAGAAATCAGATCGTTGTCATTAGATCAGGGGTAACTGACCGATGTTTAGAAAATTAATTCATCAATTCAAATGGATTCTTTTGTATTAGAATAATCAACTAGGAAAAATGAGAAAGAGAGAAAAGGTCAATTTGTTCTTTTGTTATATATACATGGTTAATATCAGCTGCAGTTGCTCTCGCCTTCTGTCAATTTGTATGACAAGAGTGCTAATGAGTTTTTTTTTCTCTTCTTTTCTTCATTCTGTCTCAATTGAAAAATATTGAAATTCAGAGCAAAATGTTGTTTGTTAATAAGGAATACTTTTCCAGCATATGTGTGATCGATAGCCGGGAGCTTTCGTTCATCCCATGTAACATACATCCATACACAATCGTGAAAAAAAAGAGAGATCTTTTGTGCCGATTTCACATCATTATCGTGAATAACATATACCACCCTAAAGCATTGAACGACATATGTGAAAGAAGAAAGACGGGATTTTTTTTTTCGTTCTCTTCTCTTGCGCGTCTTTTTTCATCATCATCAGATGAAGTTGTCAAATTGCAACCAATCATTGAACTCAGCAAGCAGCTGTTTTCTTCTTACACCGAGAGGAGAAAGAGGAACAAACGTACGACCCGGGCGAGAAATATATAGTTTGTACTTCTTTACTGTGTCGACAATCAGCTGTGTTAAACAAGAATATAGACGAGGAAAAAAAGAAATGTATATAACCATCGACGAAGAAAAAGAAAGAGAGAGAATAAGAGAAAAGAGAATGAGAGAAGAGAAAGAGAGTAACGGCTTCGTTGCAATACATTTTTAGTTCAGAGCGAGTGTGCGACGACAACGACACTACACCATCATACAACTCAACTCTTTTTTTTTCGGTGACATAGAAATAGATAAAGGTAATATTTTCCGAAACAACATTTCCCACTCACTCACGTCACGTTTACTACAGGTTAGAGAAGTTATGCCATCGTCAACGTCGACAACTCATCAATTTACACGTAATGCATCTTGCCCATCTCAAGGTACTTTATCGTCGAAGCTGACTAATCGGAAATATAGTTCATCGACGAATACTTTGCACTATTGCTCCGATTCAATCGTACCAACAGAAACGGGAGCAACAGCAGCGTCGAAAAAAGAGAATAATCGAAATATTCTGCAAAGAATCAAAACTGGTGTGGTGAATTTCTTCAAGCAAATCTCAAACGACAATGTTTTCAAACCGGTCGAGATTCAACAATCGACATTTCTCTACGATCCCGAACTCGATCTTCGTGAAGAACACATCTCACTCATTTCCAAACGCTTGTTAACAGCACTACGAGAAAGCAAAATTAAACATTTATCATGTGATAATCTCTTTCTTCCATGCAATCATCTACGAAACATTGCCAAACAATGTTTAATTATGGCTGCCGAAGAACCATTTGGTATTATGGGTGCTCAGATTCGCATCAAACTCACGTCACTATCAACGAATCTGACATCGACTACAACCAAATATCTTCCACTGATTCGTATCAATCCGAAACAGAAGACGGTCTTCGAGATCGAAATCGATTTGCACGAGGATACGAAGGTGTTTACATTAAGAAGACTGTTACCTGAAATGAAATTGTTCAGACAATTGAAAGAGAAAAGTCCATTGTATGTAAGTCCCCGGTGTTTACTTGTGAAAAATGTTTTTTACAAAACAGCTGAACCAAAACGCGCAATTATTGATACATAACAAAGCAAGTATTCCACGAAAGGACCTATCTATTTGTTGGTTTTTCTATCTCAATGTAGGCAATATTTATTCGCGTAGTATCGTTTATATTTCTAGGCAAATCCTCCCGTCCTCTTCGTTCTTTTTTTCTTCCTCGTCGTCTTCTCCTCTCCTTGCCCTTCTTCATCTGTTCGTCGTCATGTCAGATGACAACAATCTGTTTGTGTGGTCTGTTTTTTCCTGAAAAAAAAAAGCCTTCTGAGAATGATCCATTACATAAAGCCATTTTTTTGTTTGTTATTCAAAAGTAAAGAAACAGATATTAAATATTATTCGAGATAAAAAAAACTCTTTCGTTTTCCTTTCTTCTCTATTTATATTATCTATTTTTTGTTGTTGTGATGACCTGCCATTTTGTTTTGTCTGTATTGTATCATTTGCCATTCTCATATAAGCATTTCTTTCCCCTCTCTTTCTCCTCTATCTATCTATTCATATGTTGTTTTGTAACGCTATATTCCATACATACATATGTTCTTCTTTTTATATGTGAATCTATATCTATATAAATACGGTTTTACCGGTCTTCCGATAGGAGCAATAAAAACACAAAGGAAACAACAGGCAACGAACTAACGTTTCTTAGAAGTATTACAATCGATGTTAACACACCGCGATATCTGAATCCTCTCTTTCTTTCCTTTCTTTCCTCGATGTTGATCAGATGAGAAATCGAATGCATAGCTTCGAACAGCTGATTCAATCCTTCGACGCTCGATACAAATGGCAACTAATCGAACAACATGCAAACACATGTTAATTTGTTCGCTGATGAATGCAACTGAATCAAACTACACTATGAGAGAAGCAAACAGGCATCAGCTTCTCTTTCTTTTACTTAATAATCATCATTTTGTGATTATTACTTGACCTTAGTATTTATTCTATGTATGATGTTTCTTTTTCGCTTCACTCGTAAATGTAAGTAATACATACATATACATGTGTATTGATTTAAATCACTTTTCGCCATGCATGTGCACGCTGTATTGATGAGAGATCGAAGGTCATCGTGATATCGCTGAGAACAAAATCCGGTGAAACTCTCAAGAGAGGCGTTTTTCTTCCATGAACCGACGACAAATGATATTTCGAACGCACAGTATCCTGCTGATGAGAATCGAAGCGTGCATATTCGTTCTGATCGAAAGTGCGTCATGCTGAGTTGTTAAAGAAATCAAGAAAAGAAAACGCTTATTTAGATATCATAATGTGAAAAAAAAAGTAATCGATTTCTTCTCTTTCTATATCGAACACTATTGACATTTGCTCGATGTGATGTCGATGATATTCTTCTACTTGTAGTCTGTTTGCAAATAGATTATAGTATAATATTTTGCTTTTCATATCAAAGATATCCCAACTATCGTTCGTCTTAATCGAAGGACATGTTTCTTATGGAATTGACGTCTTGACGAGTATAGGTGACTGAGTAAACTTTTGTTTGATCGACATACGACATGCCTTGTAATTCTTTAAAAAGTATGTATGTAATATGGTTTATCAATTGCTCCAAGTCAACTTGTCACTACGTAATCCCGTACCATAGTATTCTCCCTTTTAGACAACTGTGTTCATTGGGTCACAAGAGAAAAGTTCATCAAATCACGATTACTAACTGTACTTGATTTCGAACCTTTTAGCGCCAAGAATTTCTCCGTTAGTGTTCGTAGTTGCTTGAAAATTCGTTTGAAAGAGTCGAATGGTGACAAAAACGAAATGTATAAAGAGTGTCTTCAAACAATTTGCGCAAGTAACAATAATAGTTAACAAGCAAAGTAAACAAATGTCAGTTTCTTTCGGAGTGCCTATCTTTGTACAAGAGAGAAGCGAAGTGTTCTTTTCACCTTGATTTCTTTCGCAACGCGCTGATTCTGTTACCACAATACTTCAGGGGAAGAAAAAGTAAATTTTGCCGTCAACAGCATCACGAAACCAATCGTCTTTTCTTTTTCAGTCGCTTTCATATTTGCTTCCATCGACGTTCACATTCGCCTCGTCTTTCTTTTGTCAATCTTATTAATATTAAAACATGTCGGTATTGACTCGAGATGTGAATGTGTTAGTAAATATCGATCATCAACAAAGCGAAAAAGAAAAAAAAAACGATTTAGACTGCACGTCTGCAGGAGGAGAGAGAGAGAGAGAGGGGATTTGTTTTCTTATTAGCAACTGTACACCACCGTCGAACGATACACATACATTTCGCTTGTCTGTTTGATGCATCGATCAAACCGACGAGAAGAGATCAAGGCGTGTTTGTTTGATAACCTTTTTTCCGTTCAATATTCGTAGACAAAACACTGTCATTTCTCGACTATGAAGCGCTGCGAAGAGCTTAAAGCAGTAAGCAGGTGTATCTTTTATATTCGCGGTAACCTTATCAGTATTCATAGGCGTCGAATAACACAATTTACTTCTTATCTTTTACGTTTTTTCGTATATATACGTGAAAGAGAAAAATAATAATACAACATGAGGACGAGATGGACTAGTGTACGTATACTTGAAAAGTTCGCTTGATTATAGATTTATTGCTGAGGGTTTGTGTGAGGCCGTTTGTTTAACACAAAGGAAAAGGTGTATACCATACACGAATGATTTACCACTAATCAAAGCGGAGAAAAAATGGAATTGAAAGAGAAACGGGGAGAGAGAGAGAGAGAGAAAAGAAGGTAAAACAGTAATAACATCGTGCAGCATGTTGTTTTAGCTGCTCGACATCAATACGACTTCGTTCGGCGGAGATAGTTTCTGTTCTTTTGAACTGCAAACGAAATACTCTCAGTTACCTTCCTATATTTCAGATCGAATAAGACAAGAAGAAGAAGATGAGGTTGATGATAATGATGACTACTTCTTCTCAGCAACAATCGACATTTCTCTACGATCCCGAACTCGATCTTCGTGAAGAACACATCTCACTCATTTCCAAACGCTTGTTAACAGCACTACGAGAAAGTAAAATTAAACATTTATCATGTGATAATCTCTTTCTTCCATGCAATCATCTACGAAACATTGCCAAACAATGTTTAATCATGGCTGCCGAAGAACCATTTGGTATTATGGGTGCTCAGATTCGCATCAAACTCACGTCACTATCAACGAATCTGACATCGACTACAACCAAATATCTTCCACTGATTCGTATCAATCCGAAACAGAAGACGGTCTTCGAGATCGAAATCGATTTGCACGAGGATACGAAGGTGTTTACATTAAGAAGACTGTTACCTGAAATGAAATTGTTCAGACAATTGAAAGAGAAAAGTCCATTGTATGTAAGTCCCCGGTGTTTACTTGTAAAGAAAGTTTTTTATAAGATAGCTGAACCGAAACTCGCGATGATTAATTCGATGACATAATTCTTGTTTTCATTGTCTATTTATAGAGATATTTTTTATTGTAATGTAATGCTTGCGCGTCAGATTTTATGTGTTATGAAACATAAAAGAGAGGAAGTTTCTTTTTTTAGTTTAGTTTTCTGTTTTCTCGAATGATTGAATCTCTCTTTTGTTTTTTCTTATGTTAAATGTGGTGATAAACATCAATAAAGAATTCTTTCGGCTGCGATTAGAATATGGGAATCAAATATTTATCCTGATCTCAATCGATGGGATTCGAAATGCAAAGAATAGTTAATTAAAAGTCAATGACGAACTCTCAAACGAAAAGATTCTTCTAGTATGGAATACTTAGAAATGCTAGCCAGATTGGAATTTCTTATTGAAATGAATGAGAAGAACAATGTCAATATTGAGAATATTGATCAAGACAATATCGAGGCACAACTTTTCCAACTATAATGACGTGTCCAAACGTCAATCAATTAGATTGTTACTTTTTTTCTCGTCGCTCGAAATTAACGTAAAAGACCTATTCTTAATTATATAAAATTCCGCGATGAATAGCTACTAAAAAAAGCATTCGATTGTATGGCGAACTTATTCATCCGTTGTTTCTATACAATTTGGGTAATTCACATATTTGTATACATTGACATATATAAAAGAACTATTCAATCATTTCGTGTTGGTTTAATGTTTCTTTCGGATATGAAATCGCAAGACATGAAGGACATTTGTTCTTTGATCTTGAAACGAAAGAAAAATGCCACTGATGATTGATTTATATTTGTCTATTTGAAATCTACAACGGAAATTGTATTCAATGTTGACGAGTCATGCCCTCTGTAACAGCTTGCGAAGGATTGGCATCTTAAGATAGTCGTAGTGAGTGATAAGGAATGAATAAAAAACGACATGAAATACGACCGTAAGCGTCAAAAAAAGGCAAACTTGATCCATTATAAAGCATGAGTCATCGGAGGAGTGAGAAGTTTGAAAATTCTTTTTCCAATCATGATGGTTGTCGAATCTTATCGTTAATTATCAATGATGAATACAAAATACTTCAGGAAACAAAGAAGTTAGCCGAAAAACGAATTACACTTGATGAACAATACGCGAAAAGTCTTCAAGAGTTAGCCGCAAGTGCAGATCGACTCGCAGCTTCGACAAATCCGCATCCACTTGTTTCGGTAAATGATCGAACCTGCCATAAAACAAAAAAAAAAGTAGCCAAAATTTGGTTTTCAGATATCACGGGATGTCTTTCTTCAATGGTCACATCTGGCGGCATTGATAACTTCGCAAGCCGAACAAATTCGGGAGACAAGTCTGGAAGGTTCTATCAAACAACTGATGGAAAACAAAGTTGACTCAAGGAAATATCTCGACGAAGAAAAACGTCGATACGATGCCGAATATCGAAAAGTGAGTTCGCTCTCGAATGCTATTCTCTTCTATAGACAAATGGTTCCTTCCAATCATAGATCTTCCTGTGCAGGTAAATCGCATGTCTATAGGAAATCTGTTTGCACGTTATTTCATCTCGAAACGATTGATTTTCGTAAGAAATAATTCTTGTTCTTTAGGCTAAACAAGACATTGTCGAAAGTGAAAAGCGGTACGCGGATGAAATCAAAGTTTACACGGCGAAGAATAATGAATTAACAAAACTTCAGACAAGTAAGTTTTGTCATGCAGAAATATTGAACAGAGCGAGTGAATAAATGATTTGCGGGCTAGTCTTGAGGATATTTTATGTTTTGTATAGATAAGGCAAGCACTTGATCGTTGCTATTTGAATGAATTTCAAGAAGAACAATTTTCTGTCTGTTTAGATGCTCGAAAGAGTGATGAATCTCGAATAAAGAGTTTGAAAGATGTTGTGCTCGATAAACGTGGGTGTGTTTATCGTGCACATAACGATTATGTTCATAAGATTCGAGAGTATAAGCTTATCGATGAACAATACACATGCAACATACGAAATTTAGTCAAATATCACGAGGAGAGCCAATTGATTCTGAACGAATCCTGGTATTTCGAGTTTTTACTTTCTCACAAAGATTTTCTAAAAGAACTCTATTCAACAGGCAAAATCTACTTGATAACATAGCAAGTTATCCGAGTTATTATTCTAATCAATCAAAAACAGTCGAACTGGCACGACAAACGGTTCGGTCCATCAATCTACAACATTGTTACGATCAAATCTGTGATCTTCATTCCAAGTATGTTGTTTGTTCATGTGTGAATTCCTCAAATTTCTCTTCGATATAGCACTGTTCCCTTGACAACAACGCCTGAAATATTCAATCAATCACTTCTTCAGTCATCCAATCTTTCTAAACTGAAAGCCGATCAATTCGTTGTTGACAATTCGACGAAACAAGATCTAAAACAAAAGTCTGCTTTGATGTTCTTCCGCGAATACGAACAACGCCATTTTTCTCGTTTAGGATTGATACCCTAACAGAAAACATAAACCAATTCGTTTCTAAACCGATAAATTCAAACAGAGATAAGCTGTTCGTTATCATAAGACTCTTTTCTTCACAAAGACACCAATCGTATTTCTGTTTTCAGGACATATTTTAGTCGAAAGGATACTTTTCAACAAGAACAGTTTGCTCGTCAGTTGCAAACACGAAGGACATGGGAACAAGAATTACTTAGCGAATTAAAAGAGGTTACCACAAAATTTGGCTATAACTTCGATGATGATGGATCAGAACCGGATTCAGATGATGAAGTAAAATCAATAAATTGAATCTACTCGTTCATGTCCTGTAATATCCGATTTAGTTAACTGATCAACTTAAAGATCAACCTTACTTTCACGGTGTAATCCCGCGTAATCAAAGTGTTAGTCAATTGAAAGAAAAAGGTGATTATTTAGTTCGTATTAACGAACAAGGTCGAATTGTTCTATCGGTTTACTGGTCGACTTCGAATAACGCAACGCAATTAAAAGACTCACACTTTTATATCATCGAACAAAACAATGTAATGAGCGGAACTTTCCAGAAAATCAATCTCACATGGTGTTTTCCTTTTCTATTTAAATAGATGTTTTCGTTACAACACAATGGTATTGCTATGCCAAGCGTTAATGAATTGATCGCATATTACAAACGTCAAAAGTTAGAATTACGAGACAACGGTATACGATTAATTCGACCTATAGCGAGACCAGATTATATGGTTAACAATGATGAAGTTTCCACTATGGAAGTCTTAGGAAAAGTAACTCAAATTGGCGTGAAGTTGAACTCGATTTGTAAGTTTCGTATTTGAAGGGTCATTTCGGTGAAGTATCTCGCGGCGAATATCGTGGTCAAAAGTTGGCAATCAAAACCCTTCGTTCACCTGGAACTAATCTGACCGAAAAAGATCGACAAAATTTCATCAATGAAGCGTTTCTACTTCAACAATATAGACATAAAAATATCGTGAAATTTATCGGTATTGCTGCAATGCGTGATCCCATGATGATTCTTATGGAATTGATCGAACGTAAATAGATTACTGGTGATATTGCTTTAATGAATAGAAAACATGACTTTTAGAGGGAAGTTTGGATAAATATTTGAAGAAACAAGACTATCGTGTTTCACAGTTAATCCAAATGTGTTATGATATTGCCAAAGGAATGGCATATTTAGAAAAATGTAATGTGATTCATCGGTATGTTTTCGTTTTCGTATGTCATCAAACAAATTCAATCCTTACTTCAGAGACTTGGCCGCTCGAAATTGTCTAGTGGATAAACGAGGTCGAATCAAAGTAGCAGATTTCGGGTTGTCAAGATGTTTGCAATCTGATGAAGAATACTTCTGTCAAGTCAAGGAAATTCCTGTTCGTTGGTGGGCTATCGAAGTTTTTTCGAACGGTTTGCGCAGTACTATTCGTTTAACACTGTTGCATATTGCTCTCTCTCTTCTAGCACCTTATACTGTGAAAGCCGATGTTTGGTCGTATGGTGTCACTGCTTGGGAAGTTTTTTCCAAAGCAGAGTTACCGTACCCAAATATCAAGTTCAGTCATGCAGTGATTGATGCAATCAAGTTTGGTACGCTTGTTTTTTATAATAATTGCCATTGATCAAAGATTTTCAATATTTATTTAGGTGAACGTTTAAGACAACCGGAAAGATGTCCTGCGAAGATATTTTCTATTATGGAGCCATGCTGGTTCTTACATCCGAAAGATCGGCCGAGTTTTGAAAAGCTTGTTGAACTATTAAAAAAAGAGAAACGTTTATTTTAATATCGAACTTTTACTATTTTTAATAATGAATATTTCCATACAAGATTTTACTTTTGTAGATATGCCGCATTTACTTATTAGCACACGCATTCGTCTGGAACCCGGTCCGACTATTGTCGGCGACGAACGCGTTGATCCTGAGATAATGAAATATCTAGGAGCAACGCTCTTTCATGAAAAATGTAACGACTAGTAAGGAATAATTGATTTAATTTTCACAATGATTGTATTTTCCCCTTCATGCATAGTTCCGAGTATCGCACGGATGATTGTGCACGCATTGTTCTTGACAAATTAGAAAACGTTGGTTATCGCGTCGTATCTATGACTGGTATTGGTCAAACATGCATTTGGTTATTACACAAAGAATAATAGCATTGAATTCTTCAAATGAATCTCATTTATTTCTGGTGTAATGTCAAATATTCGCTTTTCTTTCTGTTTTGTCAATGTTCTGTACTGTATTTGAGCGAAATAAAGTAGTGAATATAGAGTCAAAAAGAGAAAACATGTGAACAGAATAACCAATCAACACACGAAGAAAATCGAATGAACATAAACCTAAAGAAAACAGTGCGTACGTACACGAATAAAACCACAAACAGCACGAAAGATAAAGTCACTATTGTTTTCTTCTACATCGTTCATCTGTCGCAAAAAAATATAAAGTTGTTTGTTCGCTCAGACATGACTTGAGAGAAAAAGAAAACGACGAGCTATTGCAAAGAGTAGCGCATATACAAATAAATAATTAGTCGTTAGCGACATTCCCACACTTTGACTGTTGTATCCACACTACCTGTAATCACATATGGTTTAGTTCGATGCATATCTAAACAGAACGTAACAAGTTACGGAAGCAAAATCTACGCTGTTTGTCTTCCTACCAAGTGAAGTACAAAAATGTGTGTGAGCATCAATTGTCTTCGTATTTCGACGATTTTTTATATCCCATATACGGAGAGTTTTATCATCGGAACAACTCAAAAGATATTTTCCACCTGGATGAAAGAGAAGACCACGTATCCAATTATCGTGACCAGTCTAAAGAACAGAAAACTTCAATGAAACTATCATATTATATCGTTGATATACCAAAATAAATAAAGCTAATCCATTTGTTACATCCCAGATTCGGATTGTCTTGTCACGTGCACCGGAAGCAAGGTAGGGACCGGAACGTTTCTGACCCTCTGTTACACCATTCGCAACTGACTCAAGTATATGAGATCCAGCTGAATCAGGAGCCCAAGCAATACATTCTATAACATTGTCATGACCACGTAATTCACTTTTACATTCCCCGCTTGGCAGAGACCATATTCTTATCGTCTAGGTAAATACTTAGCGATGAACAAAGTAAATGGTATGAGACATGACTTACATGATCAACAGATGAGCTTGCAAGTAATGTACTATCTTCATAAACACGTACCATACGAACCCATTCACGATGGCCAACAAGAGTTTTAATACAAAATCTATACATGAATTTCTTTTTCTTTGTTCAATCGTTTTGAACGTTCGTCATAACTTACGTGGTTGATACTTCCCAGATTTTAATTGTTTTATCACGACTACATGATATAATGTGATCACCACTAGGGGTAAATGTTACTGAAGACACATTATGATCATGACCTAAAACAACACTAACGATTTCACCAATGGCACTTTGAATTTTCCTCATTTACCATGCATGGTTTTAACACATTGAAAAGTTTGAAAATCCCATAATCTAACACTCATATCAGCGGAACAAGATACTAGAATCGAACGCTTGCTTTCTTCCATTCAACTGTTTTCCATTCACTCACCTAGCCATTTGCCTGTATGATCAAAGGCAATATCTTGCACTGGTGCTGTATGACCTTTTAATGTTCTCTCATGTTCACCTGATTCGTAATCCCATATCTATGACCAGTATGCACAGATTTCTGTATCGTAGGAAACTCGTTGACATACTTTAATTGTCGCATCTTCGCTCGATGATGCTATGACATCAAAAGTTGGATGAAAGACAACATGTACCACCGTATCTCGATGACCTTTTAATTCAAATTTTTCAGGAGGCCGAGGTACCCATTCAGTTGGAGAACGCTTCTCTCGCGTAGGACCACCGGTTGTCACTTCTTGTAAAGCGTCTTGAAGTTTTGACTCAAGATCCATCACCTAAAAGTGTCCAAACAGTCGAATCATGAACTGATCGAGAATCATAGTCGTACTTTCTTCTGCAATCGTATGACAGATGTCCATTTTTTCTCCAGCTGATCTTTCTTCTCCGCACTGTCATTTATTGACTAAAATATCTCATTGAATCAAATATCGAACGAACTTTCTCGACATACAAGGTTTGCTTCTCTACAAAATTCTTTACATGCTACGGTATAACCATTTGTCGTTAGATAATCAGCGATGGCTTGATTACTAAAGAGAAACAAATTGCAAATTGTCAAAGTGAAAATTAAACTCAGCCTTACAGTTCATTCTTTTGTTTCTCGGAAAGAACCATGATAAATACTGACACATAGGCACTTAGGAATGTTTTTTCATTATCTAAAATAATCGTTTCTTTTTAACTGGATTACAACAACGAAAGCTATATACAAGCATAATGAGAATAAAACGAAAAAATACAATACATTTATACAACAAGAAAATCCTCCTCTGAACAGTACTCCGGCGGGGGTTCATTATTCGTCGGAATGGTTGAAACTGTTGCGGGTAATGACCTTTCGATGAACAATGGTTGTTCACGGCGTGACCAATCATCAATTAACCTAGAAAAAAAAAGCAAGAATCAATAATGCATATATTGTCTTCCTGACGTCGTGCATAGTCTTTCGCTTATATCTAGATGGTTACTCAATAGATGGGAAATAGTCCTGGTGTCAGCTGCGTTCTTGCTCTTCGGGATCCTTGTTTCAAATTATCGATACAAACGACATTTGATTGACACAATGAGCTGATGATAGAAATAGTTACAAACGAGAACTTTACCGTTCGAAGTGTTCTTCATCATCTGTTGGATATTTTCGAAGCAGTGTACAAGATATCGCCAGTAGTAAAAGACCATTGGCTATCACTATGAGATAGTATGCAATATCAAATTGCACTTCGATCTTTTTGCCAATTTTCAAACGAGTTCGATCTTGAATTTTGTAGATCAATTCCGACGCGTAGAAACTAAGGCCAATGACAATTGTACACAGAACGACTATCAAACGCGAGCATACAAAAATCAAGAAAACAAACATGCCGAGAAAATATTTTACCGGATAAAATATGCCAGAACGCATGACGTCTCATAAATTTTAATCCATATCTCATTGGTCCGAGTGCATCAAGCAAAAATCCAATCGTTGACGAAACAATTGCCAAACAAATGAATGTAATCATCAATCGAAGTATCAATATCGAATGCGTGTCAATACATCCAGTCAATTCTACAATGAAAGAAACAAACGAGTAATCAACAAAGCTCATCCTGGAATAACAATAGATACCCATATAATCATTCGGTTTAAATTGATAAATATCATTCATTGGCGCTGATGGATCCCAAGGAATCGGTGCCCGAAGAACGAATAATCTTCCGACAGAGAAAAACATATTTAAACCTAAATATCTCGAATTGCACAATCCGCCATACAGCCAAAACCAACGGTAATCCGATAGACTGACAGCCAATGTCGCAACAGCGAACATGCTGCATAGTGCAGACGCATAATTACGTTCATGTTTTTTTCTAATTGGATTTTCGTGATTGGTATTTGTTAACCGAGACAGTAAACGTGAGAAGAATTGACGATGATTCGGAGGCGACATGAGATAAAAATTCAATGAGTTGTAAGATTAGTTCGTCAAATTAAATTTTGTTTACTCTCATGTGGTTTAATATGATATTTTCATTGGAAGATTTTAGTTGCAGTTTCGAATTGAAAGAACGAGCTGAGCGAGCGTAGGAAGAGAGAACTGTTTATTTATTTGTTTATGATTGGTTCAAAAATTTCATCGAGAGATTTTTAATCCAGACAGATGGCACTGTCATCGGGACTGACACTTCTTGTTCATGTCTCATCGAAAAATACATGAATGCACTGAAAACAGCATCTCAGTGCATCGCGAGATGAAAACCGTATAAGAAAAAACAAATACAGATCGTATCAGAATCAGCCAGGCACATGTTTTTTTTACTAAAGACAACTGAATCAAATGCGTGGAAAATTACTGAAACGAACAAACGTCCGCATATGCAAAAAACTGTAACATGAGCGACTGATTGACTTGATATTTTCTCGTTCGACATTACGAGCAGGTGTATTTCCTTCATTTCGAAACTGATTATGCATACCGTTAGAGCAGACTACCAAGTCGTTAATACCGATCCCGATTCACTATTACCAAGTCGATATCGTTTTGTGAATAAAAACGGACGTATCAATGTCACTTACACATCCATTGCACGTTTGAAGCATATACATTCGAATTTCATTGTCTTCATTATGCAAGCCGAATGGTGGGTTGTGGTGATCTTCCTATTGTTTGGTTTAGCATTTAGTTGGTTCTTCTTTGCATTTCTTTACTTTCTCGTCTCAATTGAACATGGCGATTTCGATCTGACTGAAGACGATGAAAACTACTGGGAGAATCAAACGAACTTTACTTTCAAAGAAACAACTACATCGAAAGAAATGTGCGTACAGAATGTTCATAATTTTCTAAGTGCTCTGCTGTTTTCGATTGAAACGCAACACACGATTGGGTATGGGTCAAGATATATAACCACTGAATGCATGGGCGGAATCCTCATTCTTACACTACAATGTTCATTAGGGTATATATTGCAAGTCATTGTCACGCAGATCGTCTTTACGAAAATTTCGCGACCGACGGGTAAACTTTGCATTGTTTGTGATGAATAACCGTATTTAAACTTGTAGAAAAATCTCGTTTTGTCGTCTTCAGTGAAAATGCACTAATACTTCCACGGGATGGACAGCTGACATTGACATTCCGAATAGGTAAATTCGAGTTGATGAAAAGTGAAATGCAACTCTTTTTGTTCTAGGAAATCTATCCGTTTCGCAATTGATCTTCGCCAGTGTTCGATTATTAATGATTCGTGAACGGCGAACCACCGAAGGTGAAATAATTCCTCATCAAATTCATGACATGCAATTGACACATCTTCGCAATGGTCAACTATTCTTTCCACGACCCTTCGTAGTCGAACACGTCATCAATCATCATAGTCCACTGTACAAAATTCAACGTTCGACATTAGTCCAAGAACATTTCGAAATCATCGCTATAATAGAAGGTATTTTTGATTACACGGGATTTTCGTGCCATTTTCGCACGTCGTACCTACCGAATGAACTTCTCTGGGGTTATGAATTTTCTTCGTGTGATTCGACACTTGAAGGTTTCGATTATAGACGGTTCAATCGGATTAAACTAATCTATGCTAAACCTAATTGGAACTATGGAGGAGAAGAAGAAGAAGAAGCGTATGACACGGCAACGCCTAATTCACCGGCTAGTGCACCTGTTCATTCTCCTAATCGCATATTTTCCTCGAATATTCAACCGAATCCATTAACAACCGCTGATAACTCGATTATTGTCGAAGACAAACTGGAAAGAACAACTTCATTGTAATTTCTGTTAGTAAAAATATATTTTACATGCAATAGATTAATACTTAGCAGACATAGGGGAGAACGGAGGGAGGGGGAGTCATGTACAAGAGAAGAACGAAGTTATTTTCCAGAATACAAATTTAAATTAGTTTGTTTATTTTGGTCGCTAATCGACGGATCCAGTGACGGTTGTTGTCTTGATCGTCGATATTGAAAGGATTTTCGTACCGAATAAGTACTACTGCGATCATTTGACATTTCATAGTCATTAGAATTGAATTCAGGTGGTTTTTTTGCACAAAACAGACAAACGATAATGAGAAGGAGAACTAGAATACAAAGAATGCTAGTGCTCGAGACGAAATAACCAATTGAGATCGATGAATCAGGTGGTAAAAGAGATTTTGTTTGATTTTCCATCTTGATAACTGCATGCGCTAGGAACCACCCGTATAGTGCAAATGAAACAACAAAGATTTCATTGCTTTCAAATGAAGAGATACTCGATGTCAGAGGGCGGCTTTGTCATATTCAATTATTTCATCTTTGCTTTTGTCTAACAAATCTTCGAGTCAATCAGTCGGATGAATATTTTGATAGACAATAAGAATGACGTCCGAATGATTGACCATGGATGGTTTATTACTGTTTTTAGTTTTAATGACATGTGAATAACTGACTTGTTGACGAAAAATCTTGTGCGGAATTCCATGGATGAATCAGTATATCAAATATTTGTCGCCTACACGACATTCGCATACTTTTCTCTTCTCTCCTCTCTCTCTCTCCCTCCAGAGTTATTTATTTTTATTGCTGAAACGATAACGATAAGAGTAGACAAAAGGCACGATACCTTTCTCCGACTTATTTTCTTTATTCTGTGAGAAAAACCATATAAAAATGAGATAAAAGAGAGAAAAGAGAAGGATGTCCTTGCCTATAAAAAGTCGAAAGTAAGCTCACAAAAATATATTCGAAGAGATTTCAACAAACGTTTATCCTCAATACATTCGCATACCGAAACAATGTCAACAAAAGAATGGCCAGAATTAGTCGGCAAATCATTCGATGAAGCAGCGAAAGTCATTCGCGAGTATAACAGCAGTAAGACCATCAATTTTCTCGTCTACAATTGACTTACCGTTCGTCCTAGGTCTCAATCCTTACAATGCACGAAACGGTGCACAAGATAGAATGTTCGATCCTGATCGTGTTGTATGCGTAACTGATGACAATGATGTCGTCACTGAAGCGCCAGTCTACAATGCTTAATGTCAATTCCGATGACTTGTTCATCGAGTTTGCTAATGACTTTTCATCTAGATAAAGCTTATTATAAGAAAAAAATGCGACATTTTTACATATATATATATGTGTATCTTTCTAATAAACGTGATTGTGTAGTTCTGTCAATCAGTATATGAAATCGAGATGTACTTTTTTTTATGATTTACATCGCCTGAGTGTTGTTAACTTTTATGGCGAAACTTCAAGCTTTTCAGTTTGTTAACCTTCACTCAATATCATTTGATCTAGGTGATGGGATTATAAAAATAGGCAGGCTATTTATAGACTAGACCTGAAGTTTGTTTTATTTTTTTGACACTACGAAAAAAATTCTTTTTATTTCAAAAATGATGTAAGCCAAACAAAAAACACGAAGACAAACAACAATGATCTACAGATACAAAAAAAAAGAAGAAACTTTCCTTTTCTCTTTTCATATTATTGCCAAGAACAGAATGAGTTAAACTCAGTATTTAGGTTGGTGATACATCTAGCATTAATGTAGGGGGGAACGAAAACAAACTGTACATGATGATTTGAAACCGAATTTGAGATTGATTTAGGAAGTTGCTCGATCACCGACTTGACGAACTTGAAGTTCATTTCGATATAATTTTGATAAAATGTGAAGTTGACGTTTAAGTACTTGAATGCTATTCGAGGATTGATTTGACATGTCAGTATTATCTAACGAATCGAATTTCTTGTCATTGAACCATTGGGGATTCTTAACGATTAAGATTGGATGTGCAAACAGGAAGGAATAAAACCCTAGATAAAAAGATTTTTGAAAATAGCGAGAATATCAATGAGTAAAACGTACATTCTTGAGGAATATCAGCATTTGTTTTATTCAAATTTAAACAAAGAATGTGCTCAAAACGACGGCGCGCTAATTGTTCTGCTTCTTCAAAGGTTTTCGTAGAACGTAGTTGGTCAATGACATCAAAAACTTCTTGTTCTTCGAAGGGAGAGAGAAAACCAATACGAGTATCGAAACGATGATGTTGACCAACAAGAATATTGTTCAATGGTGACACCGGATTAGACTAAACATACCAGACATTCATGTTTATTTTGAGAGGAGATCAACTGTTACTTTATTCATGAATGCTTGTGGCTTTTTAATCGATTTTCGTTGTGATGACGCTTTTGGTGTAGTTGACGAACTATCTGAATTTACATTGTCTCCGTTACTCGCTATCACTGATGGTTTGCTGAGACGTTGTCGTCCGCGTTTGCTTCCGGGGCTATTTCCATTTTCCAACGGTGCTTCATGCGTACGCGTTGATGTTCGTTGCCCGTTGGCTTTCTTTCCACCATCAGGTGCTGCTGACTTACGTACATAGCGACGTTTTGCCGGTGGAGTTGTTGAATCATTGGATGCTTGCTTTTTGAGTTTGATTTTAACAGATGGAGTTTTGGCAGACGATGTTTCTTCCTCCTCGGATGTTTCTTCTTCGGATTTGAATTCGAACGTTTTTTCAGCAAGTAATGAACGGTCACTGGCATCAACGGACGATGATGGTACACTCGGAGGACCAGATGATTCGTCATGTTTTGCAGCGGAAACTTTACTTTTACGACCGGATTGTCCTTTTGAACCACCTGAAGAGAACAAAATATCATGTGGAATAAGATCTGTTCAAATGAATTTGTTCATACCAGTTTTAGAAGTGTAAAATTGGACTTTTGGATCGATTTCTTCGAGACGTGTTTCACTGGTTTGTTTCATAGCTTGATCAGCTTCGCGAACAGCTAATTCCCAGTCTTCACGACGACCAATAGTTACCTTTAGTTGAAATCGTTCAGTCAATTGCTCCTTTTGTGATTTCGTTACAGCCTAGTTAGAAAAAAAATAATAGCGTTCGTGTTAAAGAAAATATAATTTTTAGTCAGTTAATTACTTTATCAACCATTTCTTGCGCATACGTGGTGAAAGCTTCAACACCTTGATAGGATATCACTGCTGAATCAGGCACCCATGCAAAATCGGCAGTTGATCCATAGAAGACAACAAAATACATGCGTTTGGGCCGTGCCGCGCCAGTCACTTTCGTAAACGACTGTGTTGCATCGTTGGGATCCCGAACGATAAGACTTGGCCACCTGAAAACAAAGTCAAAAAAGCAATCTGTATTAGTGAAATACACGAAAAGACTTTATTCATACCAGGGATGACCACCCATCTTTACCCAAACAACGTCAGCTACGTCATGTAGAACAGGAATGGTTTTGTCGCGTTCCTGTTCATCATCAGCATCAGCAGCAGCTTGTTCGGCAGAATTTCGTTGTGCTTTCGCTCTATTCGCTTTGCTTGTACCATTGACGGCAGGTGCAGGCGCAGCTTCTTCGCCTAAATGATTCACTCTCCTTATTGATTGGTCGCAATGTCAATATTTACGTTTTGGTAATGTACGTCGCGGACGTGCATTGGAAATACTATTTTCATCAGTTTCCACTGGCTTTTTTGTTGGACGTTTTCGTTTGCCTCCTTTAACTTCAGTTACCGGCTCTTCAGCAACATTGACTGGTGTTTCGTCAACATTCATCGGTTCACCATCATTCGTCGACGTTTCCATTTTAGTGTCTGATTCTGCTTGTTGCACTATAAATACATCGCAAAATAGAATCATGCTTCTTGAGATAAAATACCTTTTGTAGGAGATGATGACGGAGCGGCGATCACGTCTGTACTCATTGTTGGATCGATTCGAGATGAAAAATGTTGAATGGAATTCACTGAAATCTATCAACACAAAGTCAAAAGAAAAAGACAAGTATAAACAAAGCATTATCGATAGTGAGCCAATCATTTGTAATTGGCTTTATTTTGTATTCCGAAAATGTGCGACATCGAAATTTTGAGTATTTAGATATCTTGAAAATATATTTGAATCGATCTGACCAGAATAGAAAGTGTTTAGTGCATATCTGTGCTATCAATTCAAATGTGTAGAGGTCGTTGCGAGGTGATTGTTTATGGTGATGAATATGAATGATGCTAGAGATTCAACAAGACGAACATTGCTTTTTCATTTGTTTCTGTTGGTAGAGGAATAATGACGACTGTTGAATTTGGTGGTGGACCAACACTCGAAGCGCGTAGACGTTTTGCTAATTTGAAAGAAGGCTCACAAATTCCAAAGTAAGACGAAAGTTCATAGGAAAGATCGCCACCTCAATGAAATTGATCATTGGGAGTTGATTAGAAGTTTTCAGTTGTTAGTATTTTGTAAATACGAAACCGTAGAAGGTCACAGCTTGTAGTGCTTCAGAACATTAAGTTTTTTAAAGAAGCCTTTGATTGTTTTTGTCATTGTCATAGATATACTGGCCATATTCATCAAATTCGATTTCGTCAAGGCCATACCTACGGTGAACATACTCATCTGTTGTCAAAAGAATCAACTTCTCCATTGAAACCAGTGCAGCAACAGGAAACGACATATGATCTCTCGGATCCATATGTCACGCGGGAGTTTCCGGATGGATTAATTCCAGGTTACGCAGGTTAGTACGATCAGCTTTTTGTGCTTTGATTTAGCATGTGATATGTATTGGTTAGGATATGTTCCTCAACGAAAATATCAACAAGGCAATCGATATCGTATTGAAACAGATGCATGTTTATCGCAAACCAAGAATGCCTACGAGAAGGGTCGTCAGGATTTACGTGAATTAAAGAGTACCATCAGTGCTTATCCCAAAACATCAAGCACTAATAGCGAAACAACTGTGAAGCATTTTCTTGATTACCACCGAGCTTATCATCCATTAGAAACTGCTCAGAAGGGTACGTCTTAGTTAGTTTTGCATATTCATGAGAGAACTTTGATTTGTGCTAGATGACCATCGACCATTTGTTGAACCACCAATTCCCGGTTACACAGGTTATATTCCTCGCATCCAACCACTCGGAGTAGGCCTTGGCTCTCGCTATCATGAAGCAACGAAGAAAGCGCTCAATCGTTTTGCATTCGAAACAGCTAATTCCGTGACAAATCTTCCAGTATCCGTTGATAATCAGCCAGAACCATTGACTAGTGCAAGTCAACCAAGGTAGTTCGAACAATAACCGAAATAACCCAACAGTTCTTGAAAAACCAATCTCATTTTCAGGCTACATATCTAAACTTAGTAACTATCCGCTCTAGATGACAGTAATTTTTCTTCTTCTTAAATACTCGCTTTATCCTCTGGACATCATCACTCTTCGTCTATTCATTTTAGTTTTAGCTCAACGCTATCACGTCCAACAACCGGCAGCCCACAATACCGAATCTATGCTAGCATTGGTATGGTACCAAAATATACTGGTTACCTTCCACGTGAGTGCCAAGTCTCTCGAATTTGAACTATGATATTTATCTTTTGCTTGTTTTAAGAACGTAAATACCGAGTTGGTCAAACTTTCGGTGATACAACACGTGAACTACCCGTCTGTGCTCATTCCTACGCTAACTATGGTGAACTCTTACGCTCAAAAACGTTCGCTTGAAATCGCTTCCACTATTTTTACATGACAACGAACGAACATATATTCAGTGAACTCCTTGTGTGATTTTTCTTAAAGTATTTTTTTAAACAATAATAAAAGCTCTCAACAACAGTAAGCAATGGTTTCTTGTTCGACATTTACTGCGACTCGACGATTATTTCCACTTCGACTATTGCAGGATTGTTATTCATCGACATGAGATACATATTTTTTTGTGTGGATGGAATTAGAGTTTGAACGTTACCAAGACCTGTCGGAAGAATCTGCGAACTTCGCTGAAAAGTTTTCGAAGAGAAATATTTTGTCAGAAAACAGTTCAAATGAATTTCTACCTCATAAAAATTTCCAAACACACGAATTTGTCCGTCTTTGCTGCAACAAAGGATCAGATTTGGTGATATAACAATAGCCGACGCTTGCGAATCGATAACTGCTTTATCTATTCCAAGTAAAATCAATTTGAATAGCATATACATCGCTTTATTTCTATCCTACCAAAGGTAAAACAAGTAATGGGGTGTGTCATTTGTTGCCAGGTGATGTTCTGAATGTTTTTCTCTTTCATAAGACTAAACGCCGGCATTGACCCTGGAAAAGTAACATCGTCGAGAAAAAAGTCATCATTTCAAACCAAACTATCACTTACAGATATGATAATTACTATCACTATAAACCGCAAGGAGATAACTCGAATCCACTGACCATATGATATCCGTAACAGGGACATTAATTTGCTAAAGAGATGACAAATGTTCAAGCAAGTCGTGCGAATGTTTCATATTCATACTTGTGGTG
Organism: Adineta ricciae; assembly: GCA_905250025.1. NCBI lineage: Eukaryota > Metazoa > Rotifera > Eurotatoria > Adinetida > Adinetidae > Adineta > Adineta ricciae. Next base: position 704,476 of record CAJNOJ010000016.1, on the reverse strand, counting down.
CACCGTCAGTTCGAAGTTGGAAATCTCCGTTACCGATGACATTGAATACAAAGACCGATCCATTCTGCAATCCGATCGCTAAGTCTCCACCATCTGAACATAGACGGTCATTAGAAAATGAATATCAATCTCAAAAACTGATCTCTACCTGGTGAAAAACGAACAGATTTAACACCTGTATTTGCTTTCAATGTAATTGTCGTTATATAATACGAAGATAAAGTATCATAGATAAGTAATTTGCTAGTTTCAGTTCCAAGAACGATTATATTTCTTTCCGGATGTAGTGCGGCACATGAGATCAATTGCTAGAATAGTCGAGAGATCCTTTTCATGACACAAAATCCAAATCGATACTTACAGGAGATTTAATTGCCCAGTCGACTGATTTGATCCGATTGTTCCATTTAAACAAATACCGATCCGAACTGATCGAGAAGAACTCATCAGTATTTTTATTACTACAAATGCATATCGATGGGGTAATATGTCCCTACATACAATCAATTTTCTCATACAAAGAATTCATCGTCTTTTATTGACATACTCGCATAATAATGTCAACATTGTCACTGTCGAAATCTTTCATAAGAATATAATTGGATTTTGTTCCAATCACTAAACCTTTTTGTAGACTGCAAATGGTTTGCGTCGTACCAAAAATTTCATTGATCTACATAATTACCAACGACAAGATGTAAGATTTTCGGAGAAAGCGTCAATACCTGTATATGCTCAAATGAATTTAGACCAACGTTCCAAATTTTGATGTGATTTTGTCCGTTGGCCAGAAGAAAAATATTGTGATTGATACAGACAATGATATGCACATCATTCTAGATGAATCGATTCTGTCTACCGAGTGAAATTATTCGTGAAATATTTACTTCGATAACGCTTTCTTTAACTACGGCTAATTTTGGTCCATCCTGAACTAAGCTCCAGACATGTAAACTGCCTACTTTATCACCGACGACCAGTAGTTCACCAGAATGGTCGCTCGCAATTGCACCGGTATAGATATTCTACGAAAAAGAGCTACCATCGTACAATTATGACAGATCGTTTTTTACTTGAACTTCAGATTCTTTCTGAGCGGTAATTCGTAATGGTTTAGCATTCCAGTTGATTTGATAGAATACTAAATGCTGCTGACTGACACAAGCAATCCATTCAATAGTGTCGAACACAAATAATGCCGAGAGAATCTTATCTGATTTACTCTAGAAGGATGAAGTCGCCGATTCAAACATCGCAGACAGAGTAATGGAACTCACGGTGATACTGTGAATTACTTCGCCGCGTTTCCAGTCCACGACTAAGAGAATTTTTGGTTTATCACGTGCAACCATCAGAATTAGATTATCATCAGGTTTTGGTGAAAAAGATAAGAGAATGATTTCGATACCAAACTGTTCTTTTCGCATTTCAGCCACAGTTTGAAGTTTGCTCGAGTCCCAGATATGAAGCGACACCCGAGTACGATCTTTGGGCGCACCTGTGTCTGCTGAAGCAACAAGTGTATGACATTGATGTGTTGTCACACTAGACAGGGATCAAAGGAAAATTCTAACACAATACACGTACTATCTATGTCGCTTACCAAGTTATCGGATTTGTATGTTTTGTATAGAACCGTTGCTGCTTTGCTGCGGGATCGTATATAACACAGATAGCGCCGATAACATACAGAACTTCATGATCCGATAGAGCATGAAGAGTTTTTGTTTGATCTTTTGTTCCATCATAGCCATGGCTGGAAGTTTCAAAACACAAATAAAAAAACGTGGTTGAGTATTTTTCTTTCTGAAAACTTACATCCACTTAATTGCTAATTTTGCATCGATATGAACTAAACATATATTGGACTGGTACAAATACAGAAATGATCTTTTACAAAGAATTACCTTGTTTAGGAATATATCGTTGTGTGCCCATGACTGGTTTTCTGGTCAATGAACTATTGGCAAAGAAATCATCTGGTTTCATTGTTGCTAAATAACGTTTTGCATGTTGATATTCTTCTTCTGTACATGCAATAAACGTATCTGTCACTTTCAGAGTATTGAACAGATACGAGAAACTTGTTACCTATAGAAGAAAACACCGTTCGTATGCTCAAAAGCGTCTATTGTTTTCCTTACTTCAGTAAAAACTGTTTTTGTTATTGCATATAAATGTGTGATGATATCATTACCAGTGTACTGTGAAAGCAAATCTGTTACTTCTTCGATTAGCCATTGATCGTACGTTGTTGTTGTATTTCGATTAAGTAAAATACTTTCATAAAGATTCAATCGAGAGTAGGGTAGAATAAAAATCTGATCCCCATTGCTTGGTGGTGATCGCCAACGTTTAGTTCCCGGTATTCGAAAATGACCATTTTTAGGTTGACCAGCAGTTGGAGGTTCAGAATCTTCCGTGAATGGATCATTTGCATGCTGAAATTTGGTTTTTATGAAGATTCCTGATGCAACGACATATGCTTGTCGATTTTGTAGTTTAGCAATCGAACGAATCTCATAGCCATTGAGACCATAGACATGTTTGATAGCGCCAGTTGGGAGAACGAGTTTAGCTTGTTGATTGAGATAATTAAGAAACGCTTCCCAAGATTTGATTTCTAGTTCATTTATCGAGATTTTAATACCAGGATGATGAGGTTCACCGTTGCGAAACACTCTGATCAAAACACCTTGTACTGAACGACTTTTTATAGAAGGCATCACGAGTAACTGACGTGCTATCAACAACAAAATACTTCTTTCTAGTGAATTGACTTTCTTTATGTGAAAATCTTAACAAAATTGAAGCACCATCTAATGAATGTATTTATAAAACAACATCTGATTGAACTTTTTATAGGAAAATCATTTCTTTTTTCATCCATGATTATAGTAATAAATGTGCCATGACTTTTCTTCATTCTTTTCACTATACGCGAGAACGTATTTTTACGTAAACTGCTTTTAATTACACTCTCTCATTATGGCTAAAAGTTTCCTTCTGAATTGAATAAAGATAAAAAATTGTATACTCACGTGTTTTCACAGATGATACCGATATTGATCCCGAGTCCCGTTTCGATGATGTTAATGGTGATTTATAGTCCGTGATAATCATCGATTGAGAAATCTTCTTTGTTGCTTTCAACTTCGGAATTTGACTTATTGGTTTCGTTTTTCGAATTGGTCTGGTCGGTTGCTGTACCAACTCTTCTTCCTCTTCATCAGCAACCATAGCTGACGATAAGTAATCATCGGATTGACTTCGCTTCAGACTGCCGTTTGGTGAATCGACTTGTCCGAAGACCTGTCGCTGAAAGAGATTCTCGTCATTTTCATCAAGATATATCGTATCCGGTTCGGACATTTGCCAAAAGATCTATCTGTTGTCTTGTATGTGTAGGTATTGTAGACAGAAAATAAGAATGAACGTATTGCCTCTACTTGTGAATACTTATGTTTTTTACTGATATCTGGAAGAGCGTTTTTACGTTTCTTAGGAACGATGCATACACCAAAGAATTGATATTGCTGAAGTATTCTACAAAATTATGCGAGATAAAATAAGTGGAAGAGAAGGCGATAGAGGAAAGTACTTGTCATAAGTAAAAAATTGTAATGAAAATTTTATGTTGCATAGCGTTATTATAGTTACTGTTTCTCTGAAAGATGTTTTATGGAAATGAATCGGCACTTTGTGAAATGCATTCATTCTATTTTAAACTTGACATATTCTACATGAAACGGAAGTTTAGGTACGATCGCTGTACACAGACATGGTCATCGAATTCGACAAGAATCTCAACTAACCGTCATTGATAATGAAAAGTGTCTATTTTTCAATCGTGTTGAATATTTCTTGGTAAAGAGGGAGAAAGGGGAAGAGAGCACAGGAAAAAAAATTTTCCTTCGCACGCGATTCGTACGCCATCTTGTCACATGAATGCATAGCTGCGATATAGAGAGCGTCAGCTGATTTACGTTGTTGTTATTTGTGTGTTGTTTATGTACATGTTCTTCATTTCACAATTAAACTATTGATTTAACAAGTTATCTACAAATATGGAATGGATTATAGTTGTCCGACAAGCTACGCCTATCTCACGTGTTGTTTGATTATCACGATAAATATAGTTTATTTCTTATTGATCCTCATCAAACTTTATATTCAACATTTTCGACGACAAAGATTGGTGAACTCGAATAAAAAAATGACAGATAACAAGTCAAATGAAACTACATCACGAATTACCACAACCTCAACAGTTAAAACCGGTTTAGAACGTCTCGCTCAACTCTATCCACACGTTAGTGAAGACACACCATTGCCAACGAAATGGAATTCCAAAGAAAAAACATCGTCACTAGTTTTGCAACAAAATAACCTTGTTGTTACATACAAAGGTACTATTCTTCTGTTTTCTAGGACATCGCTCTACATTCTACGATCTTTTCAGGACAAGGAAAGTCGCACAAGGACGCAGCTAGTGTTCGTGCTGATCATCCGATTCCCCCGCTAACGGGAATCTATTATTACGAAGTGAAAGTTTTGAGCAAAGGTCGTGATGGGTAAGATAACATGCAAAATGACGTCATGTAATTGTATATTCACATGTTAGATATATGGGCATTGGTCTTTCAACAAGTGAAGTGAATCTCAATCGTTTGCCAGGATGGGACAAGGGTTCCTATGGTTATCACGGTGATGATGGTCGTTTATTTTGTTCATCCGGTAATGGTGTCGCGTACGGTCCTACATTTACTACCGGCGATTATGTTGGCTGTTGTGTAAATTTTATTGAAAATTCCTGTTTTTATACTTGTAATGGTTATAATATTGGTAAATATTGAATTTACTTTCAAAGTTCAGAAAAATTCAATGACTGTTGTTTTTAGGTACTTCTTTCAAAGATATTCCAGTAAGTAGAATTCGCTATTCCATGTTTATATAGAGTTTCGATCGATTTTAGCCAGAAATTTATCCAACCGTTGGTTTACAAACACCAATGGAAGCGATCGAAGCCAATTTTGGTCTCAGTCCATTTAAGTTCGATATCGAAAAATACATGGATGTAAGATCGAAACTCGTCTACGTATATTTTCATATAAAAAAAAAACACTTTTTAGGAATATCGAGAGAAAACTCGCCGAAGTATACTCGAATGTACATTAAAAGAAAACGAATTACTGCATCAAACTCAATTACGTCGTATTGTATCAACATATCTTGTTCATTATGGATATTGTGCAACAGCTGAACAATTTAATAAAAATGCTGAAAGTGTCTACGCTGACGAACTCAATTCCATGCGCAATAGGCAATGTAAATTCGAATATAAGTCAAAGAATTTTACTTGACAATCGTTTCTATTTGTTTATTTAGTAATTCAACATTTAATTCTTGAAGGTCGTACCACCGATGCAATCGAGAAAACAATAGAACTATTTCCCACATTACTCAATAACAAGAATCTTCTCTTCATACTTAAAGTTCGACAATTTATCGAAATGGTAAATCGAACAGAAAGTGAAATTCCCTTAACGTCTGCCTCTTCCCAACCGACTAAACCGCTGCCAGCCAATCGTTCATCATCATCTGTGATTAAATCGAATACATCTTCTCGTTCACGCTCAAACAGTCCGTACGCATCCAGAACAACTTCAGGAGCACAACCACAGCACCGTAATGGAACGAACAGTTCTTCTTCACGTCGGTCAAGTGCAAATAACAATGAACTACCTCAAGGTATTCGATCTTGAGTGTCTCATAAGTCTTTATCTAAAAATTTCTACTTTAGAAACGAATGCAACAGTCAGTTCTGTACCCTCAAACAATGTAGTCCCCAATCTTATGGACATTGACGATGATCTGTACGGTAACAACACGGCGACTAACGGTGTTACCAATAACGGAACAGTACCACACTCAACAAATCAAATACCGAACGGACATTCGTTGATCGATGATGACAATAATAACAATAACATTATTCTGGATAAAAATATCAACAGTAATGGATGTTCAATGAAAGTTGGGGATGGGATGGAGTGCGATGGTAATGGTGATCTATCACATACCATGGATATGGAAACAACAGTAACAGATGCACAAAAGCAAGACGAACAGCTGCTTCTTAAAATATTACAATTTGGCAGGGAATTACACACCCTTAAGCAACAGTTGAGTGCGGAATACGGGGAAAATCCACAAAACGACAAGATTTTACAAGTAAATTTCACAACTTGTTTGTTTACTCGCGAAGCTTTCCTTTTCTTTCCAGGATGCATTCAGTCTGTTAGCATATCCCGAACCCAAAACATCACCGTTAGCTCATCTATTAGAACCATCGCAACGTGAAGCTGTTTCCAGTGTTCTCAATAGTGCCATACTTGGTGAGAAGAAGATTTTTCCCGATCTCATAGGAAAACATAATTTTTTTCATTCTGTAGAAGCACATGATATGCCAAGACATCCGGCACTTGAAGTTCTTGCCGGTTATTTAACTGAATGTGACAAACTTATGCACAAGAACAATGTTCCGGATTGTGCTTACATTGAATTGAACAAATATTTACGATAAGATATATAAGAAAAGCACATGTCTATTGTACAGAACACTGTCAAATTTCTTTCTTTCTTTCTTTTTTTTATTACTGTTTCTGAACTCATATATGTATTAGCAGCATTTCTTTATTACAGGTTTTTATCTTCGTGTTAGTTGTTTTTTTTTTCTATCTTCCTCTTTTTCGAAAAACATATTTTCTCTGTTTCACTATAAACGAGCACCTGGAGAAAAGGCTACTATCAGACATGAAATTTATCTGTGTACAGTTTTCCTCTTTCTTCTCCTTTAGTTGAAAACATCCGAGGCAGCTCTTTTCTTGTATCATACAAACACCTGTAATCCGGAAAATCATCCTCATCTGCTCTACTATACGTTCTTGCGACACTTTTCTGTTCTTGTTTTCGTTTTTCTTATATAACTAACGGTCGTTAACGTGAACGGATCACTTCCAAGTATCTGCTGTTAACGATTGAAATAAAACTTCTGTTCCATGATTAATTGTGACAACATAGCGAAAAGTAATCGAAACTCTTCTATCCAGTAACTCTCAATAACATTCGGAGATTTCATTTGATGAATATCAATTATTGCCAATTCCCATTTTTTTATATTTCTTCGAGAACAAGAAAAAAAAACAACTCCTTATTTAAAATAAAGATAAAAACCCTTGAAGTAGGTACAGAAAAGAAAACAATGAGATTATGCTGCTTGTTCGCCAGTAAACCAATCAGGCACGATGCCATTCTCTAAATATTTTTCGCGAAGAATAGATTGCGATTCGAGTGTATCCAAAGCACCGATCATTGAACCTAAATAAATCATATCCGTGATTTGACATCTAATCGGACGAAGATTTCAAGACAAGTACCTCCTAACCATGCTGCATAGTTCAGTTGTGCTGGTGGAGAATGAAAATGGAATTCTCGAATGGCCAATTTATTTACATATGTTGAAATATTGACTAAATGTTTTAGTTCAGCGTTGAGTCGATGTAGAAATCCAGGCAGCATAGCTGTACCGCCGATGACAAGGATGTTATCAGCAAATTGTCGACGAAGATCGAGAGAAGCCTAGCATGTAAGAAAAAAAATGATGCCACACTGTTGTTTGTAGATTGTTACCTGGATTAGAGCATCGAGAATTAAGGTTGCAACGGATTTACCATCGATATCTTGTTCGAAAAGCACTTCACAAGCGAATTCTCTAGAGAACAGCAGAAATATTTTTATGTTTTAACAAATAGAGAGTGTTTGCTCATACCTGACGACGCCTGGAATATGAATGATTGTTTCTGGGCCTAATGTATACTCAGTTGATGCAGCTTCTTTGAATGTCGTATCCGAGCTTAGTTTAGAATAACTCTGTGCGCGAGTGAATGGCGACACAAAACAGCAACGAACTTAGAAATGAAGACTATTGTATGAGTGTCGCTTCCAAACTAATCATACCTTTGATATCTTCAAGAGTATCCTCCGAAAGTTGAATATTAGCCTCAGCAAATGATTTTTTACGTCCTTGATGGGTCACGGAAGCATGTTGAGTAAGAAGTGATTCGATTTGTCTATGAAAAATGTGGTTATTACTTTTCTTTATTTATATATCACTAAAGTTTTTACTTATGAATTGCTTGACCTGCACATGATAAACTATCGAACTGAACTGCCAATGGTACGCCTTCAGCTACCGGCATAATTTGTGCCTCTATATAACCGACATCAAGTACCAAAGCAGTACTTCGACCCAGAGTATACGTTGCACCCAGATGTAATGAAACAAACGCAAGAGATGATGCCTATCGAAGAGAAGAACTTGCATAGGATAATAAAGGTCAATTTACTCCAAAACAAACTTCGAACTGCTTCAATAATATATCTGCAAGTAAATGCCGGATACGTGTAGGTGTAATTACTGATTCGACAATTACTACACGCCGCTCACGACAGTTGGCGATGTTGTATCTAAACAACACGAAAATGAACTTGAATGGTATCATTCAAGAAGCAACATACTTGTAGTAGACTAGCCGAATGAATTCCGTGAGACGTTCACGTAAGCTAGCTAGGTCTAAGTTGTCTTCAAAAACACGTTTTGTCTAAAGAACAATGGAAAACTATACGAAATTGAGTGAAGACAAAGGCTTTACCTCTCCGCGAATCGAAACTGTCGTTGGAACGATATGGCGCGGGGAAGAATTTCCAGCAAAACCGCATCTACATTCATATCATTAGAACTGAACTGCTATTGAGAACTACATTACTTGGTATATGCATGGCCAATATCGATAACTACGGCTGTTTTCTCGCTTGCTGCCAAGCTGTCGATGAATGACGTCATATATGAAAATCTAGAACAGCAAAATAGTAATTAAATTTCATTTGAAGGTTATAGTCCAGGAAGTTTTTCGAAGAAAGTATATATAATTATTAACTACGCCGTCAATAAACACATCAGAAAACAAATGGCAACAAACTGTGAAGCAATCATGCACACTCACCGTCGATTAAATATTCAACGTAAAATAGAAGAAAACAACCTTACTGAAGATCATTTGCTAAAGTTAAAACTCTATCGACATCGTCGAGAAATGTTTCATCACAAGATGAATCTTCACGGAAAGAACAGTGGTTATGTTCAACGTGACGATATGGACGAGCAGCAAAAAATAATCAAATCAAACTGTGTTATGCGTATGAAAACTCAACTACAACTATTGAATATCTCGACACAAACGCAAAAACGTCTACTAGATCAAGTAGCCATACATAATAAACAAAGAACCCATCAACTCCCATCGATTACTAATCCAAGTGGTATCAATGAAATGAAAAACTGTCTCGAACGTTTGTCTCTCTATCGAAGGGATGAAAAGCGTTCTCAAATGTATCTCAACCAGCAAATATTGAACGAACATGAAAATCAAAGAGAGCATAATGAACGAAAAATGATTCTTCTCAAACAATTCGACGAGCTGAAACATACCATCGAGGATCCTCATTCTACTCTTTCGACACTAGCAGCTCTCTCTCGAGCGCTTCTTCATTTAGAGTCTGGAATGAAATGAAACAATGATGCGTGTGTTTTTTGTTCCACAAAATACGCTTGTATTTTTTTTTTCGATAAGATCTTATAAATCAAAATAACAAACAAACAATATGCTATTGTTATCTTCTTGTTGATCTGTAATGTTGTGGCTGTCGTTGATATTATTGTCGTGATGTTGGAAATTGTTGGTTGATTTCTAAGCCACTGATTGAGCGTTAGCAGCGATACGCGGCCATAAATCGGCACATTCTTTTGCTACTGGTCCTGTGATGGCTGAACCTTTCATTTCACCTTTGTTATTGACAATAACACCGGCGTTGTCTTCGAAATAGATAAAGGTACCATCTTTTCGGCGAAATGCTTTACGTTGTCGAATAACGACGGCAGGCATGACTTTTTTACGTAAATCGGGTTTACCCTTTTTCACGGTGGCTAAACAAAAAGATATTCTATCAAAAAAACCGTTTCCTTCGTCTCGAACACTTACAAATGATCATGTCACCAACACAAGCAGCTGGCAATCGATTGAGTCGTGCACCGAAACCTTTAACCGAGATGACGAACAAGTTCTTTGCACCTGTGTTATCGGCACAATTGATCACTGCACCGACTGGTAGACCAAGTGAAATGCGGAATTTTCCTCCACCAACACCTCCACGACCTCTTTTAGCCGACATGATGTTTGCTCAATATATATATCTAGAAATATGAACAGTCATATTAAAACAAGACAAAACATTGGATTGAAAATATTTCTTATATGTATATACGCACACAACACGAGCGACAAATAAAACTTATGTACAAGCACATGTTGTGCTTTTGTTTCGAACAAGGAAAAGAAGAAAACGGATGTGAAGTAGAGATTTCAACAAGAATGATTGCTATGAACAGTACCGCAAATGAAAGCAAGAATTAATCAACCCATGAGAGAACGTATCACACACATTTCTTTTGTTTATCGACAATCATAAAAAAAGATTTCGGGAATAAGAGAATTGTAGGAGATTCACGAGTTCGAAGTCATTGTTGTATTTGGATTCGTCAGACTTGGATTTTTGGAAATGCGTTTCGCGCGATAATCGTACACATAACGGCAAAAAAATACGTTTTGGCTACCGACCGTTTTCGCCGGTAAGGGTCGATGATGAACAGACGAAGTGTTTTTATTTAATAAATTTTTCAATTGTCCAACACTTTCAGAATGTTCAAAGAGGTTTGGCGACGCTTCACGAAGACAATATCTAAACGATCACATCCAATGATTCTTTCATCTGCCGAACAAAAGCTTTCCTACCGATTGTATTCGTTTAAATTTAGAACATAGCATTTATCTTCGATACATGCAACATTCACACAATCTGAGTACTTGGATGCCAAGAGTTCATTGAATAAGAATCGTCCTTTCACACGTGCAGGAAGTTCCGTATGTTCTGGATGATAATACCAAAGCAATGACATTTGAATTTCACCTATAGACAAAGAACGATAGATTATAAACGAAAATCCTTTGAAAATCAATACCTGATGTTGGCTCTTCCCAAAACCATTTCACTTTTGCTAGGTATGGTGTAGCACCATTATGTTTACCACTTTCAGGGCGTAGGATAACACAATCGTTGGACTTGATCACATCTTTTTCTGTTATATGTCGGATGGATGAATAACATTCACGAAAGACAGGTGGTTTATCAGCCTAGAAAAGAAATAAGGAGATTAGATCGAAAGAATGAATGAATGGAAACTTACATGAACAGAAACAAGTTGTCGCGACGATTTCCCAAACAAAGCCCAATAATAGGAAATTTTTGGTTTTTTTCGTTTATTCGGCGAGAGTGAAGTGTGGGAGACTGGTGAATACGATCGTTTTCGATTTAACGAAGATTTCGACCGCGATGGAACACTTGATGCAGATATCGTACGATTTCCACGCAAGCTTCGCCGTGTTGGAGATACTACAGTCATCGAAGTTACAGCAGCAGCGGATACGCTTCGACGTTTAATAGAGCGCCGAACAACTTTTTGTTCAATAATCGACAACTGATTCGATACCGGTTGAATAACATTCGCTTGATTATGATCTAAAGCTTTCCTTGGTGATAAGATTTCCGTGTTAATGGGCGTTCTAAAATAGAAGAGAAGAATGAATTGTGTGCACGGTACGCTCTTGTTTTCTTACGTTTCGAGTTTGACTCCACTAGTAGTAACACGCCTTTTCACTGGAGACGATTTTCTTCGTGTCGTTTTCTTCGTCGTTCCATTTTCTTGGTTGACATTCGATTTATTATTATTATTTATCGAAAGATTCAAAACATCATCTTCCGTTATTGATGGATATTCTTTGTGTACAACATTGTTAACACTCAAGGGTAGAATAACTTTGTTCTCCACGAGTTGTTCTTTAGGATTAAGTAAAGAACAAGATGGTTTGTCGGGTGATAACGGTATGGTGGTCGTTTTTGTACGATTGGATGATTTGGAGAGTGAGGTTGAGTTGGAATTGTGTATATGATGATGATGATGTGTGTGTAAGTGGAATGTCAATGCTTCGTTTTTCGATGTTGACGATAAATCTTGATTGGGTTTACGTGTAGAAACTGTCGGTTTGGGTTTGGAATTGAACGACAATGATTTCTTCGCTGGTATTTTATTCGGTGTTGGTTGAAACAATGATGCGGAAGATTGATAAGACCAAGCTAGAAAAAAAAATAAAGAGAAAATTGAGTGAACTGATTGTATATTCGCTGCTAACGATGAAAGTAATCAATATAGGTAAAACAAGGGAAATGAGAAAAAGCGAATAGAAAGATCGGTGTCGGGCAATGTACATGTAAGTTTGCCCAAAGATCTACGTACCTAATATCTGTTATCATTCGGAGTAAAAGTATCTTTTTCTATCTACAAAAATTGAATAAGATGGTAATGAAAATTGGTGTTGCGATTTTCTTTTGAGGATTATTATATCACAGAAATAACAAAATAAAAAAGAAAATCTTTGTTGTCTTCATTATAAATCAAATTACTATTGTAAAAAACTCAACTTGTTCTTATATAATACAGGCAAAGTTCCAATAAATATAAACATTCACACAAATTTCGACAATCATCAACTGCCAGTTATTGATTTGACTGCTTACCCGGATATTGCCAACAAGGCAAAAGAGGATAGAACGAACGTAAATCGAGAGGATAGCCAGTTGATGGAAAGATAAACGATGGAGCTGGTACAGGATGATTCGTTAGCGATTCTGTCGAAAGTATGGAATCCGTCATTGACGAAACTAAAAAACACATCGTTATATTTTTATCCGAGAGATTTTCAAGCACTCATACTTGATATTTCCTTGGTATTACCATGCATTTTAAGAGATTGACTGTCTGTTATATCATCCATAGACTCAATATGAAAGTCATGTGGTGATAGTCGACCACAGAGTGCCAATTCTTGTGTCCATTTGATTAGATTATCGTGTTTTATTGTATGATAGGACGGTAGAGTTTCATTTAAACGATCATGTTCTGCTAGAACTGCTTCAGTTAAGGATGGATATTTGACACTTGACGAAGAGCCCTGGTCAGTTGGCTTCGCAATTACCGAGGGCGATGATTGAGTATGATCACTTTGATTGGATACGGTAGTTATCGATGGTACAGGAATGGGAAGTGGTGGTACAGATGGAATGTTAAATTTGAATTGTTCGTTCGGAATTTGTTTCGGTTCTTCAGTTGGACTTGTCGTTTTGCTATTCAAGCCACTTCGCGTACGCTGCCGTCGAGTTCCTGATGTGGTTTGATTGTTAGCGAGTGTATAGTTGTAACGACTACGCTCAATTTCATTATGTTGTATGATCATTGCTGATGCACGCAAACTAGCTTCTCGACGCGTACGTGTCTGAATATCAGCTGGTATATTTTTTGTTTCAGATTTTGACGAAACATTGGAAATCTTTCGTTTACGATCAGGTACAGTTGTCTAAAGATGAAATAGAAAATACGATTCTGAACAATTCGATTGCAGTCTTACATTTTTCGGCGAAGTTTTCTTGGCATGTGTAACTTTTCTTGCGGGTGAAAGAATACTTGTACAATAGTGAACTAATGCAGCTGCAGTCAGACTAGAAAGTCGTTTCTGTCTCGGTTGAGTGAGATTAGTCGAAGTCGATTCATTATGACGTTTAGTCGGTGAGACTTTCTTGTTGGATGTTTTTTTCATTCGAGATTTTGCCTTTGATTTCGATGGAGACTTGTTTGAGGCGGCTGATGCTTTTCCGAAACGAGTACGTTGAGACATCTTGACAACGGGAAATGCTCACACGTTAAATTGTCTATGAATATATACACAAGAAAAGAGGATATTTGATATCCAAAATTTCAGTAATGAAAGTAGAATAAATAACAACGAAATAGTACCATTGGACTCTCTTGTGCGTCTTGAGGGTGCTTTTTTGTGAAACATTCATGAAATGAAAAACGCTAGGAAATTATTTTCTTCGAGATTTTTTTGCTTTTTTATTGAAAATATGGATAAAATAAGTAACGTTTTTTCTTTTGAAAACTCTTGTGCAGTCAATAGATGGCGCTACACAACGCACAGAATGAGGATGAGAAGAAAACATAAGACGTGCACGCTCATTAGTGAGCTGCTGCAAATTCACATCTCGGTAGACATACGCGCACGTATTGGAGAAAATCAACTTCAGGTTCTTGAAACATATGGAAGAAATCAAGTTATGTCAAATGACCATCTGTTACTTCGACTGATTTTATGTAATTTTCGAACGCATAAATGAGATTCGTATTGTTTTTTGAAATCATTCACATGAAAGTGATGGTTTCTCGACTCATTAATCTACACGTTCCTTCTCACTGATCTTTTTGATGAACACTTAACATCTATCTGTTCAGCGCATTAATTTTTATGTAAATCACGAATAGATATACTCTGCCGAAATTGCACCTTTGACGGCGAGTGTGACTTCAAGACAACCTATATTTCGATAATTAGTACACCTTCGGAAAGCAAAATGAAAATGCAACATCTGCGAATTATCCATGCCTCTTTGCTTTTCGTTTGATATAGACCATTTCTTAGCTCATCAATCATAATCACGAAAGAAGAATTGCTCATCAATTATCAGCACAAATGCTCACTATATTAACAATGGGAGGCAAATAAGCAAAAAAAGTATACAATGCACAATGATTTATTACGGAATAAACATAGACAATAAAATAGTCTACAAAGTGGATGATTTTTTGCATTCGACACCTTCCTCTAAAAGAAAGAAGATCATTATGAAAAGTATAAATCAATCAAACATGCGCATCTTACCTTCTAGCAATTCATTCGATCGACAGAAGATATCAGTGTTAGAGAATGTGTCTGGTTGTTCTGATTTGATGACCAATCGAAAATCTAATTGCGATTTTTTCAATTGATATAAGGCAATTTTACTCTTCGCATTTGCTCCTTCGAATGGATAAGATAATTCAGAGTCATCTAAATAAACAGCATGATTGATGAGCATTTCAAATTTGATTGAATCTTATCTCACCGAAGGCAATCAAACTGTTTATGTGTTTGAGATGGCATTGCTTGAGACGAGTTAGAATCAAATGAGAAAAGCTATAGAGTAACGAGATAATGACACGTCCGTTAATGAACAATATCAAATCACTCACGATTTGGAATGTGAATAAAGTTCTTCTTTGTTGATTCGAAAGTAGATTGATGAATTGGCGAGAATGACATCAGAGCATTGCATCTTGCTCTTGTTCTTCTTCTTCTTCTTCTTATACGTATAGAGAAGAGGATATGGATGAATAAATGATCGATTTTGATAAGGAACTGTTAGACGAGTGACACGAATATAGAGATTTGAATGTTCGGATAGAATTGTTGGCAACTAAAACACGAAAACGATTCGAACTCGATCTCTTCTATTACGTCAGCTGCACCTACTGTGACGGTGATATGTCGGCCATGTGTGCCTTTGAGATATCGACCAGAGACGTTTTTCTTCATTCGCCCTTTTGTATCAACAGAATCGTCGTCAAGTGTCAGATTGGCTATTTCACTCAGATATCGAACGTGATAGAAGGATTCCGGTGGATTGATGAATGAAAGCGAAATCTGATGCTGAGGTTTACAATCCAATTGGATCTAAACGAAAATGTCAACAGTAAAACAAACAAAGAATAAAAATTTCTTACAGGTTTTTGTTCGATAGCCATATGACTGAGAGTATCTTCTAGAAAAAAAAGAAGTGTATTCAAACGCCAAATTGCCAATTCAAATCGATTACTTTGTTCAGTATCCGAATCACATTTTGATAAGATTTCATCAAACAACATCGGATCCTGATCCTCAGAGGATATGTCAAATGGAAAGAAGATCAAATCAAGATCAAGCGGAACTAGAAGAGATAAATTTTCAACAATCAAAATCACCATTTCAAATCGAACTCACTATCAATATCAAATAAATCCATTGAAAGAAAACTTTCTTCAAACATTGGTGTGTGTTCGCATGCCATTGATTAGGTATGACTTTCTCACGAAATGAGTAGAATCAAACTCTAATCATCAACCATATATATATATCATATCGCAACAAGTGAGAATAGAATAAGATCGATATCTTCTCTCTCTCCCTCTCTTTTTCTGTTCATCTGTTACATATGGATAGACGAACAGGAAAACATATCTATGCATTCATATTACACATTTGCCTTCTTCACTATCAACGAACATGAAAGTTCCTCTGGTCCTATTCAAATTAAATCCAGTTGAACAAAACATTTTCTTTTCTATTGAATGAACGTGATGGTCTGCGTGTACAAGTGAATTTTTATTCTTCTTAACTGGAGAGGATGACATCTTATGAAAACGATGCGAGAGAACAGTGTTCACGGTTGAGTGAAATTTGTATTCATTGGTCATTCCCTCCCGAATCAATCGATTGACAACAACACCGCATCATTCGAAATGTCTCGTCGAGTAAAACTCGTGCTATTTTCATCAACATGCGCGATAGTTATTTATGTTCTTCGTCGATATTATCGATATGTGATCCTAAGACGAAAACTTCGAATAACAAATTCGCCTGCAACACTTTCAGTGAACCAACGCTTCTATCATCAACTATGTCGACTACTTCCGATCCTTATTCCACGAGTACGAAGTGATTCGTTTGCTTTATTAGCAATACATCTGACAACACTGGTGTCACGGACGTTTCTTTCGATATCCATTGCACATCTCGATGGTGCTATAGTTAAATCTTTAGTACAACGAAATCATCGCGATTTTCTTCGTACAATCTGTATTTTTCTACTTGTTTCCGTGCCAGCGAGTTTCATCAATAGTTTTATTCGATTCATCGAATCCAAGTTAGCACTGGCATTTCGAACGAAACTAACTCGTTATGCTTATGCTGCTTATTTTCGCGTATGTAGGCTTCTTTTGAAAGGATCTTTATCGAAGAGATTTCTTTCTTTAGAATCAAACGTATTACCGTGTATCCAACTTAGACACACGTTTATTAACTCCAGATCAAAATCTAACCGATGACATTGAGACATTCACAACAACGTTGACGCATCTCTTTTCTCAGTTGACGAAACCATTTCTTGATGTCGCACTTATCTCATGGACTCTTGTGGTAATGGTCCAACAAAAGCAAACTGCACGGGGTCTCAAAGGTGAATTGAAACATAAAAAATGCTCAGTCGGTGCTTTGTTTTCTGTTTGATAGAAGTTCCTGTTTTAACGACATTGGTGATTTTTCTGACATTTTGGGCACTTCGGAAACTTTCACCGCGATTCGGCAAACTTGTCTCCGAAGAAGCGAGAAAACGTGGTTTATTACGATTTGCACATGCAAGAATTATAACTAATGCGGAAGAGATTGCTTTTTTCGATGGACACGAGGTAAGAAAGAAGAGTTTGTTAACATTAGTTTGAACAAACTGGAGTTTAGGTGGAGAAAACTTGGATTTTGAAGCTATACAATCAATTGCGAGTACAAACAAATGTAATTATTAAAAAAAAGCTATGGTTCATCATGCTTGAACAATTTCTAATGAAATATTTCTGGCATTCCTGTATGTATTTCAAGTATTTGAAGAATCGATTTGCTAAATCTTTTCATTCAGGCGGAATGGTCTTCATTGCCATACCGATGCTTTCATATCGTGACCCAGCACCAGCCGAAGGTAATTATCCAAGGAAATAGCTGAATAAATGCGAACCGTCTACTTTCTTTATAGATTCTGTGAATGAGTCAGTTGGAATAAGCACTCGAACGGAAGAATATACGGTTAGTAAAAGTTTATTACAATCAGGTGCTGATGCAGTAGAACGTATTATATCGTCGTACAAAGAGGTAAATATAGAAGATCGTGTGGATCGGAAAGACGAATTGTGTTGTTAGATTGCCGTCTTAGCAGGGTACACAAATCGAGTTCACACAATGTTACATGTATTTGACGAGTGTGCGAGTGAACGATACCAACGAATTCCAGTGACTACAGATGATCAATCAATCACAGCAATACAACGGAGAATTGTTTTGAATCAACAAGCGAGTCAGATAAGATATTCTAGAAAAATGAATAGAAAACAAACCATTCTTTTTCTGTTTTGAATAGAAGGTGAAATTATTGAATCCGTTGAAGATATCATTGCTGAGAATGTACCAATTATTACGCCTAATGGTGATATCATTGTCGAAAGTCTCTCTTTAAAGGTAAACATTCTCAACAACAAGCAGACAAACTATTGATCCGATTCGATTTAGATTACATCGGCGATGCATGTTTTGATCACCGGGCCGAATGGTTGTGGAAAATCATCCTTCTTTCGTATCATTCGAGGTCTATGGCCGATCCATTCTGGCCGTTTACATCGACCAAATCCATCGAATTTCTTTCTCATTCCCCAGAGACCCTACATGTGTCCGGGTACCTTACGTGATCAGATCATTTATCCACATACAGTTGATCAAATACTCGTTAACGATAATGATCTGATGGAAATTTTGAATAATGTTGAATTGCAATACATAGTACAGCGCGAAGGTGGATTGAATGTCGAACGTGATTGGAAGGATATTCTTTCAGGCGGAGAGAAACAACGTCTTGGTCTTGCTCGAATCTTCTATCACAAACCGAAATATGCACTTTTGGATGAATGTACTAGCGCAGTATCGGCTGATGTCGAAGGAAAGATCTATGAACGAGCTAAACAATTAGGTGTTACACTGTTGACCATCACACATCGACCTTCTCTTTGGTAAACTCATCTGAAAATTTGAATTACTCTTATCTGTATTTTTCTGATAGGGCTTATCATACACATTTATTACAATTTCACGGTGAAGGTCAATGGACGTTTGAAGTTCTCAATCCTGAAAAGCTCTTGACACTCCGAGATGAGAAAGAACGTTTAGAAGCTCAACTGGCCGGTATTCCTTCAATACGACGGCGTTTAAGCGAATTGTGTCATTTGCTTGGCGAAGATTCTCAGAAAGATAAGCCATGAGACGATCGACTCTACTCGATATTTTGTATTTATGTTTCAAGCAAAATAAATAACTACGCAATAGAAAGAATTCAATTCGAGCATGAGTGAGACGTGTTAATTTTAGGTGCAAATGAAATATCCGATCGGTAACTACTAATAATATCGTTCGACTAATATGTCTATAGAAAAAAGTGTTAATTTTCCTTTGAAAATTTTATTGAATTATTACCCTACTTTGATTTTTATCCTATCAGTGTGAACATACTTAAAATTCATCTCTCGTCACACTTCTTTTTTTGCCATTTATATTCAAAGTCTATACTTGCTCGTCGCCTTAAATTCATTTCAAGTTTTTTCCTCGCTATCGATATATCATACCACAAGAGTAAAGTATGTGCATTGCGAACGACAACAGCATTGCTATTCAATCGTTTAGATTATGCATAAATTCACCGTACTCATTCTTTCGGTCATTCTTGTACAATTGAGTTACGCATGTTACATCACCAATTGTCCCATCGGTGGCAAACGAAGTTCATCCTTTAAACTCAATCATCTTACACATGATGTTAGAGATGTCTTCGAGACATGTTCATGAGATAGTATTTCTTTTTGTGTTGTTTGTTTCAGTGTCCTCGTTGTGGAATGAATGGGCAATGCTTTGGACCATCTATCTGTTGCTCGAGTCTAGGTTGTCGTATTGGACATCCTTCGGACATTCGTCAGTGTTCTGTTGAAAGTCAAAGCACCGTCCCATGTTTAATCAAAGGCGCAGTTTGTTCGACCGTACCAAATGGTCGATGCGCTGCTAACAGAGTTTGCTGCGGCACAGGTAGATCATTTGTTTGAATGCAAAACTCCGTCGAAATTTATCTCTGTACCGTTTAGAATTATGCCGAATGGATGAAAGTTGCTCGATAATAGCAAATCAAGATGATGAATGATCGATTTTATCTGCTCAATCACTGCGAACGATTTTTTCTCTAGTCTCTTGATTTATACTCTCTGCACTGATGATTTGAACGATTTAATTAACTAAATAAATATGAAACGAACGAAAGTTGTCACCTTTTTTCATTCACTTCAAACATAATTGTTCGGAACAAGAAGATTAGATGTCACTAGTTAGTTTCGTTCATGGCATAGAGTTTCAATTGGATCGATATGAATCATTGAAACCCACGTGGAATTTGTCTTTCTTCTTCAGTTTAATCGAAATACACTTAAGAAATACTTCTATATTTCTTCCATTTGTTATGTCTCGTCAATATTCAAATCATTCGCATCATAGTTCCTCACAGAATCACCCATTTCAACGATATCGACAATCAACACCCAACAATTCTTCTTATTATCAACATGTGCCATACCGAGAAATCAACAGTCGGCGCTTAAGTATACCTCTAAGTCGTCCCACAGTAATAATCAACGTTTCTTTTTTTTCTATTTCACTGCGAATTTCATTTGTACAGACTGCTACAACAGTATCAACATCAATTCCACACTATGGTCTCGAAAATTCCTCAGCTACATCTTTTGCTCGTCGTCCGCCGTGGTCTGCTGGCAATTGGGAAGATCAACATCGACCACCTTATTATCAGGATAATCGTACTAAACGTCAACGAGCATCATTAACATCGAATTTTCAATCTCATCACCGTCAATATGACCGCAAGCGTTCACGACATAACGAACACGAACATTATCCAACACAATCGTAAGAAAAACTAATCCTCGCACAATGATTTCTAAGTCTTTCTTTTGTACTCTATAGAAATCAGCGATCTACTACTAATCCTATAGTAACACATAATCGTTCTGCTCAATTTCATCATCATTCGCCACATGTTTCGACGACGACCTATCGTCAATCAATGCCTTTGCCTTCTCCTTCGCCAAACACACATTACCATCAAAATGGAATGATATTTGAATCTCCACCATATCATCCTGCTCCATTCTATCAGCAAACATCAATGTCTACGCATATACATCAACGGCCTTCGCCAGCGTTTGTTCTTACTAATTTACTTCAGTAAATAGATCGATTTTGAAAACAAAAAGATCACCGCTTATTTCTGCTCTTTAGTCGTGTCATCGATACACATGCAGCTTCGTACAGTGATAATCATATGCACCATCATCCACCAGCGGCATCGATTGATCTAATTGCATATGCATGGATATCACCCAGTCATGAAGTCGTCTCTCTACCGCCGACATTCAATATGCAATTCGGTGTAAGATTTCCGTGCAATAGACTGTTTTTTTTTCTATCAAGGTTTGCATATATTTCCTCTAGGACTTCTTTGATTTGACGATTCCTGATGAAACGCCAGTTGTTGGTTTAACTGATACAGAACTCGAACGAATACCAACAACAATCTATTCGACAACATGTGCAGATGTTTCTTCAGATGAAAAATGTACTATATGTTTGAGCGAATACAATCCGGGCGAGAAAGTCAAACATCTACGTTGTAAACACAACTTTCACAGTGAATGTATCGATCCATGGTTGAAAGTAAGAAAGTTTTGTAAGATTTATCAGAAATCGAAGGTGAAAGTATGTTTTAGACATCAACTCGATGTCCAGTATGCCGTGGCGAACAGATAAATTGAATCGTAAGCTTTTTTTTTTATTTGCAGATA
Source organism: Adineta ricciae (assembly GCA_905250025.1). Lineage (NCBI taxonomy): Eukaryota > Metazoa > Rotifera > Eurotatoria > Adinetida > Adinetidae > Adineta > Adineta ricciae. The sequence goes on along the minus strand of CAJNOJ010000016.1, from coordinate 682,686 downwards.
GATATGATTTGTTTTCTTCTCTTTCGATGATGAACATTTTTTGATTTGTTTATATATTTGTATTCCAGAACGTTTTGTTTTTCCTTGATTTTGGTAGCTTTTTCCTCTTTGTGCAATAGTCTTTCAACATATGTGTTAAGTGAAACAAAATTTGCATATTTTTCCTCTTCTTTTTGCTTGTTTTTCTTTTATACACGGAAGAAAATTTCATATAATAATAAATCATATCAAAGAACAAGACAAAAATCTGTGCAGAATTCGTTTCTCGCTTGTTCAATCGCAGTCGAGTATCATATGCTCATCAGGATGCTCCAACCAATGAAGAACGGATGAAAGTTCATCTTCTAAAATCTCCTCCATCTTCTTCTGTATTGGTTTGGACAATAATCGACTTGCTTTTTCCTTGATTTCATCCGAACATCCATCATTGACCAAGAAATCTAATACACTTTCTAATTCTTTCGTTCTTGGTCCAAGATATTCAATCAGCTGCAGACACTGAATCTCTGTCTCCTGACCACCATCACCGATCAGCAATGGAATTTGATTGATCACAGTCGTCGACAAAGAATTCTCATTGATATTATTTCCGAATGAAAATTCGTACTTGTTTTCACCCGTTGGATTAACATTCGCTTTGATCAACATAATATACCAAGCATGAGCCAGTGCACAGCGAACCACATCGCCAAGTGAATCTTCGGTGAGTTGAATAAAGTTTGATGTGAGGTAATTGTCGAATGGAGAAAGTAAACTACATTCGACTAAGGTCGCCAGAAAATCGATCAAACCACCTTGAATATATTCGTTCGTGTTATGAACGAGTTTTTCGACTAATCGTTGAAGAAATTCGATGGTCAGCCAAGATGGCAAGTCAGTAGATGCTTTGACTAGTTGAATAAGAAAGTGCAAGACACAATCTTTCTTATCCCATTGAAATAATTGATCCAAATCTTGAAAAGTTAATGTTTCAATGATTGTACCAACTGCTTCGAGATAATCTTTGTTATTAGTTGTATGGAGGATTAAACTGAACAAGGCTTGATACACAGGCGTTGTTTGGGGCCGGGTCTTGACATGATCGATAAGAATTTTTATGGATACTTCGTTGGATTGTTGTAATTTCTCAAAGCAAACGATCAGTTGTGCAAGGAGTTTGTCCGAGTAATGATCTCCGACTAACATCTTCGAAATAGTTGAGGAATAGAAGTCTAATTTGTAAAGAAATGAGCTGGAATCAACAATGAATGGATGAATCACATTGAACACAGTCGAAGCCACTGTAGTAGGGTCGATACCTTGTTCGTATAGCTGACAGCAGAGATATTCTGTTAAGTCACCGAATTCATCTTCTTGACTCACTAGAGAAAAAGTAGAGAAAGTTGTGTTCATGTTTGAAGTAGATCTGTAGCTACTTGTCTGTTCATTTTCATCAATCTCTTCGATCTCGGTTTCTTGCATATAAAGAAAAAGAGCTTTGACATACGCAGTCAGCTTTTTGATCGATTGATTGTGTTCATAACGAGAGGAGATGATCGATAAAAGCATATGAACATAATCTGATAGGGATTTTCTCAGGATTTGATTTAAATAAAATACTAATTGGTCTTCGTTCACGAGATATTTAGCAGTTTTTAATACAAATGCACGTGTGGCTACGCTATCCACTAGATGTTCATAGATGTTCAGTTCCTGGATCAATACTTGCTGTTTAGTTTCATCGAGAAGGGTTAAAATGTTGTAAGTAAGATCTGAATTGCTTGATTGCTTTTGAATCTGATTGAATAGTTGATGTTGGTCGTGTTTAGAGATATAAAGAGCTAAAAATTGTGCGAGAGTATTTCGGACGTATAAATTTGGATCTGGGGAGAACAGTTGAATGATACGTGTGAAAAAAGTTTCATCAAATGATTGGAAAAGATCTTGTTCGTAGACGAGAATGGCGATTTGCAATGATAAATGTCGAACGATGCTTGACTGATCGAGTAATGAATGATAAAAGAGATGGTTGAGAAAATCATGATGATCTAATTTGAGAATTTGTAAATGTCGTCGGAAGGAATAACGTATCAAACGAAGTTGGTATTCAAATGTAACGATATTTGATAGGTGAAACGGGTAGATCATTTTCGAAATGAACGTTTCAATCGACAATTTCAATTGAGGATACTTTTGAATGGTTTCATTCAACAATTGAGTAAATCGTTCAAAGTAATCACGAGATAGTTGGGGATTGTCCGATTGAGTTTGAAGTAAAAATCGATTGAATATGGTTTCAATCAGTTGTAAATGTCTCTCTTCTACAGGATTCATTTTCTGTTGACGAACAAGTTTTCTATCTGAAACTCTATTTATTTCTTTGCATATCGAAAAATCCCGATGAGTCAGTCTATAGCATCGATTGGATTGGTTAGAGGTGAACCTTACAGTTTGTTTATAACAAAGAACATCTATGAGAGTCTAGGTAATACTCTGAAACATTGGACTGTCGTAATTCTTTTGCCTGTAGTAGCTGAAATTAAGTACAAAGAATACGAATTGCAATGTGGTGGCTCCCTCTGAAGAAGATTTGAAAAGCAGCACATCTTGAGGACGTGAATCTGGTGATGAAGAGTAAAAGGCCATCACTTGCATCCACTTTGAAATGAAATGACTATTTATTTCCTCGTCTGAACTTGTAGAATTTACGATAAGATATATCCGGGTCTGAGCAATCGAATTGCCAGTTTACAGTTAGAATATGACTCCATAGGGGAACTAGTAGGAATTGTCAGTGGTAATCATCAGTTTCATGTAGGACTTTATTCTCTATTGATAAAGGAAAATTTCTTTGTTATTGACTTTCTTGCATCACTCAAAGTAGCTTTTGGCTTCGTAGGAAGAGACGAATGGCAAAATCAGGCTAATGACAATCTAATTTCCCACAAGACCTTTTCTCTGTTTGAATTATCCGATCAACAACCGATATACGAAGGATCTATTGAAAATTTCTCCGATAGTTGTTTTCGGACATGTTAATCTTTGTGAAAAAAATTTCATCACAGAATGTCAACTGGATAGAACCAGTCTACTGGGAAATTAGTCTATGATCACCGAGTTGACAGTTTGAAAACGTAAGCCAATTCATCTTCTTCTTCTTCTGCTATTCCAAACAAGCTTGTCTCAAATGTCATCGGGCTCATTCACGACCTTCCATGCTGTTTGAATTTGATTAATAAGCAATGTTATTTAATAAGGATTCTCTCAAAACACACCAAACGTTGTCTTGTTTAATCACCGAAAATTCTGGTCAATGATCGAACGCCATAAAAATAGACACATCAACGAATGACGCATATACCATGTCCATATGCTCCGCACGATTTGTCTCATGAAAGTTAATATCATTCAATGCGACTGTATATTTACGTATAAATGTAAACCAAACATTTTCTTGTCGTTCTTTTACTCTTCACTCTACAGCTTATACATGTACACGTTGAAAAGGAAAGACGGCATACAACTGTCGGTAACTTAGAAATATTATTCTTCTGGTAGAATACAGCAGAGCACGATCATTTTTCTTTTGTTATTCAACCAAAAAAAAAAGGAGAAACTTTGTTTTTTTTGTTTTATTCGTATGAGAGAGTTTTTATTTAGTTTGACAGATCATGTGTCTCAGCCTTTGCAAATTTCATTAGTTTGATTTATTTGATTAGATGAGTATCGTCAAGGACATAAAAACGTAACAAATACGGTGACGATATTTTGTAATGTATTGTTCGAAGAGTGAACGAGTAGCCGGTTGAAAAACGTTCGATCGGCACACGTTAATTGAATATCTAAGAAGTGTGTAGATAACAATCAGTTACGAGGAGTTTTGTCAAGATTCGAGAGGCTTGTGTACAACAGAAATCGGAAACCGATATCAAGTTCTATCCTGTTCTTATGTAAGTAATCATAGATATTAGAAAAGTAGTCAAGCGAACAATCATCAAGTCATTTGAGTGTCGGAAGGATGACTCGTATAAGATGTGTGTGTAGGATACAGAAGGAGAGAAAGAGAAATAGAAAAGCCGAAAGAAAAAGAAGTCATATCCAAGCATGCTCTTCTATCTTTTCAGGAATAGAACACATAAAATTATCAACGTGTTATGAATGAATGCGGTACTTACGTCTTCGTTTACGTTCTTCAATTCTGGTCGGTTTAACGATCACTACATTCTTCTCTTTGACGACACTTTGTATATTCCTCCGATCAGCAAATGAACTTGAACGACCAAATCGTTTTGTAAGAAGCAAACCGGGTTTACCCGAAATATCTCGCCATCAATCATTACGAAAAAATTCTAATCGTATTGATGAACTTTATCGACTAGTTCGGGAGAATCGAATTCACCAAGCAAATCTCGATCATTTACTATGGAATTTGAAAAAGTTTCGTAGGGAAACATTACAAGTGAATCGAAGTGATACGAACACACCAATGGAAACCGGTGATTCAGGAGATCTGAACAAGCAACCTATGAAATTGCCAATCAATCTCACGACTACTTCGAAGAACTTCAATCAACATGATAAAATGCGACTGAGACAGTTCGTTCTCCATGTCTTAACCAAATGGAAAATCGAACATCAGAATGATACGAGCATCAGTTTAGCCGATATTATGCACGAAAGTTTAGCTCAAGATAATCCGGAGTAAGTGTTTCGAAACGATCTGCTCATTCTTCTTGATTAGAACGTTTTTTTTCTTGCTTACGAAACGATGCTTTATTATGATAAGTGGTGTTGACAGTAAACACATGTTTCTCTTTCTTCTTGTCGATGCGTATTAGTAGTATGAGTATGCTTACTGAATATCTAATCCATTGGAGCGTATCGATCATGATGAAAATATGTTAATCAACAAGGTTCGATATATGTTTCGCTCGAAATTATCGCTTTTATTTCTACTGGAGATTGAATGTGATTACTCAAATTTATTTGACTTCATCGAGCTGTTTCCCTGCTTGCTCAGAGAAACGCACCTAAACGATGAATAGATTAATTATATGCAAGAAAAGACATGTGCTAGGAAACATTACTAATATTTCAATTAGTCTCTTATTTCGCAAAAGCTTTTAACTAAATTGTCAATAAAAAGAGATGCATAAATCACGATAAACTGTGTTCATATCGACCTTACTTCAACTCTTCTTTTGTTAGTCAGTTATAAATAGATATTAAGTCCGCCAAATTCATTCACATGTGCATCCGGTGTGTATCATCATTAGAGCTGCGCTACTAACTTCCTTTCATAACTGTTACGACACCTAGTTTGATAAACTAACACTGATCATTTGATATGATTATTTTTCAGACGATTGAATACAACATGGTATCAGCAGATGAAAACTGTGACGAATTCCCGTGTATATGATCCCAACAGTGTAGAATTTCGATCTCTATTGAATCATTTGCAAAATGGTTCAATATCCGAAGCGAGTATGTTGAAAATATCGGTTTGATGTTCTCGGAATCATATAGTTCTTGTTTCTGATCTTCAGGTGAACTGTCTCAGGGCACTCAAATAAAACTTATTCTTCAATTACCCGATGGTTTCCAAGCTTTATTGAAACCTTACAGGTCTCTAAATGAAAAATATTCATCGAAATTCTTGAATGACAATTTAATATTTTCTAGAGTTCCACGCAATTATCAAACGCTACCAGATCATTTCTATTTCAGCGATATTGAAAGACACCATGCAGAAATTGCTGCATTTCATCTTGACAAGTACGATCTTTTATTGCTTATGAACGATATCGAATAGATAAAAAGTACTTTCATGTAGAGTTCTTGGCTTTAATCGTGTGCCACCGCTGATCGGACGTTTATTGAATGTAACCAGTGATATTCGTGATAAAGCAACTGAAGAGTTAGCTAGTACATTTTTCATTTCGCCTGGTAAACTCGTTTTCATTTACGCTCTACTTTCGATAAGCACCTCCTTCTTTTAGCAAACAATACGTGCTTCCGCGGACATTGTTCCTATTACTGTGATACATCGCATGCAATCTGTGGTAAACCAGGAAATCGCCTAGAAGGTTCTGTTCAATTACTTCTACCTCGACCGCCTGAAGTTGATTGGCAAAAGATCACGCATCCATACCGACGATCGTACAGTGCCGTACGAAAAGCTGAATGGGAAACGAATGAAAATTACTGCTATGAACATGTAATGATCGATGAAGATTATCACAATCGATTACTACTGGACATGATGGATTTATGTGCATTTGATTTTCTTACAGGTGAGTCATGTTTATCAGCTTTTGTTCAATCTGTTTGTCTTGGTAGGTAATTTAGATCGGCACCATATGATGCGAATCAGTTCTTTTGGTATTAATACGGCTTTAGTTCATCTCGATAATGGTCGGAGTTTTGGTCGGCATGATATCGATGATCTATCGATTTTAGCACCGATTCGTCAGTGTTGCTTTTTTCGTTACTCAACATTTATGCGTTTATACAATTTATACCAGAAAGGTCTTTCAAAACTACTCTTCGCTTCATTGAATGACGGTGAAATTTTACCAAAGATTCTTATTGAGGAACATCTTGTCGCTGTTGATCGACGTTTGAAAATCTTATTTGCACAGATCGATAAATGTTTTCAAACTTACACAGTGAAAGAAGTGATGATCGATGATGGCATCGAATAAGTGGATTTTAAATGTGTTTTTCTTAGTGAAAAATATTTTTTTATATCATAATTTTGTTAACTGTTAAATACAATAGATCAATTATCTATCTTTTCTGTTTTGAATTCAAAACTTTGAAATTTAGTGCACTGAAGCCTTGACCGTACGCTGCATGCCAATCGAATTCGGACGATTGATAATTTTCTGAACTAAATGCACGGACCATGTCGAGTTCATCGTCATTGTATTCGTCATCTTCAAAATGTTCATTGAGCGTTTTAAATCGTGCACCTTGACCATAAATGCGACTAGTTCGACGATTTAGAAACGTTGCTACGCTTCGCAAAGTTAACGAGATTCGTTCGCCGTAGAAAGCAAGTTCGTCGGGATCTTTGACATCATTCGGACGTTTATCAGGACGAATGCAATGCTGCCATTCACGATTGGTTTGCCAACCCAAAACAAATAGGGAATTGTGTGGTAGTTTAAAATCTTGTCGAAGACCCCGTTGACGTTTATGGATTAATGTCATTGTACGCGCCGCACCTAGAAGAATTGCACTTGTCGATAGAACTGAAAAGAACAAGATGTCGTACCTAAACTATAATTTACAATGTTCGAGTCGAGCAGGATATCTAACGTTTTATCGGAATGTTCACCAATATTATCTTTTCCATTATGGTAGCATTGTATTAATGCATGATTAAGTTTTTGATTAATGACTTCCTCAATTCTCTGTTTGATTTTTAGTGCTGTAGGTGTCCAGGGAACAAGTTCAGGTTGTTCGTCCGCTGGATGACGATAGAGTGGTTCGTACTCATCTCCATCTTCGATAGTTATTGTTCCTTGAATGGAAATATCACGCGGCACACGTTTACCTCTTTGTCTCATCGTATTCCATTCAACTTCCTTTTGTAAACCGTAGAAAAGATCATCTGCTTCCTCTTTCGGAAATATGTCGAGTATTAAAAACGAATCATTCGATCCGTAAACCATCGCATTTTGCGCCCAAGATGGTACTGAACTAGCCATTTGATATATTCGAAGAAATGTCGACAATGAAAATAAAAACTCCAAGTTGTTCTTTTTCTTTTATATACGAAAATATAACGGACGAGTGACGCATAGGTAGTAAGCATGCATGTGTATTGTGCAAGATTACATCAGCATGCCTGTTTCGACTAATGATGCATTTACACGTGAAAATAGTCACCTTATGACCGAAAGAGATTATGCTGATTTTATCCTAACAAGATCCAAGAAATCTGTGCGAATCAATGAGAAAAAAAGACAATCGTATGCTGTTCATCTTTGTTAACCCCATATCTAAACATTATCATAAAACTTATACTACAAAATAGCAAAGAGAATGAAAATGAACGAGATTAATTGAAAATAAAAACTAGACCGTGTTGACATCGAATAATAGTTATTATGTTTCTTCATCTTTTAATCAGAATGTAGAACAAGGAAAAAAAGAAAAAACCGAGCAAAGAAAAACAATGTTAAATGTTTGTTTGAGCACACGAGACATATGCATTCTAGTCGATGAGCTTTTTGGCTTTGAAATATCGTCGTAAATAGAGAACTTGCCAAATAGCTAAACTCATTAGACAACACATGGAAAAGATCGAGAAGTAAAGCACTTTATTATTTGTTGACTCATTTGTATCACGCATTTCTTCTTCACGTTGTTTCATATATGCAAAATCGGATACAATAGCCGCAGAAAGATCCTCCAATCGACTCAGTTCCACTTCTAATGGTTTGAGTTTATTTGCTTTGGCTAACGTATCGTAATCCTTCGTTTCCACACCGTGTTTGATTTTAATCGACACTTCTTTCGTTGTGTGCTGAGCGGATAAGTGATGCTGCTGTTGACCATGTGGTAATTTCGTTTCAAAACAGACTTCGAAAATATCGTATTCTTCAGTGGTGAAAGCAAATTTGCCTTTGATCGCATCTTCCTTATTGTAAAGTGTGTGTCCTTTGGTATCTTTAACGTCGAGATGAGTGATTAAACCAGGAAGAACAGTTATATCATAATCACCAGTGACCATTGTGTCCTAGAATCGAATTGAATGCATAGAGAAAGGAGGCTTTACGTTAGACGAGCGTCTACTTTGTGGATTTCTTCTTTTAGACATTTTCTTGTGTTGATTGGCAAGTGGAAACTAATTGAATACGTCGATTCAATCAAAAGGACGAAAATTGCTAAAAATTTCAAAATCAACCGCATTCCTATCAGTGCACTATTTTACGAAATTGATTCAATAGTACGATTGATCAGAATATGTGCCAGCGTATCAAGTTAGCACATGGTATTTCGAAGACTAACCAATCAGATGCCATCGCAACGACTAAAAGAGATTTAATAGAATAAAACTACTTCTGTTGATCAGAATTCAACACTAGGACTATTGGAATAAAATTACTTGATCAATGAGTTTTCGATTTCGATGGCATAGATGGCAGGAGTGATCAAAGAAGAGCGCCAGTTTTTTAAAATCTTTATTTATTTCATGTCTGTCGAGCATTCTCACAGTGTAACTCACGATTTCGATGTGATAAAAGCGATGGATCTCGTTCGAAATATTGTCGAAAGTGTGTTAAATAGAAAGAGATACAATGAACAAATGGCCGATCAATGGACTCAACAGATCATTCACTCGTGTCAGCAATCGCTAACCGACATTCAACAATCCTTTCGAACAATAGTTAGTGCAGTGATCGTTCCAAAGAAGATCGATAATGTTCATATGGGCAATGGTTGTCTGTGGGATTTTGGGATTGACGGAAGTACGATAGTTGAGTAAGCAAGACAAACACGACGAACAACTGTATCCAATCTTGTAATATTTCAGATGGGAAAATGAATGGATGTAAGAAATATAGGTGTAGAAGAAGATATGTTATGTTCTATTGCAATAGGTATTGTGTGGTATCGATATTTGCAATATCACCGTTTGTAACTGTGCAACAAGTCAATTGATACTAATAGTTATTATTATGGATGTGGTCGATGTTTGAACTTATTACTTAATCCACTCTTTGTTCATAACCAAGCTACCCATGAAAATGTTTTATGTAGTATACTATTGTTTGACAACAGGATTAACTGCGACTCTACTACTTATACACAAGTACTTCATCGAAAATGAATCAATTAAGATCGAATGGCATGTTATCATTTTAATGTAATTTTCCTGAGTATCTATTGTACCTGTTCAAATTCGAACGAAGAACATTCCGGAAGATTTTCAGTTCGCCAGCTTTTTATTTACGTACTACAGTAAGAGAATGATACATACATTAATAATGAAAACCATATATCTAACTATGAAATTCTGCATATACACGAGAAAACAACCTTTTCATCTTCATTAGTAATCCAATTGCAAAAAAGAAACAAAGACATCATCCTATAGTTCACATGGGTGGCAATAATTTTTCGTTGACTTCACCTAAATTATTCTGTTTCAGTGGACTTTTAACTCCCAAGCCAAGAATTTGTCCGCCGTTATCTGATTCCAATGATGTATTGAAACGAATCTGTGGTAGAACTTTCCAATTATTCCATAAGGCACAAACGACTTCACCAGCAATAACATTATTCGTATTCTTTTTAATGATGCGTAACAAAAGGAGACCATCCTGTCGACAATAGTGGTCAACAAAATCATCTACACGTTTGACTGGTGCATGATCATCATCTTGATTTTTTATCATCAGGCGAGTTTTCGACGATTTCGAATAACGAATTTCATTCGCTTCCAAAAAGCGTTGAACAAAGTTGATTCGAGCATCACTTGTGAAATAGTAGAACCATTTGACAAGACCATAGACAGATGCAATAGTAACAAATGCCAGCCAAAACCAGATAATCATAAAAACCTACAAGAAACCAGTTTCTGACTATTTGTTGTCGGGAATGTGCCTACCTTTTCGTTGTAAATGTTGATTGGGAGAAGACATTGAACATCATACGGTTGAATATTATCACCCAGTGTTCGGATGATGAATTTGCACATAGTGATACGTGGAAAACGTTCGACAACTTCAAGCTCCTGATTGTTCCACCACCGATGGATGGTTTCAAAACCAATAAATGTAAAACCGCGACCCATGAAGACATTCAGAAGAAATAATTGCCCGATGGCATTAAAGATATAAAGTAATTTGACTAAGACATAAGTAAATGCTAAGTAATTGCCAGAATGGCGACCCATTGAACAACAAATTATCGAACCAACACGCTGACGAACATTATACATGAAACCATATTCGTATTCGCGATGATATGCTAAGGCCTTATCGACATGTTTGGCTAGAGCACGCACGGCTGCTTCACGCTTTTCACCATCTAATTGATCCATATCTGTAACCATTTTTGTAATCACTTTCGTGTTGATACCGCATGCTTTATTCAAATTACGCCAGACAAAACCAGGAACATAGAAAAGAAACATCATACAGAGTAGGATAAATGGCACCCATTGATAATATGGACTAAAACAAGACAGATATAGTTGAAAGACGTGAACATGAATTGAGTTACTTACATTTTCTCAGGTGTTTTTTCAAAACGATTTGGTAGGGGTTTATCGAATGGGAGATAATACGAAGAACTAATCCAACACACCCAATTGATATAAGTTACATGAGAAGCCATGTTTTGCGTGTAGCAGTTGATTGGACTGCCGATAAATTGCGATGAACTGATGATGAGAAATGAAACACCAAGTAAGATCATGGAGTATTTGCGACTCAGTCGATCGTAGAAATCATCATTTTTTACACCTGGCGAGCCAAGTTTTTTGAATGCGTCTGTAACCAAGTACAGTGCCATCTAGAAATATTGAAAAAAGAATGTTTAAATGAGCAATATCTAATAGACAAATAAGGTCAACTATTTTCTTATGTACTGAGGAGAAAAAAAACAAATACAATGGCGTTTATCGTATCTCATATGAACGTTTCTACAGCACGATGTTGTTCATCATATGGAGAAGAATGATCAAATGACCGGTGGGTCGTTCTCTCCTTGTCATTCGCACTGAACAAGAAAGGGCAGTGTTCTCTCGAGAAGAATGAACCGTTTCGTTTTTTCTTTCTCTTCTTCTTCTCCTCTCTCGGTTCACTGTCTGACTGAATACAAGCGAGCAGCCAATCGGTCGACTAAAGTTGATTCTCCATTACTATACCCAGATTGTACTTTAGACACCAAGTGGCATCTTTCGCTCCGCGTAATATATGCTTATCATTAGTATATTGACTATCGATTTCGAAAAGACGTTCTGTAGCGTGCAATAGTATAAATGTGTTAATGAAAAAATTTCAAATCCTCAAGAACGCATGTTACATAATCAGCAAAATCGAAATAGATTTTCAATGCAAAATATTCGCCCTTGATGACGTAGAAATTATCGAATTTGAAATAGATAAGAACTGTTACATAAACGCGAAAATTTTCTTGAACAATGACGCTTTATTTTTTCTATCGGTCATATCCAATGAAGTCAATCACGAGAATCATATGTTTACATGTTTGTCCATCGGATCGTAAAGTTTCGACGTGTTTTCCTGAATAAAAAAAGGTCTATACATAGATAGTTGTATTAGACCGACTTGCCGATGTGTATATTTTTTTTTCCATGCTTAGCGCATGTGTTGCGAGCATGAAAATTTTTTTCTTTTTCTCTTTTGCTGCCAGAGTGTTTCTTCTTCAACGTGCGTGCGTGTTCACATAATATATATCAGAGTAGCGATAGAAAGCGAGAGAGAGAGGGAGAATGTCGGGATATTTTCTCTCGTTGTCCGCCATTTTCTTCGTCAACAACAATACATTTACTATACCCAATGTGCAAGTTTTTTTCCTCGTTCTCGTGGATAGAAAGGTTTTTTTTCATGGTCTTGCGAAGCAAACGTAAGCGCGTACGATTTCTTTTTTTTTTTCTTCTTATTTCCCTTCGTCATTCTTCTGCTCGTCTATTTGTTCTGTAGTGTTTTTTTTCGAACATTCTCTGTTCTGTTCCGAGTATGTGTAGATTTCTTCTACCATTGCGTAGTCCCTCTTGCTGTTTTTCAATACGATATGACATGTCAAGATTATCCACAGATATTAGAAAACTTATTCTACTGACGACGATTTCGATTTGCTTTCGTTAATTATCTTTGTATTCGATCGAAATTTTTTCTCAAAAGCATGACTGAATGTCAGGATTGTTCGCATACTTCCCATACGCCTTTCGTTCTGCATGTAATACGAGCTCCGGCAGACGAAATAGGTGTGATTCGGATTAGGTCCCCTAAATGAAAAAATGATTCACGATATGTTTTAGGAAAATATGCTTTGCACGATAAATATGATTTCGTTTTAGATATGAATATTTTACATGTGGCTTGTGCTCTCATTTTTTTAACGAATCATATTTCGAGCGAATCAGTAAGTTGCAAATGATGATTGAATGATAATTTATTGTTTCACCATTGCAATAGTGTTTGTTATCAAATACTTCATATGCTCTGTGTTCAGTTTCCGGCAAAACACCAGTAATAAAATCAAAAGCGTTTAACAAAACTGACTTTGATCAGGAATGTCATGCTGATTTTGCACACATGATCCTCGATGCTCATTGCCATCGTCCAACGCCCGTGTCAAAACTAAAACCACCGAATTCGCTCGAAAGTAAAAACTTGCAAATCGAAAACTTCACATCAAAAGTCGTTTTCATTCACTATAGAATATGGTTACGGATTTTTAGCTGTTTTTATTGTCTCGGCATTGTCACTTGCTGGCCTATTAGCATTTCCAATTCTATACAAAGTTTCCTTTCAATATGTGCTGACATTATTCACTGCTCTCGCAGTTGGGACACTATTTGGTGATACAATGTTTCATTTGATACCTTTCGTATGTAATTCGATCGAATAAAAGAGAGAAAAAAACCGAATGATTCATCTTTTCCTAGGCACTTGGTCTTCATGGTGATCATGCGGGACACGATCATACATCTTTTTCGGTACCTGAATATGTATGGAAGATGCTAATCAGTGTTTTAAGTATGTCATATGAATTGAAAGAAAATTCTTTGAAATTTGCTTTTGTTTATATTTAGTTCTTTATAGTTTTTATCTATTGGAAGTTCTTCTTCATTCATTTGCTCATTACAAACACAAAAATGCTGTATGTCGAAGTTAAACATGACCTAGATTTTTTGAGAATCTCTGTTCGATTTTAGAACTCAGTCCACTTTCATGCTCATGGCCATAGTCATTCAATGCCTCATCACAATCATTCGCATCCCGAAGGAGAAGTTTGTGAACATACTCCACTTGACATCGATGCTGATCTAGAGCACAGTCACCGGTTACATAATCATATGCATCATAATCTTCATCAACACGTATCCAATGAGATCAGTACAGCATCGTCAATATCTGCTGCAAATCAATCGTTTCACAACAATAATAACAATAGTATTAGTAATAAAAATCTTACATGCGTTCCGTGTGCATATTCAAATGATGTTCGGCCACCACTACTGAAACCAGACTCGAAAGGAAACCTGACGGCCAACGACGATCAAGCACCAGTGTCAGTTGTGATTGCCGATCCAAAAGAAGAAAAAAAGACGAAAGGCTCAAATCCAATGGTACAACAATTGAAAAGTAATTAAACTCATTCTAATTTGATCGTTTGCGTGGTTTTCTTGTCACGACATGTCTGACGATTGCCGAATATATGACCGTATAGTTTGCTTTATACTTATATGAATTTCAGTGAATTCTACATATACGCCTGGTATTATGCGCGGTTTGTTTATGTTTCTAATCTCTATCTCAATATACTGCTTGCACATCTTTTCTACTAACAGTGAAACGCTGCATGATAGTCTATCTTAGAAGTGAAATTCTATACCGGATGACATTGATAACTCTGTTTTAGCTATAAAATCGACTGGATGGATGGTACTGATTGGTGATGGTATTCATAATTTCGCCGATGGATTGGCAATTGGTGCTGCATTTAGTCAGGATAGTGTTTTAGGAATCACTACAACCTTAGCAGTCGCTTTTCATGAATTACCTCACGAATTAGGTAAAGTCTACTTTTCGATATTTCAATAAAAAAAGTATTTTCGTTTGTTCAGGAGATTATGCCGTATTAATTCAATCTGGATTTTCTCACTATCGAGCAATTTTATGGAATTTTCTCTCGGCAACAACGGCTATCATTGGATTCTTTATTGGTGCAGCATTGTCATCCGATGCGAATATTCGTCAATGGATATTTGCAATTACGATTGGTATGTTTTTATACATTGCACTTGTCGATTTGGTATGTATTTCTGGAAGGAAATTGGTCTATAAAATCTTGTTTTTGTGTCTCTCTTCGATCCATTTTAGTTGCCTACTCTACTAGCCGATGGACAAGTTGAAGTCAAACGGTTTATTGTTGTTAATATTGGATTTTTACTCGGTATTGCCATTATGTTTTTATTAGCACTATTTGAAGATAGTTTAATTCGTTCATCGAGATAGTTTTCAGCTTGTTATTACAGTCTCTGCTCTGTTGTTGCTCTTCATCGTTTTTTCGTTCATTCCGGTGACGCTTTCTGGTTTGTTTTCTTTCTTTTTTCTTTAATCTGTGTCGAAAATCTGTGATGATAATTATGCATGTAACACACACACAATTTGTCACGCACTTTACAAACAGACCAACGAAAGGGAAGTTCTTTTTTTTCTATAATAGTTCATTAAAAACTGCTTGGATTTAATCATCACGTTTATATAACAAACGGTTTCTACTGCATGTCAAGTATCATTCTACTGGTAGTATCATCGTATCATTTCCATCTGACGAATGTTTAACGAGTGTTACGTTCGCTACTAATGCTGATGAAAAACATAATTACATATTCGTTTGAGTCATTCTGTCTTCGTAAACATGCCGACAATCATCACTAATATCAAATCAATTTCACAGTTATTAAAGCGTTGCATGGAACTGTATGGCAGAGGTTGTACTTGCAACTAGATACATCGTCGTGAAGTAATAAAGTGTAACCTTTATCAACTAAACTTTCATCGGAACTGTGCAAAATGATACTTAGTACACGCGATGTTGAACAAGGAAGAAAAAATAACAAGTCCGGAATGAACTCGTTTTTTTTCTCACAGCCCTATGTTGATTTAACAAATGTGGTATGTCAACAAGAAAACAGAATCCAAAGATCGGTAATCTACACTATGATAAACATCGAGAGTATAATGATGAACTAACTAAATTGATGGGTAATGTATTCAGAACAGTCAAAATGATAGTATAATTCATGTGGATAAGTTTGCAATTAAAGTGCATTTAGCTTTTTCCTCAATGCCCAGTCTTGCCTCGAACACATTTCATGTCATTAGTAAAAGTTTGCCTTGAACGAGAAAGATATTGCTAGGAAAGGCTGTGTTATATAACACGACGAATTGCAACGAACTGATAGTCGTGCGTAGTGACTGAATAATTCATGTCGTACGTAGATTGGATGGAGATAACGCGAAGACTTGGCCATCTCTGTTAGTGTCAACATGTGCAATGATAACATGACAATCGAATTCAGATGAAAGGCGTTGCAAAGTTCTCCTTCGTGTAGGTTTCTTTTTTTCAATCAATAAAAATCAAAAAGAAAATAAATAAATGAATAAATACCAACACTGACAAACGTATACAGAAGACAAAGAAGAAGAACAAAAAGGATATATATGATTTATACAAAGAGGAGAAGAATTTATAAAATAAAAGCCGTTCGAATCGTTTGGAATGAAGGAGAAGAGAAAACTAAAAGCTTTTTCTTATCATTGTCAATACTGACATGTTGATTTTGTTTTACGAACGACTATTGGACTTCGAATGTTGAATAAGCCATTGAAGTGTGATGTCTGAAAGGGAAGGAAAATTTATGAGAAGAACAAAATTTTCAATGTCAATTAGTTTTTACCGATATTTTCCTTTTCTTTGCATGATATAGAATAACAACAAATTTCTCGATCTTGTATCGGCGAAAGATCCCTTAAAACAGAAAAAGTATGTTTAATTAATGATCGCATCGTACTTCTGAAAGAATATTACAATCTTTGAATGAGCTCTTGCACTTCGAGTGCATTGGGTAGATCACGTTTATTCCCAAGTACGAGTACTGGTATTCCTTGAAGTTGAGGTTTTTCAAGTAGATTACTGAATTCTTGTTTTGCGGCATCGAGCTTCTCATGATCGGCTGCGTCAACCATAAATCTACAGAAAATCATCAATTAGGATCAGTCGGGAAAACAGATAATCTTTACATACACAATCGCATTCACACCACGACAATAGCGTTCCCACATACTACGAAATCGTGGTTGACCACCTATATTTTATTGAAAAGAGAACAAAATGAATTTCCTTGTTAATAACACTTTCTTCAATGTATACTCAACACATACCAATATCCCAAATCTAGAAAAGAGAATTCAGTCATGTACGGTGAGATCGTCATGCGAAAAACGTTTACTTTGATTGTCACATTTCCCTTCGTAATTTTTCTCATATTGAAACCAACCGTTGGTATCATATCTTCGGAGTATTGACCTGATGCGATTAAGTTGACAAAGGTTGTTTTGCCGGAGTTTTGTAAGCCGACAAGTGTGAGTTCCATCTCTTCTTTCCAAAACAGGCTTTTGAACCAGTCCAAAATGCGTTGAACGAAAGCAAACATGGCTCACGAATATCTTTTTGTGAAATCTGAAAATGTAAAATAAATCATGTGAAATGAAATTTTCTTTACAAATGACTCATAACACGCGCTTTGATACTTCAGTATGTCATACGTACGAAATGCACTGCTTATGTGAGAATGTAGCAGACATTATCATTGTCTGAGTTTTTCTTCCTTTCCGGTAGATGTCTCTTTGGAAAAAAAATGCATTATTAACTCAAACGAACGACCAATCACTGATTCGGAAATGTTCAAATCAAATCAATGTGTCAGACGAATTCTTTTTTCTTGTGAAGAAATGAAGAAAACTAAAGTATGTGTCGTTGGTGCAGGGACAGCAGGAATGTCCGCTGCGTGGTCATTATCTCGCTATCCCGAGAAATTCGAGGTCACAGTTTGTGAACGGAAACCACAAGCAGGAGGCGTAGCAACAACCGAGCATCTCGAAGTTCAACCGGGTGTTTACTGTGATATCAACGACGGTGTGCAAGGTGGGTCATCTAGTTACAAAAACTCGATCCTGTTACATCGTGAAGTGAACTTTCAACCAAGTCCTGTTCATATGCGTGTTTCGTTTGGACAGGATTCTCGTTCGTGGACGAATTATCTACCTTCAGAAACTAATGGGAAGGAAATTCAAGAGCTTCAATCAGAAATTCATCGTTTTGGTCTCTACTTGAAACTGATCTCTTGGTTAGAACCGATTTTCATCTTCATACCGATTTGGCTAACCGCTCGACTATTCTGTCTTTCATCTCGTTTTACGAATGCTATGCTCTATCCACTTACTGCGTTGTTTTTTGGTACGGGTAATCAGACAGCCAATGTCAGTTCCGCACTAATTGCTCGCGTTTTCCTCGATCCTGACTTGAAGCTATTCGATTACAATTCTGAACGTCTTCTCGCTTCTCAAGCAGATATGTTTGCATTTGATAAACTATCAGAAATCTATCAAGCATTGGCTGACCGCTGTGTGGAATTAAGCGGTGGCCAAACAAAGTTTTATTTTAACGAAACAGTTACCAGAATCTCGTCGACAAATGTTTATCGAAATGCAAATGAACTGATTGACACATTCGATGTGATTATTTTCGCATGCGATGCTGAAAATGCCCTGAAGATTCTCGACAAACCAAGTCGATTGCAACAAACCGTGCTTGGCAATGTACAATATTTCGATGATGTCACTTACACACATACGGATCTGGACTACATGAACGAACATTATAATGTTCATTTAGCTTCTGATCAGTATTTTATTCATAGCGACGCTAATGATCCTACTCGTCCATTGGAAATGTCGTTCAATTTGTCAAATTACCAGCCCGAGTTAATTAAGTTAAAACGAGAAAAATATCCGTCGTTGAATATATTCCAGACGATCTTTCTTAATAAATCCGAGTCGAATCGATGGACAGTAGACAAATTGGATAAGAGAAAAGTTTTACTCGAACGTTGGTGGAGACAGTTTGCGCATGTTTGGCAACACTTTCTCTTCACAGTTCCCTTGATACGTTTTCTCCAACAGGAAAGTCCGACAACGCTCTTCGCCGGAGCATATACCATGTTTAATACACATGAAATCGCTTGTATCTCAGGTTTAGCAGCTGCGCATCAACTTGGAGCATCGTATCCTTTCGAAAGCGATCGGTTAGCAGTTAAACAGTTCGATTTATACATGAATTACACATACGGAAAGTGCCGAAATGGACAGAAGACACTTCTACAGAGATTCACTACATTTATATTGCTACCTTTATTATGGATAGCAATAATCATTCGAAAACGACTTTGATAAAAAAGAAAGAGTCTTTTTATATTTAAACAAGCGATAGTTCTTTCAGATTCGTGATGAAATGTTCGTTTTCTTTTTCAGATTACTTCTTTGCAATGGACCCACCACCCATTTTGAGTAGTGCATTTCCTTTACCACCTATGGGTTATATAGAATTATTCAGTGATGATAACATTCGTCAAAATGAAAGAATTCTACAACCGCCGCCACCGATTGAAGTCAGTTCTTTTTTTTTCAAAACTTCTCCCTGCAATTTTCGCATGTTATTTAGGGTCCTTATGAATTGTTCGGTGCGTATGTTAGTGGAATCGATCATTCGGAACCGATTATACGTCCTTTAGCAGATCTGCAAATTCAACGTGTTTACATGCGTCCTGATGATTACAAAGGTGAATTGAAGAAGTTATGTTTTGCAATATTAACAAATTATCTCGATCTATTACAAATCGTTTCACGGTCAACTCTAACACCAAGTCCAGATAGTGGCAATACGACATTACGTGAACAAAAACTGAACGAAATTGAACTGTTGTTCATTAATATTCATCATTTAATCAACGAATTACGGCCACATCAAGCACGCGAAACACTTCGAGTTATTCTCGAAGAACAAAAACAACAACGAGAGAAGACAAGTGAAAAACTCTATTCTTTTTTGAATCGTATTGTTGACGTGCTCAATTCAGCAGTCTATTCACTTAATGATCTTGTACCTAAAGTTTCCAATTAAATCTGTCTAATATCTTCATTCGTTCTATACGCTTTTTCACCAATATAATTGATGAATCTTAGAGTTTTAGATAGAATTTGTGTTCTATTTACAATACAAATGCTCTCGTCTGTGGTTTGTGGCTAAACCCAAGAATGGAACCGTGTCCAGCTGTTAAAACTTCAATTTTGAAAACCAAATCTGGTCGTACATCGTATCGCATACGTAATTTCTCTTTATCTGATCGATTTGACATTCAACGTCTATGTACTGAAGAACGAATCGAAATTCTCGTGCCCATATCTCGTGCTTGTTTTCGCAATCGATTTACTTTTATTCTCCTTCTTCTTTGTATCATCGTTTCCATGTTTATTTTCACTCGTTTGATCGTTTCATGCATGATACCATCCATAGTCATTACTGCTTTTCTCTCCTACCGTATAAGTAGTCTCAAACACAAAATCAAAGCTCCATTTCAACATTCGTACATCGAATACACTGATAAACTATCTCGTCGACGAATTCTCGTTGCAGTAACAACTGTTGAAGACGACGATGATGTTATGCACGAGCAAGATATTGTTGGTTTCATTTGTTTTTCATCTCATCCAACGGAACGACAATCGGCATTGATAACACATCTCTTCGTAACGAAGAAGTATCGTCATGAAAAGATCGGTCATATTCTTCTGCAAACATGTCGTCGAATCATTTCCGAAGAAACTCAATATCAACATCTGCATGCACTTTGTTCCGGCTACCAAAAAGATGGTTATCGATTTCTATTGGATCATCATTTTTTTATTAGTAATTCATGGACAACATGTATCTTCGTGCCAGGAATAACCGATGAACAGAAAATGTTGAGTACGACGCGCATCGCTCCTCTTTGAATGCATTTTTTTGCTATGTCAGATAAACTAGTCACTGTCTTATTGTGCAAATTGAATAATAAATACAGTTTTGGTATTTTAATATTTATTAAGAAAACAGCGAACTTTTCGATCAAGGCGAAAGTCAGTTTACATTGTAATTGTTGTGTCGGATGATTTATCCATAATTATCTGACATTTAACTAGAATATGACGATGGAGAGGAAGCCCAACATCGAATTAGCTTTTGTCAATTCCAAGGTTAACATGAACGTCATGAGTCTTGTGAAAATATCAATCGATTAACATTTCATATCTGATCAATATGCATGTTCGATGTAAAGTGTCATCGAATTCAAAATGTAACACTTGATGAGTCGTTTCTCCTTTGTTAGTTTTCGACCAGTCAATCAACAATCGAGTTAAGTGATATTTATTGAAAAAAAAAAATGATTAGATCATGTTTTAATAATCATCGAGAAAGTTTTCTTTTCTCTCTCTCTCTCCCTCTCTCGTACGCTAAACTATATCATCGTCTGAAAGCCGTGTAAGTGTTTATTTTTCATCAGATACGATGTGAGAAAAAAAAATCGTATATCAACTTGTGACGAGAATGATTGAGTGTTCACGTCTCCATCCTGAGTTTACTTTGACTCGAGTGATGCATTTCATCATCGATCTATACCGTAACACACGTTTCTTCTTGCTTAGCACATATGTAGTAGTACCAATGTTTCTATTGTTATTTCGATATTCGTCAACTTGATACTTCGAATACGACACGACGAGACACATCGATTTGCTGACAAATGAAATAAAAAAAGAAGAAACGAACAAATGACATCATGATCATTATCTTTAAGTGCAGCTGTTCCTTTTTAAATACAAATAATTCCTCAAAACTGATGACCACCTGTCGTGTCCGAGGACAAAAAAATTATCTCGTTTTTTTCTCTGCACTACAATTATGCAATAAAAAGACCGAGAGAAAAGAAACATTTTGAACATATTCTATCATGATTGACAAATGCTTTTCTTTCTCTCTCTCTCTCTGTTCCTAATTCATTATTGTTATAACAGTATGCCTGTAATTGTGCTACTGAGCTACATAAGTTAATCGAAGAACAACAGACAATGTAAGACATGGATGTTTCGTAATCGTTAACTATCATCGTGTACACCAGCTTGGAACGCGACATTTATCCAGTAGAGTTCATCTCCATATGGAAATGAGTCTCTTAACAGATCGTCGCCGATGCCGCACTAATCGTTTGATATTTCTTCTTCTAGACGGAAATATGTTTCAGTAATTTCCGGTGAGTACATAGAAACTTGTCGCACCTTTTCCCGCCAACTTTATTAGACTGGTTCACTTGACAAAGAATGTCGCTTTTCGTCCAACGTCTATCACCCGACGAGAAAGAGCCTAATTATCCTTGATGAATATTTCAAGTATGGACAAAATCAAAAAAAAGCATTCGATCACGGTCATTTACTTTTCCACATGTTCGACATTTGCCAACTTATACAATCTAAAAGCATAATCTATTTATACACTGTCTTAGTTGAAGTACTTTCAACTTGCGTCATGCACCTACTATTTCTTTTTTCGCCTAATTACTTGTCCACTTCGTCGATCGTCTTACGCATATTTCCCTTTTTTCTCTTGCTCTATCATTTCCGCCAAATGTCTCTTGAAAACGTAATGGATCAAAAGATTTGTGAAATGATATGAAGACGTATCTATCCCATTTGACCTGAGGAGCGAACACGAGCAGACATGGAATGAGGTAAATGATTAATTCATTGCAATGGTCATTTCTGTCTTTTGTCTCTCTTACTCTCACTATGACGCGAGAGTTAACACCGTCTTGTCGCATTCGGGTCAACGCATTTCCTGGATGTGAATTTGAAACATAAGCAATGATTATGGGGAAAGAAAAGAAAACGACAGACAGCCGATGAGAAAAAAAGTGACGCGCCGAATATCATTTGTACATGTAGAACTCGCCTAATCGAACGACATTATTACATCACCTTACAGTCGACGCGTGCATGATGACAGGTAGACAATTAAGTAGAAAGAGCTTTTCTTTCTTCAACGTCAG
This sequence comes from Adineta ricciae, assembly GCA_905250025.1. Taxonomy (NCBI): domain Eukaryota; kingdom Metazoa; phylum Rotifera; class Eurotatoria; order Adinetida; family Adinetidae; genus Adineta; species Adineta ricciae. Next base: position 659,789 of record CAJNOJ010000016.1, on the reverse strand, counting down.
TTACGCGAAAAGTTTTCTTCTCGGCTTTCGCATGTGTACTAATTTACTTCGTTCGTTTAATCCCAAGCATGTGCAAATTCTTCCTTCAATTATTCTTGATGTTCATCTTGTGCCGACTTGTATACAAACTACGGTCTGTTAATTTGTTTTCTCGCCTCGAGCATATTAGATGTGACAAATACAATAAAAGATTTCCTTCTATGATTCATTTTCACACTCACTTTATATCAATGATCAATATGAAAGAGTAAAACAAGTACAGACATGGTCTTTGTCATTTGATCATGATGAAGATGATGATCATCATGATAAAATGTATAGGAAATAGTTCATATCGAAACGATGACCTCGAGGTGCCGACGAAATGTAAACAATACATTTAATTGTCAAGTGCAATACGAAGAACATTGGTATCATTATCGAAAACTAATCGTTAGTCAAACTTGACGATTAATCTCGAAAAAAATTATCGAGCAAATAGAAAGTAAGAAATCGATCTGTACATATGGGTGGAGAAGAAAAAAAACGCCCCTAAATCAATTAGCATTTTTTCCTTTTTTTTTTAGGAGATTGGCTTAAAAACGAATCCATCTAATCTTATTTCGCGCCGATGAAAATACAACTTAATAAGCTTATCTGATGCACGAACAGATCTTACATAAGAGAAAAATGACTCGTTAGACGCTTTATATTCCTCTAATCGAATTGTCATTCCGATCAAATCTTCATGTTCAGTTTGTTTTCCCTTTTCCGTTCATTAATGTCTAATGAACACGATACCGAATATGATATCAATTCACTTATGTTTATTAGAGAGATGAATTATTTACGGATGGTAACTTAACATGAGACATCTTCTCTTAGTTTCAAAGCCTCTCTGGTGACGATGGGGAGCTGTCAGTGTACATGCACTGTTTCAACTAGTGCCATCATGCCTTCAAAGCCTTCCTAGATGTGAAAGGAGACACAAGAATGCAATTAAATGATGAATAGAAGCTCAGTATCAAATGAGATGCTAGTTAGATTTGTTAACAATAGGACTTTTTCTCTTCTTATCATCTACAGCTCATTTGTTCGTCCATGCGAAGTGTTGGACGAATTAAAAGATTGCGATATTTTCACACCCAAGTCTCGAGATATTTCTTCTTCTGACTTTACTACTAATAAAGAAGAAAAATCATCAGGTCTTATTGTTTCAACGTTTGACATTCTACAGTGACTTCTCTCTCACTGTCTCCATAAGAGAGAGAGAGAGAGAGAGGGGGGAAATCGATCATAGTGCAGAGAAAGAGAGAGAGAGAAGGAGAGCGCGAAAGAAAAATACACTTCATCTTGTCTCTCTTTCCCTTTCTCCCTCATTCTTTCTTCATTGATCATTGTCGTATTTTTTCCTATTCTAGATGCAAATGATCATCATCTACTATTTCATATTTATTTCAAGCGTTTATTCACTTCAACTTGATATACGTTATCCACAATTCTTCCACCAGTCCGCACGTGATTCGACTGTGGAAATTAGCGAAGGAAAAGTAGCAGGCAGTTTCATTGCATTTATCAATTTAATCAACGAAACGAATCTGACGTTGAACGAATGGATATTGAATACAACGAATTCTGATTTCAAGGTCCAATCGAATGGAATCTCTTATGTATTAATCAACACGCAAACCCTCGATCGTGAACGAGAAAATTTCTATGATTTTTCGATTGTTGCTCAACATCTGATTCCGCCATTTGAGAAAGTTTCGCGAAATATTCGTATTCGCATACTCGATATCAACGATTGTACACCGACATTCAATCAAACAAAATACCAAACCACTCTCGTGCCCAATGAAACAACATTCACTGTCACGGCATTTGATGGCGATGAGCCAAATACTGACAATAGTCGAATATCATATTCGTTATCGAATTATCAAGATCTCTTTCGTATCAATGAAGTCACCGGTCTAATCGAATGTATTAAAAATCTAGAAACATATGAACGCTATGAAATCATCGTCGTTGCACGTGATCATGGTAAACCGCCGCTGTCATCGACGGCATTAGTACAAATTCAATTGGCTTCCAGGAAATTAGATAAACCCAAATCAACATCATCAGCATCGTGGTTTTCGATGAATCAAAGTCCAGAGAATGTGTTCATCTTAGCTGGAATTTTATCAAGCTGTTTGGTATTTCTATGTCTATTAGTATGTTTAGTATGTTGTGTTAATTATAAACTTAAACGACGAAAGGACGGAAGTTTAACAGAAAAGAAATTCTCATCTACAACATCGATCAATTCAAATAATGATTTTCAACAAGCGTCAGTTTATGATGCAATCAACATGTTTCCAAATACGTACTATTTACCTGTTAAACAACAGAATGATTTTATGGAAAATGTCAATAACTCGAATAATAATGAACTTTCATTACAAATTCCTCATTCATCGTCGACAACAAGTAGTCCAATATCAGGCGGCAATGATCACGGTACGAAAATCGGCTCCGATGATGGCTGTTATTGCTCAAGTGATATGTCATCTGAACAATCGAATAATGTACTTCTACTTAATCCTTCATCACTTCGATTGTCAAGTTTTAAATTAACATCGAAACAAGTTCGTTTCAACGAACAAAATCATCATATCGATGGTGTTTTGAAACGTTTTGAAGATCTCTATGAATCACAAACGAACATAGACCCTTGTGCTTCCTACGTTTAATGTCATTAGTCTTTGCTCTTTTCGTGTGTGCATGTGTGTGTGTGTATATGTTTCTTAAGACATGAAAAAAAAGCAACTAAACAACGAACAGTCAATGGATATGCATCATTAGTTTTGATATCTGACTAGCTGTATTGTCGTGCATGGAATGAAACGATTCTTTTCAAATATTTGTGTTGTTGTAAAGGTTAACCGTCAATATCGAGTATGTGTACGTGTTTGTCTATCCTTCTCTTATATGCCGCAATGAACATAATCTGTATTGCGTGTATTAGAGATGCGAGACGATGGTAAAATAAGTTGACCATTTCTTGAGCCTCTTTCAGACCATTCAATTAGTAACTGAAAATGACAAAGCTCTTTCTTTCGTTCTGTGACTAATTGGTGTACGAAGAAAAGAAGTAGATTATATTGAGAAAGAGGAGAACAGATTAGCAGATGTCCGGTCATTAGAAATACAAAAGGAAGTAATGTTTTTGTCTTGCAAGCATAGCGAATAAGCTTTTATTGGCATGTCATTGAAAACCGATTTATTGTCATGTTGTTCTGATCGAGAAATATTTTGATGGGTTGATGGACACACCCAATAGTTTGATAAAACATAGTTATTCGTCGAAGACAAGCAATTACTCACACGCAGAGAGAACACGTTAATGAGAATTTAACAAGCTCTTTTTCTCTACTCTTTGTTGTGCAAGCAGCTGTGACTGATGAAATCGGCTTGATGTCGCGGCATATATCCGCTTGTCTTCAAAAGATTCAGTTTAAATTCTCGTACCTATCGGTTTGTTTTCAAAATGTATGTGTGTGTCAATCGAATATCGTCAATAAACATCTAGACGTAAAAGGATACACGTGTCTAAGTCGTAATGATTATACACTCGATAAATAACAATGATGATAATAAGTATTCTCCTTACTGATAATGAACATTCAACTCATCATTCGTGAGAATTGAAAACAGATTGACAGACATTGTCTATGTTTTATTTGCATCTAATCTATATTCTAAATATGTATGCGAATCAGCCTTTGTTTTACTCGCACAAGGTTAACAGTACCGTCATTATGATCCTCTGTCTTTTTTTTTTCATCGCGTCCAATTTCAATATTGACGAGAACGATTGATGATGACGCTCACAAAAGCATTGACCTTCCTTTCATTAGACAGAGTCAAGCTGTTCTCTTCTCTTCGTATATATGCTCGAAGAGATCTTACCGATGAACATTATTGCTTTTTAAATAGGTGAACACTATTGAAAACTTGTTTACGAGCGTCTACTTGAATCATATTTGAAATACAAACTGTGCGGATGATTTTCCTTCTGATTGATTTACAAGTTCAGTAAGAAGAGAAAAACATCGTTTCAACTTGAATGATGACTTGGAAATTAACTAGTACAACTTCTTGATACACATTCGGATATGTCAAACTCAATTCTAGGATTTTAATCAGAATCACCAAAAGAATGAGATTGAATATTTTGTTGTATTCATTCTCTCCCTCTCTCTCTCGAAAGAAGAAGAGATCTCTTCGCATTAAATAATCTTATTTTGAAGGTGACGGTTGCAGATCTTTTCCTTAAAGTTAATTTCTACAAAGATTCATCCTATCTATGTCGACCAGTGACGCTCCACCAGCTTATACACCCTTTCAACATGCTTGTGTTTCGTTGAATATGAGCGATCGTCTCCGTTTGATACGATTTCCACCAGCGATCATTGATATTGTCCGACAAGCAATCATTGAAAGTTGGTCACGCGGTATACACAAAGAAAAACAAGAAGCGGACTTCTACGAATTTAAACTTCATGGAAATCCTTGGTGGGGTCAAGGAGAAGAAGCGGTGCCGTCTCGAACATTAGTGTAACTATATCTGTGAAAATTAATCTGCCAATCGTTTGTTTTCGTTCACCTTTAGAATCTATGTTCTGTCAGCTTTACATAATCGAGGTTGGTTTTTATTATCATCGACGGACATTTCGAAGAAAGCTTTGGATAAAGATTGTCTGATTTTCCAACTTGGACCACCTCCGAAGCAAACATCGTTTTTCTCTGTTGCATTTGATGATTACGATAAACTACGATTAATTAATGTTCCACCCGAATTGATTCCAGCAGTTAGACAATCGCTCGGCCAAGAAATTATTCAACGAGAAGAATGGCGTGACGGTGGCCATGCTTATCAATTCAAATTGTAGGAAATATTACAAATTTCTCAACTTTGCCTTCTTGTAATGTTCTATTTCTAGACGAGGTAACCCTTGGATAAGTAATGGTGAAGATGCAACAAATACACGATTGAGATTACTCTCTCTACTCGATTGTTTTATTCAGTATGGTTGGGTATTGCACGCGAGTATCGACATTAGTCAAGGTCATGAAGGGAGAGATGTCGATTCTTGGTTTCTTCGCCGAGATAAGTAATCTCAAATGATTTCATAAAGGATCTTCGATGTTTCTAGTCATAGGCTTTTATTTGTTGTCATGCTTATATGGTTGTAGTTATTTTAGTTTCTCAAATAAATATTTCGTTTGTATTTCAGCAGAACAACCAGTTTTATCAATCGATGAAGAACAAATATGATGGAAGACTGATTAGGACAGTTCTTGACAATCTCAACTTTGTCGTTAACCTTTCGAGCTATATCGAATCCTCACCACCATCTTTCTAATAGTTTTATGCGGTAAATGTCAATCAGTATCTCTCATAGTCATTCACAACAAGTGCTCTCATATACAGATTGACTATCTTTTAGACATAATCCACGAAATATGATGATTTATTTCACACTGCAATGATCTCTTTACGTGCGCGGATTTTGCACCGTCATTTCCCTGAGTGTAATTCATTCTGAACTCTGCATGAAAACTCTCAATGATTTGCTTTTTCTACATGACAATTTTCTTTCAAACCATACAATTTCACGAAGCACTTCAGAATCGTTCGTTTTCTGACTCTCTCTCTCTCATGTCTACTCCGCATCGCTTTCAATCGTTGATTTTTATTTTTCTCACTTCATTTTCTAACACTAATAGCCAAGACCATTTCTCTTATTTTCTCCAAGACATCTTGACTTCTTCGATTGGCACGCGGAGAAAGAATTCTCCTCTTTTTCTTCTGCCTTGCAATCAGCTGTTCACATGTGAAATCATTTGACATTGAAAAGGACAAATTGTATGATACACAATCAGCGCTGTAGACCGAAAATTCACCTTTTTTTCAAATAACAATCTCGATTCTTACAGTTGCTCGAGTTCATGTTTATCATAGTACAATCATCTATCTGTTCTTCAAAAGTTTTGATCTTTGCAAATGACCAATGGGCAGCCAAAAAGAACGTGTGAATGCGAAATTGACCTCTGAACAACCTTTCAACTAACAGTACGAGTGCGTGCGTGCGTGCACGTACACATACAAGAGAGAGAATATATACATACACGCGCGCCGCAGGAGAACTGCAGAAGACAAACAGTAGAGATGGACGAACGAACAAAATGGTTCAACTACGAACTCTCCTTCTTTCTCTTCATATATATTCTATATGCATTGATACTCTTCCAACCAGTGAGAACAAGAACAAGAGCAAGAGAAAGTGATCGACGCCGAATCCCTTTACAGCGGCATTCAATGCATTACTATAATATAAATTCTTCCTCTTCATTTCTCTTACGCTCTGTTCGACGGCAACGTCCAGAAAGATTCTGTTCGTCGACGACGATGGAGTTGAGAGTTCTCCTTTTTTCCCTTCATCAATGCTCTCGTCATTACCAACATCAAGTTTTACAAAACACACACACACGCACAACAGCTAGTAAGGCATAGCAGAACACGAAAGACACCCGACATACTTTAAAGTTTCCGTCAAATACAGTCTTTCAAATGTTTCATTCCACTAAGCAATGAGCTTTGTTCTATCAAATAATACGCAATTCTTTAACGAAACGATGCGTCATTTGAACCGAAACCGTTCTCATGCAATGTACTTTTATTTGCATACCTATTTTTTCTCTCTACTGATTGATATCAGTAAGCCGACGAAAGTCAGTAAGAGGAAAAATAGAAATTGCAACGCGATCAAAACAGGGCGTTGGCTTAAAAGCTATCAATCGGAACGGTCGTACAGATGAGTAGTTTTTCATCAGTGTAATTGCCTCGTCAATGAGAAACCTATCTTCCCATAGGCGTATCGCTACAATTAGAAACCCAGATTTTGCATGTACATTCATTTTCTCCTTTCACCTACCCTGAGAGAAAAACAAAATTGTGTCTTTCCACTCGCCGGGCTTTAAACAGAGGAAATGAGAAAAGGTAGTGCATGTTGTCTTTCTTTTTTCCCTCTATATCGTGAAATAGAAGGTTTGAATTTGAAAGTCAGATATGGCCGCTGTCCAACTTTCATTTTCTTGCTCCTTTTTTCCTCTTTCTCTGTCCGACAACAACAGACAGGAGCAGAATGAGAGATTAGACTCAATAATAACCGGCCGGACGAAAAAAAGAAAGAGAAAGAGAAGAAACATCGCTCGGTCGTCACTCGTATCGGTAGCAGACCATCACCGGGCAGAAAGGATTGTTTTGGACGTCTGTGCAAATAAAAATCATCCGTCCATCTTGTATGTTTTCCTTGGTCACACAAGCAACCTCTTTCTTCCATCAATATACATAAAATCTTCTTTCAGAATATTCTATTCCTTCTTTTCGCTCTTATGCTCACATCCGCATGATTGTTGATGGACTCAACAGCAATGTCTACGGTAAGAAACCTCCCAAATCTATTTTTTGGAAACAAATCTTTAATTCTAGAAATCGTTTGTATCACAATGGAACATTGACGCGGTTATTACTTGGCTTCAGGAATCAAATTTAGGTGAATTCGAAAAAAACTTCCGGGGTACGAACTATCACTAAATAGTACCACTTATGAACGATTGCTTGTTATTTGTAGAAAATGAAATTGATGGGAAAATCTTACTTAAACTTAGTGAATCGATGGTTGCTCGATTGTTTCCAACAATCAGACTTGAAGTTCAATTCCTTGATTTGCTACAATTACTCAAACAACGACATACGATGGAATTGAACTTAAAGAAACCATTTCCAACATCATCGACGATTACGAATGGACGTTCGGCAGCGCATCAAATCGCAGCACATGTTATCGCTTCATCTTCGTTCGATAATGTAAATGGTCATTCATCGAATTCGAATTCGCCTGTTGCCACAAACGGACATCATCCACCAAAAGTGATCTATTCGGAACGTTCACCGATGAGTAAAGTTCCTCCATTGAAATCCTTCAAACGCGACGCAAAATTCTTTGCCAATCAAATTCAGAGGTATGATGATTGATACTCTTGAAAAAATCGGTTTATATCCCATTTTCCTCTCTCTCTCTCTCATGATAGTCAATCTAATGGCGGGCTAAGCATCGATGGTGGTGAGAATGACACGAAACATACGTTTCCTCACGCATATAAATTGCCTCAATTCACCGAAACACTTCGTCTTGCACTTGCCTCGAAAGATGCCAGCGCTTTCAAGTTACGTACCTATTATCGAAATCTGTTGATCTCTTCGATTTATGATGACCTGACAAGGACATACAATCTTTGGTAAGTGAGAATGACAAGTATCTGGCTAGCTAACTTTCCATTTTACGCATAGGTATCCAAACGCTCGACAATACAAAACAGTCGCTGCAGCACTTGTGAAAACTTATCCCTTTCTCGAATCTTCGACCGAAGGCGGTGAAGTATGTAGTTCTGTTCGTAGTGCTGAAGACATCAAGTCATACTTGTTTATTTCGAAGGGTGCGTGGATCGATGGAATCAAAGGCAAATTTAAACGTGGTCGCCGTACTATTACATCTTATGTTGACGCTGCACAATCGATGGGTGGTGAGAATGGGTTCGATCGTATGTCCGGTGATGATGAACTAGGTGAAGAAAAATTAGCGCAAACATCCGGTGGACATAAACGATCTCGACACCAATTTGAAGTTGATTCCGATGATGAGCATTACGAAACAGGTGAAATGCCATTAAATGGAAACGGCAAAGATACGGTATGTTTTGATGAAATGTCTCGAAGAATTCGAAAACTAGCGAATGCTTGTCTCATAGGATCAAACGAGTGAAAATGCAGATGAATTGGAGGAAGAAGAATTGAACCGCTTACGAGCTTGCATAACTGCAATGCAAGCAACATTAGCCACCACTGATGATCCTGATATTTCACTAATTTCGGATTACTTCAAAGAAACATTCGAAATCCGACGAAACTTCGTGAAAACTCACAATACCAATGAAATTCTCGCAGAATATCCCGCATTACAATTACATTCATGCGTAAGTTGTCACAAGAGACCGCAGTCTTGTCTAATTGGTGTTCTCGTCCTTATAGCTACTAGCGGATTTTCACATGCAAACAAACATCCCCATCCAAACAGTTTTAATTCATAAACTACGTTCCATATCGAAACCTATTCTACGATTAGCAAAAGAAACGGGTTGCGCACCGGAGATCCTTCACTCTTATCATACGATTGTTTCTCAACGACCACAATTAGAACAAAGTAAGAATTGCTTCAAAAGCCCAACTCCAAGTATACTTAGTTTACTTTAGTTGTTGCTGATACTTTTGCTGTCATAATTGTTGCTTGTTATTTTGGTGAATATCAATTTCTTCTGATTTCATCGGATAAAGTAAGAGAAGATTGTTCATGGACAAATAAACGTCTGTCTTTGTTTAGGAGACTCAATCACCATGGCCAATCATCCGCGGTGATCATCCAGCTCGTGCATTTTTCGAAGGCAAATCTTCATCTCTCTCGTACAATATCGAATTAGACTACGTTCAACTATTTCATCGACCATTGAATGATTTTCTCACTGCTATATGTACATNGTTGTTGCTGATACTTTTGCTGTCATAATTGTTGCTTGTTATTTTGGTGAATATCAATTTCTTCTGATTTCATCGGATAAAGTAAGAGAAGATTGTTCATGGACAAATAAACGTCTGTCTTTGTTTAGGAGACTCAATCACCATGGCCAATCATCCGCGGTGATCATCCAGCTCGTGCATTTTTTCGAAGGCAAATCTTCATCTCTCTCGTACAATATCGAATTAGACTACGTTCAACTATTTCATCGACCATTGAATGATTTTCTCACTGCTATATGTACATTATTCGCCACGTACTCTGTCTTCGAAATCACCTATGGTAAACTGGAAATGACACTATCATTCATCGATTGCTTACTCCGAGATAATGCCCATTCATCGACACGTTCGCCTCAAGTACTTGAATTGATCAATGAACTCAATTCTATGAAATAAAGAAAGGAACTGAACACGTTTTCATCCAATTGAGAATGATTTTCTTTATTTGTTTTTGCAATCATCTCATGCAATGTACATATCTGAATATATTTGTTTCTTGAACTCGCTCAACTCAACATACATACATTTGTTTTTCTAATCTGTCGTGCGATGAACTAACATCGCTGCAAGAAAATAAAGTATACTTAAAAGAAAACCGAACAGAATTCCGATCAATCGTAGAATGTTACACTCATTCGTAATAGGAATGACATTCTCCGCTGGATTTCCGAAATCATGTTGAGTTATGACGTGGCCGTGTGAGTAAGTAACAATTGCGTACAAGGTAAAGCATGATGCGAGAAGATATGCCAAACAGAGAGTTGAGTATAGATAGAAGATCGATTGTCTGGCTTGAGGAATTCGTGAAGCGAACAAACGATTGACGAGAAGATAGATTTCAAATGCAAATGAAATCCAAATGAGGATGTAATAGAAAAGGATGGATTGATGATTAAAGCCAAGAAATTCATTAAGATATGAAGTACATGAGGAAATTTTAATTTCCGTTAATAGAAGTAAAAGACTCAAGAAGAGTAAACGAAGGAGGTGAAGAATACCTAATGTTTGAGTGAAATAATAATTCGACATCAATGAGTTGTCAAGTTCAAATCAATTTGCGCACTATTTTTTGTTTTGAATGCAAGAAGATAGAAAACCACTATGAATATTAGTTATCTTCGAACTTTAAAAGGTATACTGCATGTGATTCGATTGGTTATTCTCATTATTTTGATCATTTATATTAATATTTTATCTTGTGGACAAAACGCCTTTGGTGGACACGCCAATGTCGACTCGACTTCGGACAGCGAGTTCATTCACATCAGTAAGTCGTTTAAAGTACAATCGATAGCAACAGTGAATGATCTGCTTAGTCATGTGGGTTGCATTTGCTATTGACGGTTTCGTTTTCGTATGTCGAATATTTGAACAAGACGACGGTACAGTCGAAACATCGTTATTGATCGATGCTTCACTTAGTTTGATCTACTTCGTTGCCTTTGTCATCTTACTTGTTTCATGGATCAAATGTTCCGATGTCAATACATTATTTTGTAATAATAAATATAAATGCCATGTTCATAGCTTACCGACGATTGGCTGCTTTGCGTTAGCGGTACTCTACATGTATTATGATGTTCGACGATGTCTGGAAAAGTTGAATTCGTTTGAAAAATGATTTAGAACATCTGTGTACTGTTCTCTTGTCTGTTTATTTGGCTTTTTTTTCTTTCTTTGCAAAATCTGAATGTATACATTGCTCATCGGTTTTTCTACGAGGAAGAAGAAAAGGCGGAAATCAACATGAAATACTGTACAAAAGAATTAGGCACGGGAAAAACTTGAAAAATAGAAGAAATCACCAATAAAATCATCAATCCAGAAAAGACTAAATTCTACAAAGCAAAACACTAGCTATTGATTGTCGCGAATTGCTAATCGTACGCATTCATCCGGTACACGCTCTGGTGCTAAAATATCAACACAGTGATTCGATGGAATATACATAGAATTTACCTGTAATCAACGATGTTCGTTGACCGATGTCCATGACTGCTTGAGACGCTGCTTGTCTTAGCTGAACTAAGCTCAACGAATGAGTTTTCCATTCATTAATCGAGCGTAGAAACTTGTCAGTCGAATCACATGTGACTGTGTTTTGAAATGAGTCAAATAGATGACGAAGTATTAATGAAAAAGGATAGAAGAGCCAGTTATTTTGCGTACGATCAGCTACATATGCTTGATAGAGTGCATTCGCTGCTTCACGTGAACGTTGTCCTGCGGAGACAACAGGCATACCATCAGCGGGTAAACTTGTTTGATATTGAGAAATTTTATATTGTAATTCGTCCTTTTCTCGCTGTAACATATCTAGTTCTCTTCGCATTGTATCACGCATATCTATTACTTCTTGAATGTAACTCGCCGCTAAGAGTAGTGAAGGATTTGGTTTAGAAATTTGTCGGAAATAGACGAATGTGACTTACTAGCTCCGAGCATCTGTGCTTTGCTCATTTTGGCATTCAATGGATCGTTGAGTTTAGGAATTATTGTTTGTAGATTATCAAAACCACTCTAATGGATATCGAATCAAAGATAACAGAATCTTTCAAGATGAACTTATAGTTTTACCTTAATATTTCGACGACGTTTACTCTCAGCATTGAAGTTCGATGGTGAAGGGTCTTGACTTAACTGAAACAAGTAATAAATAGCAATGAATTTTTATAATAGTAACACAAATCGGTTACCATATCGTTGTTTAACAACGAAAGATTTCCAGGTATGGACATACTATGTTTAGTAGTTGCTGAAGGTGCTGGCATGTTAAATTGTTGCATCATCGGTATATCTTCTGAGACTGCTCGACTCACAGGACGATGCGTTTTCGATTTGCATGTTAGAGGAAAATTTAACATCGTATGGTTCGGATTCGGCATTTGCTAATCGAAGAAATCGATCAGCATTGAATGTATACATATTTTTTTGTGAAATTTACCTGAATGTTAGACGTTTTATGAGTGGTTGTGGACAACCGTTTCGTTTGTGTTTTTCGTTGTGGAGTTTTTCTTGTTTGTTTCGTTGTTTTATTCTCGGGTGGCGATCGTTCGACCACAGATGGATGTTTCTGATGAAGAAGATTAACCAGTGTCGATGGTTTATTTGTCACTGGTGGTAAATAACTCGTTGACGGTGTTTGCGGCGTGTTCATCATCAGATTGGTTGGGGACGATGACGTTATCATCTGATTGATGTTTTTGTTATTATTGATTGATTTTGACATTGATGTCGGTGAATAAGTATCGAATGGAAGAGAATGCGGTGTTAATGGTTCGTAATGTGTTGAATTGTAGATGTTCATTGGATTCAAGTCGTTGACATTCATCTGTAAATAGAGAGAATAATGAATAGAGATGGATTTCGAGGTGAATATTTACAGGAGTACTGGTTTGGTTGAGAAGAGACTTCTGATGATTCATTGGAAGACTTGAACGATCATTCGGAGGAGAGACCAATGTCGGAAAGTGATTTAGATTATCCTGTGATTGGTTTGGTAAGTTCAAACTATATTGTGTTTGTGGTTGATAATTATTCAATGGTAACTAAAATACATAATATGACTCGTATCCGTTCTGGAGGTGTGGTCACAATGAATCAGAGGGCATGTGCTGCTCGCCTCTAAGCGAAAGAGCATCATTTACCTGTTCGGTTTGATACCGCATGTTGAAAACGTCAGCTAAAAATACAAATAGAGTCCGTCTTGTGAGTTTTTAGTTCAAAGGATTTTACTTGTTATCGACTGTTCCAAGTCCTCAAATAATGACGTAAAATCAAAATGGCATTGACCCATTACCGGCTGATACAAATCCGGATTGCCACCAAGACCTAAAAATAAACCATTGTGTTCATGAACATGGCAAATCACGCGTTTTCCACAGAACAAAGCTAATACAACCACAACTAGAGAGACATCATTCTAAGACTAGAAGCAATTAAAACTCGATATTTAATGTTTTTACACACAAATAAATCGGTGAGCATTATTCACAACATAGAAACATCCACTCGTTAGCCCATTAACGTGCACTCTTCTTCCTCGACATTCAATCGCTGAAGGGTTACTTAGTTATATCAATTACCTGAAAATGAGTTGTCTAGAAAAAGCAAAGAGAATTGCAACGATCACTAGGATGGAGAAGGGAAATGAAGTGAAATCGAATTTGAACGTACCAGCGTCTTTGTCATTGAATGTATTTGTTGTTGAGAATAGCAATTGGTCTTCGATGAGATCGAATTCATCGAAGAGATTACACGGTTCAGGCGATGGCGTTGCCGGACGACGAAAGTTAGGCATTACTTTTGGTGTATGGATCTCTGCAACTTTTCCCAACAGATTCTTCATTTCTTCACTCTGAATGATCAAATACTCAACAATTCGTTCTCATGTTTGTCAAAAGAAAACCATTACCGAAATGTCATTTTCGACTTTTCGTAGTGCTTTTTTCGAATTTTGTCTCCATTTGATATATTCACCTTTCAAACTGTTCAACAATTGTTGTTTCGATTGTTGAGTCAATTGTGTCTATAATCGAAATAAGAAATTGCTCATTTCTTTCATTTCTATCAAAATGAACTATTTCAATCAGACTGGCAAAGTTTGACTTGTATCCAATGGAGACACAAACTGACAAACAATCGTATTCCGACTGAGAATATCTAAAATTGGACGAATTCATCGTCAAAAGAGATACTTAGTCATCTGACATTACATTGCTGATGCCACGTTCGCCAAATGACATTATTCAAACGAATTTTATCTTGACATTCAATACGTGATCCACGAAAATTCTTCCACTTTGGCGATGTTAAGTTCGATCTAAACAAAAACGATTCCACAGTTAATTCGATCGATAGAATCAATTACAAATTACCGATAGACATGATTGAAGACACGAAGAAGTGAATAGAGACTCGAAAATTGACCGTGAGCTTCGGTACGTCGTTCGGGTCCACCTTGCGTTGCATCATTCAGAATTGGTAAACCTTGTGCTGTCGCATTAGGAATCGGCGATGGACACGGTACATCGATCGGCTAAAAGATATTGTAGAAGAGAAACGACGTAGCTAACAAATCGACTTACCTCGGGATCATTTTCGATGCTTGACGTCATAAATTGACCCGAATATAGGGGATGTTTGACCTCTTTGGTACTGCCATTGGAATGTGTGACGGGTTCAAGTTTAATTCGTTTGGCGCTTCGAGACATCGATCAAAGCTATCGACAACTGTTATATTCTGCTCTAAATTATAAAATAACTACACTACGCAGCTTCCTTCTTTTCGCTTCAAAAAAACTAGCTTATCATATTACAAAAGTCGATCAAAGCGACATCACTAGCGCATTTATCAATGGTTATTTGCTTTCCTCCAATGCTTTTCATTGAAAATGTCATCGGTTCTTTCCAGGGAAATAGGTTCTTATCATATGATGGTTGGCGTGGGTAAAAAGTAATGTACTCACTTAAGGTTATACCAGATTAAGATAAAAGTATATTCTACTATCTTTATAAGAAACAATATAGCATCGATGAATCATATTTGGAGGAGAAAGGAAAAGAAAGGGGCCACACCTCTGGAGGATTTATATTTATTGCGTATTCTCTTTTTATGACCTAAGAATATTATCAAATACACGAATCGCTGATACTTCAAAATGATGAAGAAAAAAAAAGCCTATTCTAAAATGCTGCATATCTCTCCCTACTTTCAATCTGTTTGTGTGATAATACATGAAACGATTTATGAAGAAAATGATATCAAGAGGTCGTGCAAGAATTTCGAGAATGTCAATGTATACTGCTGTTCATTAATAAGAATGGCGATATTGAATCGAAGATCTGAAACATCAATACCAGAAAAAACTTTCGAGAATAATAGAGGGAAAAAACGTGAAGCTTAAGATATTCATACATTTACGCTTTACATGTTGGAAAATGAAGGACTACTAAGCTCAATACAAGGATGGTGTTAACTGCTATGATGTTAAGTTCAACATCATTCAAACAGATTAGCATTTGCACTATTCGACTTGTGTACACCTGATGAAACATGTGCCAAAGGCAAGTTTACTGATAGAAGAGAGAGAGAGAGAAAGATCGATCGCATCCGTGCTCTAATCTAATGGTATGATATTTCTCTCTGTGACATAATCATAGTCGCGATGTCGCTAGTTAACAGTAGATTCCTGAAATCTCTTTTACAGAATTACCGATTGGTTTCTTACTTATTTTATTTTTTTCACAGTATCGTATTTTTGAAAAATGATTGACTTTTATTTCATAAAAGAGTCTCGATTCGTATTATCAATCTATCACGTCGTTCGCTTTTTTTTTATCTTTTTCAATTGATTTTATCTTCAAATAAGTGCGACTGAAATCTTAACAAGTTTCGCTTTCAATGATTTGTTTTGATCTTTTCTTTTGTAAAACTTGATAACGTATCGGACTTTATAAATATGGATGAAAGTTCAATATTATTCGTTTTTTCCTCCAATGTCTTTCCTTTTTCACGTACGCTATGTCCACAGTTATTGCAGAAAAACTTTGGCTCATATGTCAACGACTAAAACCCAACTTATCGATGGGAAAGAAATCGCGAAGTAGGTACTAAGAGAGAAATTTGGCGAGAAAAACAAATCTTTCGTAGGAATATTCGCGACAAATGTCGATTGATGGTCGAAGAAATTCGCAATCAGCAGAAAGATTTCAAACCTGGCTTTGCTGTTGTACAAGTGGGGAATCGCGAAGATTCAAATGTGTATATTCGACATAAATTAAAAGCTGCTGAAGAAATTGGAATCGATGCTCGACTTGTTCGTCTTGATTCATCAACAACCGAACCACAAGTTTGTTTCGAAACAAACTACACAAATTTCTTTTGATAGTTTATATTTTAGTTAATTCAACAAATCGAACAACTTAATAATGATCCAACCATTCATGGTATTATCGTCCAATTACCATTCGATTCTGTTCAAACGATCGACGCCAATCGAATTGCCAATACCGTTTCACCAGATAAAGACATCGATGGGTAAGAGTTTCCAAAGATGATATTGTGTTTAGCTATTTTCATCCTTCTTTTTCTTCGAACAGATTATCGGATCTCAATGCTGGTCTTCTATCGCATGGAAATTTGGATAAATGCTTTGTTCCGTGCACACCAAACGGTTGTATAGAATTGATTCGAGCAACTGGTAAAACGGCGATGAGAAATATTCAATTACATTCGCGTTTATTTTCGTTTAGGAACACAAATCGAAGGTGCAAGAGCAGTGGTTGTCGGGCGAAGTAAAATCGTCGGAACACCAATGTTCGAACTACTTAAGCATTACAATGCTACGACAACAATATGTCATTCAAAAACGAGAAATATTCAAGATATTGTATGAAAATCGAATGCGAAGCTCGATGGAAGAATGTTTTTGCTCTAGATCAAAGACGCAGACATTGTTGTCGCTTGTTTGGGTAAACCGAAATTCATTTCAGGATCATGGATAAAAGAAAATGCTGTTGTTATTGATTGTGGTATTACACCCGTACAAGGTATTTAAAATCGATTAGTTTGCTAATCCTTTTACTCCACTTTCATGCGCAGGTGAAAATGGTAAAACTAAATTATATGGTGACGTCGATTTGGATTCCTGTCAAGGCGTTGCTTCATGGATAACACCCGTTCCAGGTGGTGTTGGTCCAATGACTGTCGCTTTACTCATGTAATCTATTCTTCATAGTAATTCTGTATATTCACTTCTGCTTCGCTAGGCAAAATACCATTACAGCTGCTCAACGTTATTTGGAAACTTATTGTTCAACTGAATGGAAATCTATGACGTATCTTCCATTAACATTAGAAACACCCGTTCCGTCCGATTTGAACATCGCGAAAAAACAAGTTCCTAAGGATATCAAACAACTAGCCAACGAAATTCACATACACAACAGCGAGTTAGAATTGTACGGAACTAAAAAAGCCAAGGTTAAACTGAATGTACTTGAACGTCTGAGAAATGCTCCAAATGGTAAATATGTTGTTGTTTCCGGCATTACTCCAACACCATTAGGTAAACATAACGCAAATCTTTTTTTTTACAGAGATCAATCAACCTGTTTGCCATTTTAGGAGAAGGAAAGAGTACAACAACGATCGGTCTGTGTCAAGCTCTCGGTGCACATTTAAATAAGAATGTAATTGGTTGTTTACGTCAACCTAGTCAAGGACCGACATTCGGTAGATTGAACAGAAACTTTCTTTTCCAAAAATAACCATTTTCTCTTTCAAAATAGGTATCAAAGGTGGTGCTGCTGGTGGCGGCTATTCACAAGTCATTCCGATGGAAGAATTTAATTTACATCTAACCGGTGATATTCATGCAATAACCGCTGCAAATAATCTCCTAGCAGCACAAATTGATGCACGAATGTTTCATGAGAATACTCAAACTGATCAGCAATTGTTTAACCGTCTTGTACCGACGATCGACGGTAAACGAACGTTTTCTGCCATTCAACGAAAACGTTTGGATAAATTGAAAATTCATAAAACTGACCCGTCAACATTGACTGAAGAGGAAATCAAAGCATTTGTTCGATTAGATATCGACCCAACGACAATTACATGGCAACGAGTGATTGATACCAACGGTAAAGACCGTTTCGTGCTTATTCAGATAAACGAAAAGCGAAATTTTTTGCAGATCGTTTCTTACGAAAAATAACTATTGGACAATCACCAACGGAGAAAAATTTCACTCGAGAAACCAACTTTGATATCACCGTGGCCAGCGAAATCATGGCTGTTCTGGCTCTAACGACTTCACTTGGTGATTTACGTGAACGATTAGGTCGAATGGTTGTCGCAGCAAGTCGAGATAGTGTACCGATTACTGCAGATGATTTAGGTGTCGCCGGTGCACTGGCAGTACTGATGCGCGATGCCAGTAGGTTGATGTTATTCCCATTTGGAAAAGGTTAACAATCGAAATGTACTGTTTACTTTTAGTTAAACCGACTTTAATGCAAACATTAGAAGGCACACCGATTCTTGTTCATGCTGGACCGTTTGCAAACATAGCACACGGAAATTCATCGATCTTAGCCGATCAAATTGGCTTGAAACTCGTTGGTCCCGACGGATATGTCGGTATGTTGGATGAACTAAGCATGAGAATCAAATTATAGTGATTTTTAGTGACGGAAGCCGGTTTTGGTTTTGACATTGGCTGTGAAAAATTCATGGATATCAAATGTCGTTATTCCGGTCTTGTACCCAATTGTGTCGTTATTGTTGCAACTATGCGCGCATTGAAACTCCATGGTGGCGGACCAAAAGTAGAAGCAGGTTCGCCGATTCCACCTGAATATGCTCAAGAAAATTTACCATTACTTGAACATGGTACACAGAATCTTGTTAAACAAATTGAAAATGCACGTCACTTCGGTGTACCAGTTGTCATTGCTATCAATCGCTTCAAGTAAATTGCAAGATTTTCTTTTTGAATAGTTAAGCACATGCTTGAATGTCAAATAGAACGGACACCCAAGCGGAAATTGACTTGGTTAAACGCATTGCAATTGAAAATGGCGCTTTTGATGCAGTCATGGCTGATCATTGGGCAAAAGGTATGAAGCAAGAGGAAGAAGTTATCTCTAAAAAAAACCTATTCATCGTTTGTTTTAGGAGGAAGTGGAGCAACAGATTTAGCTCGTGCTGTCGAGCAAGCATGTTTACAAAAACCTGACTTTAAATTCCTCTATGACTTACAAGTAAGTCATCATTCTCTAGATATTCTCTCATCTCAACGAATCTTGTTTCTAGTTACCCATCGAAGAAAAAATTCGTATCATTGCTCGTAAAATCTACGGAGCGGATGACATCAAACTATCTGAAATGGCCGAAAAACGTATTCAACTTTTTACTAAACAAGGCTTTAACGATCTACCAATATGTATGGCTAAAACACATCTATCATTATCGCATGATCCATCATTGAAAGGCTGTCCAAAAGGTTTTATCTTACCTATTCGTGATATTCGTGCTAGCATTGGTGCTGGATTTCTATATCCACTAGTTGGCGAAATGTCAACTATTCCAGGTTTACCAACCCGTCCATGTTTCTATGATATTGATATTGATCCAATCACCGAAGAAATCTATGGACTTTTCTAATACTATTTTGTTGTCATTCGGCATTTTTTTTTGTCATAAGATCGATTTCTTAGTAGATATATATTAGATAGCTCACACGGTGATGGTACTAACAATTCTGCTATATTTTAGATGAAAAAAAACTTAGCTTGTAAAATACAAATGCTTGTTTTGCGATAAAAAAAACATAATTCTCTCAAAGTTAAAAATACACTGAATCTTTCAGAGAGTTAATCGATTTCATTAGTATTCCAGATGGCAACTGCAAGCGCAAATGAAATAACTGAAAAATTAGAAGCAAGTAACATTCAAACAACATCGTCCGGAAAGAATGCAGCTGATGCGATCAAAAGCCAAGCTAATGAAGCATTTAAAAGTAATTTTTCTTCTTCATGTTTGTCTTTTAGCCGATATCATCAATAGATTGTGATTATGAGAAATCGATAGAACTCTATACGAAAGCGATCGAAATTCATCCGGATGCGATCTTGTACTCAAATCGAAGTTTTGCCTATCTTCGCCGAGAATGGTTTGGTTATGCATTGATTGATGCGAAAAAAGCCTTGGAATACGATCCGAAATACATCAAAGTATTCAATTGAACAGCTGAATCAAATGTCTTATTGATTTTCTATTCAGGCATACTATCGACGAGCATCTGCGTATTTGGCATTAGGAAAATATTCATCCGCTCTATCTGACTACGAATATGTAAGTAATATTGAATGCTTTCCGAGAAAATGTCTGTCTCGTGTTTGTCTTAGGTTAAGAAGGTCTGTCCGAATGATAAAGATGCAAATATAAAATATGAAGAATGTAAGAAAATCGTTACACGAATACGATTTGAAAAGGCAATCTCTGTGAATGACTCATCAAAATCCGTCGCAAATCAGATTGATTTTAGTTCCATGAGTATGTTTCTATCGGTAATAAACAATGCTTATGATGTTTTTTCGTTTAGCAATTGAATCGGATTATGACGGGCCACGTTTAGAGGACGACACTCGTGTGACAAAAACATTCATGGAAGCGCTTCTCCCATATTTCGAAAAACAAAAGAAACTTCATAAAAATTGTGCCTATCAAGTTTGTGTTCGATGATTTTTATCTTTGAATTTCTGTGAAGCTTTTCCTATTCATTAGATCGTTCTACAGATACTTTCCCTGTTCAAGTCTTTGCCTACTTTGATTGACATTAGTGTACCTTCAGTAAGTAACCATTCACGATCGCTTTGAGGTTCACCATCAACCGATTTAGAAACGCAAATTTACCATTTGTGGAGATATTCATGGGCAGTTCTATGATCTACTGAATATATTCAAATTAAATGGTTTACCTTCGGAGGACAATCCATATGTAAGTGATGACGTCATTGGATAAATTCAAGCGCATGTCTTTTTGTTTAGTTATTCAATGGTGACTTTGTTGATCGAGGTTCATTTAGTGTAGAATGTATTTTGACTTTATTTGGCTTTAAATTACTCTATCCAAATCATTTCTTCCTTGCTCGAGGTAAAGTCCATACTTATGAAAGATGTCTTCGATCTTTGTATTGCATAGGAAACCATGAATCCATAACAATGAATCAAATGTATGGTTTTGAAGGTGAAGTGAAGGCAAAATATACGCCTCAAATGTTTGAATTGTTCACAGAAGTTTTCAATTATCTACCCCTATGTCATTGTATCAACAGCAAAGTTCTTGTAAGATCGTTCTAACAGATATTGAAAACTGCATTTTCGATCGTTTAGATTATGCACGGCGGATTGTTTAGTAAAGATGATGTCACACTGAAAGACATTCGTACTGTTGATCGAGTTCGACAGCCACCTGAAGATGGTATCATGTCAGAATTGTTATGGAGTGATCCTCAGCCGCAGTATGGTCGATCGGAAAGCAAACGTGGCGTGGGTAAGTATCATAGAAAGACCGGAATACTCATTGGAAAAGCCTACCTTTCTCCTAGGACTTCAATTTGGTCCTGACGTTACCGAACATTTTCTCAAACTAAACAATCTAGAATATATTGTTCGTAGTCACGAAGTTAAACAAGAAGGCTATGAATTAGCTCATAATGGTAGGAGCACAATCTGATTCATGATGATGTTTAGACGTTCGATTTTAGGTAAATGTATAACGATCTTTTCTGCACCAAATTACTGTGATACTATGGGAAATAAGGGCGCATTTATCACGATCACTGGTGATGATGTCACACCGAAATTTACATCGTATACCGCTGTTCCCCATCCAGCAGTTCGGCCAATGATGTACGCAAATCAATCGTCTTTGTTTGGTTTGATGTAGAAATATTCTAGCTAATCTACGTCGAGTTTGTTTCTTTTTCAAATGAATATTAAATTCATCCGGTGGTTCTTTTTCGTTGTGTTTTATACCGAAACATATTTTGGTTCCTTTCTTTACACAAAATTTCTCTCGTACTCTTCGAAAACATCCTTCCCATTGCTTGCATTCGGCATACTGGGAAAGAATTTCGAGAGGTTCTGAAGTTTTCTTTGGTTTGTTTTTATACAAGATTTTTTTCTTTTTGATACAATAAACAAAAAAGAACGATCGAGTGATAATACTAAAAAAACAAACGTTTATGTCTCTTCGACATACTCATTTGATGGTTCAACTTTAATTTCCATTCGTTCAGCATCCATTGTGCTGATCGATACTGTTCGAACATCCTGACCTACAAATATATGGTTAGTTTGTTTCGTCTTCAATTCGCTTTACCTATTAGTTCGGATGTGATTGATTGCATAAATGACCTTGCCAATTGTTTGGCTGTTGTAAATCCTCGATATGGATTCTTGTGTTTATTATGATACCAATCACGAATAAATTTACCAGTGATACAGTGATGATTGATAAAAAATTGTAATAAAAAGGTCATCATACATTGGGCCGGTACATCACCTTGCTGATTTTTATCAAATATAGACGCATTCAACCGTTTCTTCTTGTTTGACGTTGATTTAATATAATAAAAAAAGCCTTGAATACCATATAAAATGTCGTATTCATTCGTTCGATTCGCCAAGTACTTTCGAATTGTCAGTACATATTCGTTGAGAAGAAGGACCTTTTGATTCAATTTCGCTTTTCTGTACCAAGCATCAAGAAACGAACAGACAAGAATAGGCAAGCGAAAGTTTGGACCTTGGCTCTAGCAAAAACAAACGGTTGAAAAGTAAGATTTAGAAATCGAATTACTTACTCGAATGTGTTGATCAATGTCTTTTCGACTTTGTTCGATTGACGATAGATTTGAAAACATTTGAACAAGTCGACGAAAGGGAAGACATTGTTTTGTAGCCGTCTCGCTCGACGAATGCGTCGTTGTCGTTGAACTTATCTTTCTGATATCCGTCGCTATCGAACTGGAAGGAGATCGTTCCCAGCCGATCTTCGGTAGCGCCGCAAAAACATCCGTCAGTTTTGTACTTTCATTGTGAACATTTTGAATCGTTTGTCGGATGAAATTAAGTACACCTACACTCACATTTTGCTGGATTTTGATTTGATTCAACTGTTGCTGAACATCTTGATCCAACCGTTGAGTTAATTGCTGACAGAATTGTTCTGCAAACTGACGTTGAACGTTAATAGTCTCCAGCTGTTGTTTGTAAATATCTTCGGCTCGTTCGAGTTGTTTTCGTCGCCAGTCTTCCAATGCTGACAGAGCATCATTGAAAATTATTCTACTTTTTTCACTTGTCTCCTTCAATTGTTGAGATGTCGCATTCAATTCCTCAGAAAGATCTTCTACATTACTGTAAATGAGCTTATTATGTTCGGCTATATGCGAAAGACATAACCGAAGATTACAATGAAGACAAATAGCTGATTGAAAGTTTGCACATGAAGATTTCTCTTCGCAGAGATAGTTTGCCATTGAAAAAACAAATTTGAGGACGAATAAATGAAAGATTCTATTTTAACATCATCAGTATTTCGATGGACGAATCAGAAAATGAGAGAAGAATGGATTGCGCACTACCTCCTCGACATGACTTTTCCTTTCGTTCGATCAATATCGCGCACTAATACAGCTTTATTTCGTGTTTTAGTTTATATAAAGAATGAAAAACATTAGAAAGATACATAACTTGATGTGTTATAGTCTTTTCATACCACTATAAGGACTCAAATGGTTTCTTTTCCCTTTCTTCAACATCCGTTTGCATTACAGCGGCTTGTTGATTGTTATCTAAAGTAACAAAAAAATGTCAAACTGATTTGTCAATATCAAGGCGAGTTTTTCTCGTTATTACCTATTCTATTCATCCATAAGGATTTTATGAACGGTGCTGTCATTTGTTTCGCGCCATCGAAGCCCTTGTATACATTTTCATCTTTATTTTTAAACCAGTAAATAACTTGATTCACATTTAAACAATTATTATCAACAAAAAAATGTAAGATCGTTGTCATGAGTTCTCCTATATAGAAAAGAAACAAATCATCGGTATCAATCAATGTCTAGTAGTTTACTTTTACATTCTTCTATTCGTTTATTGAAAAAGAATGCATGTATGCCCACTAAAACACTAAAATCA
Source organism: Adineta ricciae (assembly GCA_905250025.1). Lineage (NCBI taxonomy): Eukaryota > Metazoa > Rotifera > Eurotatoria > Adinetida > Adinetidae > Adineta > Adineta ricciae. Next base: position 635,406 of record CAJNOJ010000016.1, on the reverse strand, counting down.
TTGGGACTAAATGAGATATAGTTTCGAATCAATGAGGTATATTCTTTCAAAATAACGTTCTTTTCATTAACATCAGTAGTTCGATTCCAAGCTGCTAGGAACGATGAAATGATATTTGGAATCGGCATCTCTGGATTTTGTCTCTAAAAATAATCGAATAATTTTCAAATTCGAACTCATTTGTAGATTTACTCCGATGTAACTGACGATTTCTGATTTACTGTGTTCTACATTCTTGACATTCCCGAACATGCTAACAAGACGTTTAAATGGCCGAAATTTTCGAAGGTTCACCTGCCGAAGGGATGCTAATGTGTACGATGACGTTTTCTGCCGACGTACTTTAATATCACCTTGATTTTTAAAAAACAACATAATATTTCAATATTCACAATATACATACTTGATGAAGATACTTGTTTGGGTGAAGAATTGATTGATAGACACTCCCTATTTAATGCCATCGACATTAATGAGTTCCATTTCAACTGTGCACTGTCATGTTGTACACGTTTGATTATTTCTTGAACATGATTCCATAATCTTGACGTAATCATATTCTGATCAGTTGTAACTTTTAATGGTTGTCGAGCTTCGCGATCGAGTAGTTCCGATAACTGCTGATGAGTATTACTTAAAGTCTCTTGTCGAGATTCGACATACTGCAAATGACTCTCATAGATTTCACCGATTTTTTCTAATTGTCTAGCACGCCAATTATTAACATCAGTAAGAATGGTTTGGTAAACATCGCGTGTTTTTTCGTATTCATTGTTTATGTATTGAGACATTTTTTCGATCTCGTTCGTTAATTGTTGATACTGACTGAAAACAAACTGGTTATGTTCGGTTATATGCAAAAGACATAGTCGTCGATTGCAATGCAGGCAAATGGCCGATTGAAAGTTTGTACATTTGGGCACTTCTTCACATAAGCAAGTTTCCATATTTAGACCTATAAATGATACAAAATAAAAAATACAGTTACCGATAACGCTTCATGTTTCAGGATGTAGAACAAACAGAGATCTGGAATGTACGGACACCTAATATCGATGTTATTGTAGTAGCGATTCGTAAAAAATGGCGAGTTTATCAAGTAAAACACTAGATGTTCGCTGTATGCTCTTCGGGTGAAGCGAAGAGAACTATGCAAAAAAAAAGATGAACTTGTTTTACCTATTTATATGACTGAAATCAGTGCTCATCGAGAAAGGAGAATGTTTTGATTGAGAACATTATTTTTGCATAGTATTCTTCGCTATCTATGCACAATTTGTATAAAAAGAGAGTCGATACTTCAGTCACCGGTACATAAATTTATCGATCTGTCGCCTTGAGGATGCTTCAACCTGACAGGAAGATTTTAGTCCTATCGAAATCGAACTATCCAAGGACGAATGATATTCTTAGGAAATCTCCGTGGAATAGAATTAAACTTGCGCAAATGTAGAAGAATGTCGACTATCGCGCTTTTGAGAATATGATAAAAATAGTGAGAAAATAAAAGTGACTGATAAACGCATGTTTCGGTATTTGAAAAGTAATAGACCAATCTATGGCGTTTTTTCTTTCATGTCAGCTGCCAAATGAAAGATGCAATCGTGTATTTCGAAACGCTTTCGTTGGCGAGCTATTCACTCATGCATTGAATTATGGGAAAAACGAATATACACACACTCGAAGGTGAAGCTGACTGACGATGATTGGTGACAAAGTATGTGATAAATGTAGCATTCGAAAAATGATGCGTAGCAGAGCAGACTTGCAGTATTACGCTTCATTTGCAAGGAGAACATGGCTGTTAGTTATCTGCTCATTTTCTCATCAGTTAATCTAGCTGACTTCGCTTCGTATATAAAAAAAAATGTTACATAAGGTGCACGCAATGCAAAAATCAAGTGAAATGTATTTTTCTTTTTTTCGCACGCGATTTGATAGAGCGTGAGCTGTTGATCACGATGACCTACTTTTTATCCTACTTTACAACTTTTTTGTAGTCAAAAATCGCAAAATCCTTGAAAAACCCGACTTTTCCCTAAAATCAAGTTTTTCGACGAAATCTTCAAAAACCACTATTTTTCAGTTCTTCAAAGCACTTTTTTTAGATTCAGCAGCAAAAAGTGAATCTAGTGAACACTATGGAATCATTATTATCTCAAAAATTTTTCAAATATGCTCGTTATATTTTATACTGCATTCGAGGATATTTTATGCACAAAACTAGATTGTTTGACGGACTTCACATCGAGTACCGGTATAAACCGAGTGATTATATGACATGGGCGAAATATTACGAGGACAGAGATGAAGATTACATAAAGTGCATAGAAACGGTCTAGGATTACACAATAAATTCAGTCTTCTCGTTTCTTGATGAAACGTGAAAACCATCAGTGCGATTCGGTTGAAAAAATATTTAAAAAGTTATTATATATGCTTATGTGCTCAATATGAAAAAGGGTTTTCCAAAAACCTCTTGGAAAACCTTTATTGAGGATCCACCTCCGGAAGGTGCTCATTCTATTTGTCATCGAGTTTTATCATTGGAGAAAAATTTTCATTCGATTTAACTGAAAAATGGATGTGTTATATTCGAATGATCGCCCCGATTGCCTATACTATCAGTAAAGTGAACTTTTCTCCACCAAGAAAATAGATGAAAACAAAAGCGATGCGTACTTTTATAGAGGCTAGTATGATGATTGAAATTTTAAAAAAAAATTGGCTTTCGCACCTCCGCACGAAAACTAGATAGGTTTAAAAGATCCACCTACTAGTAGCGTAGTTGGACATATGAGAAATACTACCATTTGAAAAATTTTTTAGATAATAATGATTCCATAGTGTTCACTAGATTCACTTTTTGCTGCTGAATCTAAAAAAAGTGTTTTGAAGAACTGAAAAATAGTGGTTTTTGAAGATTTTGTCGAAAAACCTGATTTTAGGGAAAAGTCGCGTTTTTCAAGGATTTTGCGATTTTTGACTACAAAAAAGTTGTAAAGTAGGATAAAAAGTAGGTCATCGTGATCAGCAGCTCACGCTCTATCAAACGATGTGCGAAAAAAAGAAAAATAAATTTCACGTGATTTTTGCATTGCGTGCACCTTACTATACTTGATCGTAAAATATTGTGAATCATACCGCCATGTTTAATCCATCATCATCGTATGCAAGAAGTTAATTTCATTCAATTGAATGCCAAAACTCATCGACGGTAGGTCAATCACACAATTTGCGTTTGCGATGATTGTACTCATCGGATGACCCATATTCAAAATGAAAGAGTTGCTTCAATCTCATGCAGTTTCGTTGATAAGATTACAATGTCGATTATTCATGATATGCCTCAAATAAAGTCGATATACAGCCTAACGGATGATGAGATTGGGTTTGATCTCACGATACATTAAAATAAATCGCTTGAAGATATGAAAAGAATAGAATTTCGATGAGTTTTCTCCCGATGATTGACATGAATAAACTAGAAATCAATCTCGACGTGTCTTCTCTGTTCACACAAAATGTACACATAGATCACTGTATTGCGTTTTGTTTCAGGAAAGTTATTACCGATACAATCGAATTATGAAATCGTGAAACATTTCAAACAGAACACCAAAGTCATAATTCAGTATGATGGTGTACGTGTTCATCTCTTCTATGTATTCAATGCATAATAACGACTTGCGTGTTTTCGATACAGATGTTACAGCTCGAATGGGATTCTCACAAATATTTCGTCGAACTTGATTAGCAATAATTCATTGAAAAAAAACTTTTAGCTTTGCTATAAGTCCCCCCGGATCAAGATTTATCATCTTTCGATCTCAATCAAGAATTGATATCATTGGATGCTTTTTCTTATCGACGGGTTCTGATCTACGCGTATTCTATTTTTCGCATTTGTCGGCAGTGCTGAGTAAGATCTCGAATTAGTAGGTTGTTTCTTTGAACTCACAATCAACGTATCCATTCTATCTGCATCATTTATTAATATTCATCATATGAGTGGTGATATAATTAGAGAAGAAGTTCGTATTGTGGACATTCAGCAGATTGAAGAATAATGACATTCATTCCTGTTCATTTAGCATTCTCATATAAAATATTTCGTTCGATATGTGAAGACACGAATGAGTATATACAAAAGCATGTGAATGTTTTAAAAATCATTGAATATTTCTCACTCAAGGCGAGCATATCGAGCTAATATACTCTCAATTGAAAAGATATTTCGAGGCATCCTTGATGAGGCGTATAATGAGATGAGTAAAACCTCTCTAAGAGTGGATGATAATATCAATTGACTATGAACTAACGAAGCTGAATGGTGACATCAAATGCATATATATAAAGACAGACGAGAAATCTAAAGTATTGCAATACTTTGCATATATTTTAGAGATTGAGTGAAGTTTGGAATATGACGATCACTCACTTCGTGTCGATTTTAAAGAAAAGATCATGAATTCAAAAATATAATCTCACTCATTAACAAGCTTTTATATCAATTCTACTGATTGTGGCGCTCGTAACGCATTCTATATGAAAAAAAAACCTGGCTGGCTGTCGACATGTCTTTATTCTCCTTATTCTCTCCCAATCGTGCTGTTTTTTCTGTTGGTTATATACACACGTGTTATGTTATTTCTTATTATGCATAGATCAGACTATGATTCATTTGAATCAAGTCATTTCGTAAAATATTCAAAAATTTCCTTTTAGATTGATATACCTTCGACCACAACATGGTGGAACGATATGGAACGCAGCATTTATCATTGCAAAACGATGATATGCCAGTTCATAAGTGTATGAGTAAAGCTAGAATGACTTGCAGCATGCCATATTTCATTGAATTTTGTAGCGATTCCAATGGAGAGATTGGATTTCATTGAACCAAATCAAGTAAAACTTCTCTACTATTGCAATCCACGTCGATTCTATGTATATCTCAGGCAAAAGATCGATTCACATGCCTCGGTAATTATTCGTTCGAAATGAAGTACAGTATTTCAGTGGGAATTTTTAGTTTCAAATCGATTTGCAACGAGCTATGCAAAACTATCAAGCAGTTTCACCGCCAAGCACGGATTATCAAAAACACCAAGCCATTGCAGCACAGGATAATCTTGCTGTATGGCATCGAGCGACGATACTAAGTAACTATTTTTATGTCAATTTGCTCCTCTATGCAGTTCGTCGTTTTGCTTAGGTGTTCATCCGAATTTAAGGGAAGTTCGCCTCTATTTCGTGGATGTTGGACAAGAGGAAAATATATCTATCACAAATATTCGTCCACTGCCACAAGAATTCGTCCGACAACCAGCTTTTGCCATTCCATGTCGTCTATATGGAGTATATCCATTGTATGGAGATGAACAATCCGGTTGGGATATAGATGATCCCGTGCATAAAGAGTTCAATAATCAAACAAATAACATAGTAGATTGTAAAGTTTGTGAAATCAATGATCATATTTGTTATGATGTACAAATCGAAGTACCGAGTAAGTACAGAGGGTGAAGGTGTGAGAAAAATTCGATCGTCAGCGTCATCTATTTGTATAATCTGCAGTTATCTCTTTGATTTGTTTACACAAAATTCTGGGTAAAAACGTCGTTCGTTATGCGAACAATTTCTTCTCTTTCTTTTCGCTTCAATTCAACCTCCGAGAAAAAACATATCTTTCGTTTCACCATGTGCCACCTCGAGAGAGATAAATCCATTGTTATGCACATGTATGAATATTTTCTATTTCAGACGTGGGAGATTTGGGAATATTTCTGTGGAGAAAAAAACTTCTCTCGCATATTAAAATGCAAACATCTCAATCAACTATGTATAATACAAATTCTTCGCAACAACAGCAATCGTTTGGCCGAATACCGCCAGGGTTTTCAGGTTTACCATCCTCGATACAGCAACCGCAACAAGTAACACCGCAAAATGATTATTACAATAGTTCGAGCAATCCAGTGCAACAATCGCAAACGCGATCGATACAAAAACCAGTTGTTCAACAATCTCCGACCATGTCGTAAGTCGATCGAAAGTTTGACGCTTCCTTTCGTTATGACCTGTTGTCTGTTTCTCTAGAACATCGAACGATTTTTCATCCGATGTTCGCCGTTTACCATTACGTATGTTGTATTTAAAATCATTGATTTCGGTCTTCTCAAGTTAATTGTTCGGATGTTTTTAGAAGATGGGTATTATACAATAACTCAAGTTTATAGTGCTGTGGAATTCTATGGGTGTTCTCATATTCGTGAAAAAGAATTGAACGCACTACATAATCACTTGCGAGATTTGTATAATGATGCTAATGATAATGATCAATCGTTTAGTGTGCATTTACTAATGGAAGGCACGTTGTGTGTCATCCAGCGAGGCGATAAATATCATCGTGTAGCAATCAAGTACATTTGAGCATGACAAGAAATAAGTCACGAATACGTTTGATTTCTTTTAGACATCGTGAAAGTGAAACACGCGTTCGAGTGAAACTTGTTGATCATGGCGAAGAAATTCTTGTTGATACTTCAGAACTGTTACAATTGGAAAAGAAGTGTTCGACCATTCCAGCCTTTGTTCAACCATTTCGTTTGTACAACTATGATGAAACTGTAAGAGAGACTCAATCGATGAAGGAAAAAGAATTACGAATACACATCTGTTCTAGCAAAGTACTGCTCAGACAACGCGTAATTTAAAACGATTGATTTTGAATCAGCGTGTTAAACTTACTCAACGTCTACCAGCAATCAACGGATTTTACCCAGTTGAAATACGACTATCCGATGGTACACTAGTCAATGAAAGTCTTCTATCCAGCCATAATATTTCGGTTGTCGAATCAGTTTCTGTTCTTTTCCTTATCTAATGTTTTCATTTCGTTTAGGTTCCAGCTCCAAATCCATCTGTGGAGAAAGTTCAACCAGAAGTAACTCTAGCACGAACCAATGATGATTCACCAGCACCCCAAAAGCTATTAACTGGTCGCTCTCAACCCGGTCGATTTCCATCGAATCAACCTGCAGCGAATGATCGTTTTACGCGACCACAAAATCAAGATGAACAACTGCCGAGACCGTTCAATGGAAGTCAGCAAACAACAATGGAGCAAAATCGTCCGTTTAGTATGAAGATGAAAACAGTCAGACGATCGACATTGTCCATTGATTTTTTTTTCATTCAGATCGGGGATTTGATAATGACGAACAAAGAAATGGAAGCAATAATCGTGGAGGTAAATATTGTGTGAATAGCCATTGTAAACAAATTAAAAGATTTCAATAGCAGGTCGTACTTACAATCGTAACAATGATGAACAAGACAACGCAAGTGGTGGACATCGAATTGGTGGCTTCGCTAGTAAGAGTTAACAATGGATAAGTTGTAAGAAAAATCTGATTTTTCTTTTTTCAACTAAAGACCGTGGTGGTCATAACGTCGGATTTACTGATCGAGGAAGTACGTGTCAAAATTTTTGCACTTCCAGAAATGATTTATTTACCTGTTCTTTTTTTTTTTTTTATAAAGATCGTACTGGTTATAACGATCGAAATAATACTGAAAACAATGAGCAGCGATTTGGCGGTTTTAATAGTGAGAGAAAAGTTTCTTCGGACAGCCTTTGACTATAATCTGCATGCTTTCAATAGATCGTGGTAGTGGTTTCGCTGAACGAGGAGGTAAGTGTCCTCGGATGCCATCATAATCACTCGATAGATATTGTTTATTTCGATAGCTCGTGGTGGAGGTTATCAAGATCGCAGTAGTGATAACCGAAATAATTATAATGACAACGGAAATGACAACAATGCGAATCAACGACCACATGGATTTAGTGGTGAGTAGCTTGTTGTTGAGCATTTGTACCAGGAATAAAATAAATGTTTTTTAGGCCGTGGTGGGTCGAATGGCGAACGAGGATTTCGAACAGGCGGGTTTGCAAATTCTCGCGATAGAAGAGATGATCGGGAGAACGGTGGTCGAGGTGGATTTGGCGATCGTGGTAACTCACGAGGAGGTATTGATTCGACTTTGTAAATTGTCACATAAATTCAACGGTTGACTTCCTCTAGGGCGTGGTGGCCGAGGTACAGGTGGTCGCGGCGGCGGTGGCCGTTTCACTAACGGTTTTTCCGACCGTAATGACGATGATTTCCGAGTAAATAACGAAAACAGCGAACCGACTAAGTCATTCAGTGGTTGGTCAAGTATGCGATCTGCTCTGAAAGCATTCGAAGCTGGTGATCATTTTACTAAAAAAGAAGTTCCAAAAGATATCTTTCAATTCGTTCTCAGTGATATCACAACACCTAGTGAATTCTTCATTCAGTTATTATCAAAAACGGACGATGTATCACAACTAACCAATCAATTGCAAGCGGAATCAAACGATGCACCTTTATTACCATTGACTTCAATCAAACCCAATCAAGTCTGTTTAGCAAAAAGTTCAGATTCATGTTGGTATCGTGCCACTGTCCTATCGGTCAATTTGAACAAGATTCAAGTTCAATTTGTTGATTTTGGAGATACCATGGAAGTCGATTCACAAAGTATCCGACTATTAGCCAGCAAATTTTGTCTCCAGCCTCCATATGCCTATAATTGTACATTACAAAATGCTGAAGGTAAATATTTTCACTTGTCGTTCTTATTCACCTTCGAGTATTATTTAGACATAGACAATTTCGATAAAAGTGCTATTATCGCCAAATGTGCTGGGAAACAGTATCAGGGCAAGTTCGAAAAACAACTTCCGAATGAAAAGTATCTTCTTGTATCGGACGACTTTGAAAAGGCTGTTCTTGGTGATACTGTGACAAAATCTACAACAGAGAAGCGAATAGCAAGTTTGATTGTTTACATTGACCATGATAATCAGCAATTTTTTATACAAACGAACGAAGAAGTTGCAGAAGAGATTGCTGATCAGGTGAAGAACGCGAGTGAAACTGCCACAGATGATATTCAAGTTGGCTCAATGATTATTTCAACATATGAAGACGACCTTTATCGTGCTATTATTCAAGAAGATCTTGGCAATGATGTCAAAGTCTTCTATATCGACTTTGGCAACACGAATACTTGTCCGAAAAGTTCATTGAAGAAATGTGATGAAAACTTGAAGCGTTATCCGCCTCAAGCACAACGCTGTGAACTTGCTGATGTCGCCAAAGATGAACTAAGGGAAGCGATCAAGCAGCTCGATACTTTAGAAGAGTCAGATAAAACCGAAGTACTTATTGTTGAGAAAACCGACGATCTATGGCGTGTACGAATTTATATCAATGGTAGATGTTTCAATGAACGGTTTCCTACTGAATTAGTTCCTGTCGAGAAAAATGATTCAAGTTTCGACATGAACGATGAATCGAGTACGACAACTACTACAACAGTTCAGGAACAAGAAAGACCGACGAATGCAACGTGCAAAAGAACGAATGAAGAGATTTTGTCACCAGGTACGAACTCAGCCAACACATCAATGGCTCACAAACGACAAAAGAGCGAATCGGAAAGTGAAGGTAAGTCAAGATCACGTTACCGAACGTTTTCATTCGTATGTTTCGTTTTAGCGAACGCAAAGAAATTTCATACAGGAGTTCTCGTGCATATCGATCAAGATCAGCCGATTGTTTACATGCAATTATTACCCGAAGCATATTCTATTCTCGGTCAAATTAACGAAGTAATTGATGTTATTGCTAAAGATGCTAACCATGAAGCTACATATGAAATCGGAGATTATTGCGTCGCTCAATTTTCTATCGATGATGCATATTATCGTGCTCGAATTGATTCATGCTCATCCGATAACCAAACTTACACAGTTTACTTTCTTGATTATGGAAATCTTGACAAAAATGTTCCATTAGATCGTCTCTTTCCATATTCCAATGACTTGAAACAAATCGAGCACCTAGCTCAAAAATACACATTAGAACATCAAACAACTGATTCGTGGACGAATATTGTTCGTCCATTACTTGAACTAAAACTCAATGACGAGTTCAACTTCTACTATACCGATTCCAACAAAACCACGATTCATATCAAATTCGATGAGAATGAAAACCAAATGTACGTTCAACCAAAAACACTCACAGCAAACATCTCAGCAGTGAATAAAGATTGCTTCTATATTCACATTCTTCCCGATGTGGAAGCATCGATCTGTCAAATGGATGAAGAATTGCACAATGCTCAAAAAGAACATCGAACCGATCGGTCCTGGCAAGTCAATGATCGATGTATTGTACTAAATGATAACAATCAACAACACTTTCGTGGAGAAATTCGTGCTATTCAAAACGACAAGTACGACGTGCAATGTATCGATCATGGAAATGTGCTCTTGAACTGTTCAGAAGATAATTTATATACGTTAAGTGACGAAGAATTCTTCCAACAAGCACCATTAGCACATCGATGCCGTTTATTCGGTGTTAATGATGATAATCAAATGAAAGCACTCGATGAAGTTATTAAACACATCAATCCAACAGAACGTGTTACAATAACAACAAACAATGATTGCAATGATCAATGTATGTACGTAATGCTGATTCGAGGAGATGACGAAATCGTTAATGATCGCTACCAGTCAAACAGCAACGATCAGGTAAATGATCTTCTCATCATCATACAGACATATTCAATTCTACTATAAACAATGCAGTGTTTATAGAACTAGTGATTTGATCGTTCGAATGAAATAGTATCTGTTCTAGTTAAGTTGATGAAAAGGTCAGTTTTGTTTTCTAACCATGGGCGCAAAAGACAATTTCTAAAACTAATATATCATTTCCATGTAAACGCTTTTCTTCAAAAAGAAAAGAAAATAACGTGACCTACCTGGATCGGAATGTCGATGTTTTCATTTAGCAACAAGCGGATACTGAAAAGAAAACAGCTGCACTATCCAATGCATCAGACTCGGCTATCGCTCCCGATGTTGATGTAACAGCAAACGAAACATTGCTTACCTCCACAGATCAGCATTTGACATCTCCGATTGGTGCACCTCAAGCTGATAGTACACATCAATACGGCGACACGACGGATGTTATTGCATGTAACAGACAATCAATTGATTTCGGTGAAAACGATCCGTCGACAAGTAATACAACAATCAAGGAAGATGTGGATGCCAAAGATGAGAGTGATAGTGACGTTTGATTGAGTTCGAACAAAACTCTTGTTGTCCGTTTTTTTTTCTTAAAATACCATAGCTTTTTTTGTCAATATAAGATGCTCTTCTTTCATTGTTTTCTTCCGGTTTTTGCTGAGAAAAAAACTTTCTAGATTTCCACTGTTTTTCTTTTGTAGGTATGTTTGTCAAAAAAAAATAAACTTCTAGGAAAAAAAGCTTAGAAAATTATCGCTCATTCGTTAATACATAGAACTAATATTTCGTTTTCTCTCTATATGTATTGCGGTATAATTATCACTAGACATTTTGAAGTATAGAAATTCATTTCTATGGTTTGATATGTTGAACGAATGTTCATTTCACACGTATTTCAATGAATGAACGACTTCAAAGTGAAACATATCTATTGATTAGAAATGATCATGCGTGGAACGAGTATATGCAGGCGTTTCATGAGTCATGATATGAACTTTCCTCGCTTGCGCCATCTATGGATACATCTCTTTAATCTCGTTCGTGTCTGTCTTATTTAGTTGCTAGGCAATGACGCTGCCTCATACAACACATCGTGTTCTCCGTCCGATGTTCGTTCTTCTCATCCGAATGACTAATCGTAGCGTTCGTCCTGTCTTGTGTATGTCTAGCACTCTTTACTCGCTGCTACTGCCGATGTAAGCGCGTCCGAGAGACGAGAGAGAGAGAGCGAGAGAAAGAGAAGCAAATAAATAGTTTTAGTCTATTTTTATGCTCACATACGCGCATCCTTATTCTAAGTCTGACATAGTCTGAGAATGGGGCAAACATAGGGCGATCTTTTGCTCAATTGTATCACTTGTTCATTGTGTTATTGTATGTATGTGATTGTAGATCGAAGTTTTTATTTCACAAGCTATCTTTACGTCAAGCCAAATCTAATCACTAATCATGTCAAACAAAGAAGAAGAAGTACAACGCGCTAAATTGGCCGAACAAGCCGAACGGTAAGAAGACGAAAGTGTTTGTGTGTCGAAAAACCGTGAGTTTTGTCATCGTATGTAGATACGATGATATGGCCAATGCTATGAAAAAGGTTACCGAGGCCAATAGTGAATTAACCAACGAAGAACGTAATTTACTTTCGGTTGCCTACAAGAATGTTGTTGGTGCACGTCGTTCATCATGGCGTGTAATTTCAAGTATTGAACAAAAAACTGAAGGTTCGGAACGTAAACAACAAATGGCCAAAGAATATCGTGAAAAAATAGAAAAAGAATTGAAAGACATTTGTCAAGAAGTTTTGGTAAATGAACTTAAAGTTTATTTTCGATAACGACGCTATGTTCTACTTTTCCTAGACTTTACTTGATAAATTTCTCGTTCCAAAAGCAACAACCGCTGAATCCAAAGTTTTCTATTTGAAAATGAAAGGCGATTATTATCGCTATTTGGCTGAAGTTGCTACAGGCGACGAGCGACAGAGTAAGAGCTAATAGAATAGGAAAGAACTTCATGTCAATATATCATTACGATTGAATTCATTTTAGAAGTCATTGAAGAATCGCAACGTGCCTATAATGATGCATTTGACATTGCCAAAAATCAAATGCAACCAACACATCCAATTCGTCTTGGTCTTGCTTTGAACTTTTCCGTTTTCTATTATGAAATTCTCAATGCACCTGATCGTGCTTGTCATTTGGCTAAACAAGTAAGCAGTCTTTCTCGTTCTTCTCCTTTCGTTCCACAAGTATCTAATATTTTTCAGGCTTTTGATGATGCTATTGCTGAACTTGATACACTTAATGAAGATTCATACAAGGATAGCACATTGATCATGCAATTACTTCGAGACAATCTCACGTTATGGACGAGTGATGCACCGGATGCCGATGAAACAAATCCAACTGATGAACATCCATAATTGTTTCGTATATTACTTCCCATTTTTCTTTTCTTTTTTTTCTCTGTCTGTGTACAACATACACATACACTCACACACACGCGCGCATACAACCGGTCACCATCCAAATTGACAAAACAATATACAAAAAAAAAACACTTTCTTTTTTTCTCTCTCTCTCTTAATACTTCTATCCACTGCGCTTCTTTATATTTTTATTCGTTCGTCGATGTCAACTCTCTTTTTCTTTATCTTTTTCTTTTCTTTTTCTCTCTTTCTCGCTGTGTGTGGTGGTTGTAATCACTCTCTTTCTCATTAGCTGTTTGTTCATTTTCTTCTTCAACTGTTCGTCTTATTCTTTTGTCTATTCATGTGTCGTCGGCATTGTATGTCTTGTGAAGAAAACGAAGGAAAAAAACTTGCATACGTTTAACAAAAAAAAAACACAACAAACCATATACACACACAATAAACTTTTCTTTTCTTTCTTAAACACATCGGATGTTGTTTTATGATCAGCGAGTCATCAATGGCTGAATTCATAAATAGCTCCGCTATCTGCAGGTCTGCAGATATAATTCGGGTGCTTTTTACTTGTTGGGAAGGAAAAGATCAATCATTTCCTCATCGCGTATGAATCAAGAGAATCTGACAAGTTTATCTGAAAAAACAATCTTTGCATATTTATTTTCGGAATCAAAGGAAAAACTGATCATCATAGAAACAAAAGAAGAAAGAAAATCACGCGAGAGACGTCGTTTGTCGATCAATACTGATTGGTTTTCTCCAATTTTGATAACTAAAATATCAACATAGAATTCCATTCAGTCGAAACACGTACACTTACAAATGTTCGTTGGCATTTCGCATGTGAACGGGTATGGAATAAGGTGTCTGTTGAATTGCTGTCATCAGATGATGTTTATGTATGACTATGGATTGTTTTGATTGATATTCATCGAATGCAGCTAATTGAGCATTATAAATCAATGCTTTGATATCAGCACCAGTATACATTTCGCAGTGAGATAAGAAAGTCTCATCATCAAAGCGAACGTCGTCGGAAAGATGAATTTTCTTTGTCCAAATTTTCAGAATCGATATGATATCTGTTTTGGTCGGAAAACCAACGTACATGTGTTTATCTAAACGACCCGGACGTAGTAAAGCTGGATCAATGAGATCTGGTCGAGATGTGGCGGCAATAACGACAATATCTACGAGGTAGATTTTGACAATTTCATCTGAAAAATTTTTGGAAAAAGGATGCCTACCGCCAAGACTTTCGACCCCATCTAATTCTGTCAACAATTGATTGACAACTCGATCAGTAACACCAGCGGAATCTCGACCACGACTAGAACATACTGATTAGATGATTCAATTGCATAAATAAGTGCTTTTACCGCGGCACAAGAGCTTCGAATTCATCGAAGAGGATAATACAAGGTGTAACCGATCGAGCTCGATTGAATAAATCCCGAATATTCTGTTCGCTCGATCCAACATATTTATTCAAGAGTTCCGGGCCCTGAAAAACACCAATTCACACTATTGCCAAGTAATTACATAGCGAGAAGAGCTTTACTTTCACTTGCAGAAAATTAACTTTACATTCATTGGCCAATGTTTGAGCAACGAGTGTTTTTCCGCAACCCGATGGTCCATACAGAAGAACACCGGAAACTAGTCGAATAGGTGCTTTGGAAAAATAATTAGAACGCTAAAACAGATGGATTCAATAGAATCATCAAAGACAACTCAATGGCTTTGTTACTTCGAAACGCCATTGCACTGTCTGGATAAGTTCTTGCTTCAATTCGTCCATTCCCCCAATATCGGACCAGTGTAACGCGGTTTGACTAGCCTTTTTTCGAGTATCATCAAGTAATTTGACACTTATAGGTTTGAATTCGTCCAGAGCGTAATCAAAGTCGCTATTAATTAATTGTCGGTTCTCTAGAACATCATTAAATTTTCTTCGCAGACAAGGGCATTTTCTACGAAGCTATTCTAATTAAAACTTTCAAAGATATGATTATTGAGTTATATAATCTCATTCGAACATCTATTTTTATATTTGTCATCCTGTAATGAGTATGTTGGTTTGCATATAAGTTAGGAACAAATGTATTCTCTCATTTTCTAAAAGAACATCTGTTTCGATGAGGTTCTGCTCTGCACGCTCGTGTTGTCATCTTGATTAAAATACATTCGCACTGAGTGATCGTAGAATCTCTCGACGAAAGGGATCATCTAGGGTGTTCTCTAGCTATGCAGAAATAAATCATGTATCTTACCAAAACTCATCCATGAATGTAACAGGGCATTATCAATTAATGTGTATAAATCTTTGATAACAAATGATTCTGTTCGATTGACAATGTGATGCAAAAGCGTGTCGGATATCGTTTGTTTTTTGTTTTCGATCAGCTGTTTTATAATTACTGTACGTTGTGCCTAAGATTTTTGAAGAAAAGATTTTTGAATATGAATTATTGAAAATTTTTACCAGATCTGGTGGTCCGATTGTCAATATCTGTGATGAGAATAGGGGCACCTCTTCAGTAAACTGTCGGTGAATGCTGGTGATCTGTTTCGCAATAGGAATAATGATTAGTTGTTTATGGTTTTGTTGAGTGCGATCGAATAACTCTCGAACGGCTAAATTTCAAATGTACTCAAATATCTAATTAGTATTCAAAGCTTACAAAGCGATAGTTTTTGGGTGGCCAAGATAATATTCGCATCGGTGATCGTTGAATCATTCGGGAAAAGATCATCGAAATGATCGAGGATTAGTATTGACGGCTGACGAAATATCATTTCGTCAACGGTTTGAGACAGTGAGGTGATGATATTATCGAGTTTTCTTCCTGATAGAGAGTATGATTACAAAAATAATGTCCAATGTCGCGTCTTTACCTTTGAAACTGAGACAATCGACGAGTTTATAATAGACTAAATGTCTTCTCCATAGTTGTTGACAACATTCTCCGACGATACTCTTTTTTCCAGTACCACTTCGACCTGCAATGATCACGTTTTTTAACAAATAATCATTCCACGTGGAAGTTTTCGTTTCTAGTTGGAGTTGTAGCTCGAATATTTGTAAGAGTTGGTCAATATGACTTTGTAAAGCTCTATATCATAAACGAGACTAGAGAATGAGTTGGTACACTCGTAAAATCTTACATAGACTGTTGCTGTTGTGGATTGATGAAATTTTCAATGATTGGCATCGAACGGAATGTTTCGATTTCGCTGAAATTCCATTCTTTTTTCTCTTCGAACGCAATCGTATGTTGTCCCATGAGTTCTTCATTGAGTTCAACATATATCGGACTGTCACTCGTTACCGGTTCATCTTCCGAACTTAAACTAATGTTGAAGACGGCTAAATAAACGCAAAAATAGCTTTTTATTTTCAACAAAGAAACAGCAAAGGAAACAAACTATTATCCAATTGAACAAAACAACCGTCCGTAATCAAAATCGGCTGATCATTGTTGACTCTTTGTCGAATCCAATTCTGAAAGTAATGTTCAAGTAAAAGTGCAGGTCCGTGCCATTGATTGGAAATCAATTCAATCTTTGTTCGATTTCTTGGCCGTCGCGTGGTATTACAAACGATTATTTTATCCGTTGGACGAATGCAATTCCACGAGACGAACGATTGATTCAATTTGATATGATTTCGGCGACAAATCGTATCATTAGTTAATTGCACAAGAAGAAAGTAAACTTTTGATATGTGTTCGGGTACGGAATCAGTTGTTGACGATTTGATCTAGATGAAATTTGCTGAGACGAGAATGTCAAAGGATGCATTTTACTTCTTTGCTCGTTCGATAGACAGTGAGCTTTGCAACGAAAACATCCGGCCATGTAGTGTTATCATCAATGTCGTTGACTGACCAATCTGATCGATTGATCCGCGCGATCGTTGGATTCATTGATGTTGTTTCGTCAATTTCTACTCGGTAGATGCGTCGATGTCGGCCAGGTACTAAGGTCAGCTTTGATTTGGATTGCATATTACTAGATTTAGTGTCAGATTCTTGGAGTAATGTCATGGGAGAGTTCGGTAAAGATGTATAAACAAATTTTCCAAGTGATCGTATTAGAGTTTTGAGTGACATTGACGATTGATCATGTGTATCGATTGGAAGAGATGATATTTGTTCAGGTTGGATAAAAGACTGCACCTGTTGCTTTTTCTCCTCGTGAAATTCAGGCATCACAGTAACTCGTGTTGAAGAACTGATCACAGAAAACTCAACATTATCATTTGGCTCGATTTGTACTATAACAACGGATGATTAACGGTAGGGAAAGTCACTATGCAAGAACGTACCAACTCGGAAAAGAATACATAAACCCGAAATCCAAATTGGAAATATCATGTTCAAAGAAAGTATGCGGATTTGATTAAGAAAGACTTCTTCCGTCATTTCGGTATTGTTTTGCTAGATGAAACATATAGTTCAACATCATTGCATTCGAATTTTACTTACCAAAAGTTCCCAATCGTCCACTGATACAGGTACGAATATAACACTTCGACATTCTACTGAGTCAATCTGTTCCTCGATTTCATACTACGAAAAAATATGATCATCAACATCAGATCGTTGTTTTCTTTCCACTCACAAATCGATCTTGTTGAATGTTAACTTTCAATGCAAAAAATCCGTTGATAGAAAATTGTCCTTCTTTCAAAGTATAATCCGCAATCGTTGAAAAATATAAATTTTGATCATTTCCCAAATTTACTTTCACTATGGACACCTATGCAGAGAGATTTCTTTGATGATCGGACTATTCACTCGTTTACTTTGAAATCCATGGCATTGCGAATATTATTATTGAATGTTGACGGATTAACACCGAGAAAACAGTTTCGATTTTTCGAATGAACACATCTTAGAATATGTGGTGGCATATCTCTAAAATAAAATGAGAGATCTTGTCTTATTCCTAAGCATTTGAATCCTATCTAGCTCAAAGAAACGAAGTGCTAATAATTCTCGATGATTGGGCTAGTTGTAAAGCAATACGGATACATCCAACATGTGCGTGGAGGGCGCTAGTGTTCGATGGAAGATTTCACTATAGATCCACAAGTGAATTTGACAGATATCCATTGCTACACTCAATTGACTCTAGCATTAGAATGAAGAACATCTTTATTCTTATCGTTTTTTGTGTGTAATACTGAGTGTGCAAACGTAATTATTCGATTTCAAGAAGTGAAACTCTTTTAACAATTGCATATTGACCGAACCCATATAGACATGAGTGTTTTTTGAAAATCACAAGATTTCTTCGACATTCATTAAATGTTATATGAATAGAGTATAATTTCAATATTCATAATTTACTACGACCGCATCAGGGAAAATGTAATGGAGTTGATTGTGGTATGTAACACTCAAGACAGATTTGCTTTCTACTATTGTCACTACTACTCAATGTAAAAATTTGAAACGTTTTCAAAGTTTTTTTCATGGTTAATCCATCACATGTATATGTCGCATGTAAAATAGCAGATTTCCTTAAATGAGATAAGACACAGTTTGCATCTCTCTTGATAGCATCATGTAGTATACGTCATCGCCAGGAGAGATCCATCACTTCCATCATCTATATCACAGCACAAGCACATTTGTTTCTACTCGTTTTTATTCTCTATTCTTCGTCTACTTTACGACTTCGCCGCTTGCCCGAGAAGCAATTTGCTATGAAGGCAATGGTAGAATCAATAGACATAGAAGAGGGTATGCATCCGTTTGCGTACACACACACACACAGCCATCCAATGCATAGCATCTAATCTATCGATCGGCCTGTGCGCATAGTATGTACGTCGAAGGAGAGAAGGAGAAAGCGAATCGCTTGTGCACATACGCACTACTTGAAACAACGATGTAGACAGGCATTCGGCCGTCGACAGGAATAAGCAAGCGAAGAAAGGAAGACGTCGCCTTACAACGGCTGCCCTATGCTTTGTCTATGTAGAGAAAAAGGAAGCGAGCGAGCGAGCGAGAGAGAGAGAGAGAATAAGAGAGGGAAAGAGCAAGTAACGTAAAAGCGCTTGCTCACTCGCTGTACAGCACACACGCACAGACACATCGTCGATTTTACATCGAGACTAGCGCTTCATTCTAACATTTTTACTCGACTTCTATCGCCCTCTTTTTTCGCCCGCCAAAGTCAAGTAAGCAGAAATTTGTCTCTACAAGCATCTCTTCATCTTACCTGCATTTCCAGATCTATTCAACATGCCACGTGCTTCGAAACAAAAAGATCCCAACGCTCCAAAACGACCATTGTCAGCATTCTTCATTTTTTCACAAGATGAACGGCCAAAAATCAAATCTCAAAATGCAAGTTTATCCGTTGCCGATGTTGCCAAAGTCATCGGCGAGAAATGGCGTGCTGCACCTGACGATTTAAAACGTAAATACGAAAAGGCAGCCAAAGAAGCCAAAGAACGCTACGAAATCGAATTGCAAGCATATAAAAAAACACACTAAAGACATCTGCACATACAATATTTCATTGACATTCATCTCGAAACTATCTGTCAATTTGTTTTTTGTAGTTGAATATACGCTCAATGAAAAGGCCGAGCCTAAAAACTCTCCTCTAGACATCTTCGAGAATGTTCATTCATTTATTCATTTAGATATATCCATTGTGTAGTATTATTGTCGTCGTGTATGCGTCATTTCTTCCTTTTTTGTTTTCTTGCATTGTATTTGTATAAAAAAAAAGGTTAATTGTGCATGCGTTTTTTCTGTTGCTATTCTAAAACACATATACATAGATCTCTGTGCTTGTTTATTTTTGCTTTATCTTTAACGAAATAAAATCGTTCCTATCTTATAGATAGATTGAATGTGTGAGAACATAGTCAACTGCTTTTGATGAGAATGATATCATCAATTAGAAGTTTCTCTGGTATCATTGTTCTTGCCTGAGAGTGTGACATGCAGATTCATACGATCAACATAGATTGTCTTAAAAAACGGCAATGGAAGTTGATTTTATAGTTGGTAACATCGTCACAAAGCAAATATGCTTGACCAGTGATAACACGTGTTCACGAATGTCAATCAAATGTTAAATTAAGCCCATATGTGCTATCCAAAATTAAAAATAAGGATTTCAAATACAACTTAGGACATCTATCGGTACTTTTCATAAACAGATCGCTAGTCTTTACATGTAATCAATACAAACTGGTTTCATATTTGAAGGAAATTTACACAACAGAACTTGTTATGATTTTATTATCTGATATACGAACAAAGGAAAATGCATTCTGCATGTTCCCGAATTGTAGTCAGTTCAGCAATGTTCGAAATCTGACGGTGGTTTTCAAAAATGAATACATATTTTATTCGAGTAAAATCATTTGGTGAAAGTGCAAACGTATTCTGTCAGTTTAAATTTTCATTTTTCTCATGGTACTCGCTGATTTAGTTACAGAGAAGATGAAATGTTCATCTGATCAGATTTGTATTATTCAAATGATAATCTTCTATAACTAAATATTATTATCAGAACTAATTGAATTGTATTTGTCGGTTGAGAGTAAAAAGTTCATTTTCGGATATTTCTGTTGATTTTGAATTGAAACTAAATCAGAGTTCAACAGAGAATTATCGTAGTGGTGCATTTTATCAATTCAAATGCGTTCGTATGTCAAAATGCTCGGTATTCTATTCAATACGTTCAATTTGTCCTAATCATCTTTGATAGTTCTTGAATCTTTTTCTCTTCGTCATACGTCTTAAGAATCATTAGGTACATTTTCATCACAATGACAAATCGTATATGAATACAAGTGTTTAAGTAATTTGTCAAACATTATTCGGCATTCAATTTTCTTGAGGGTGAACATACATTACTAGGTAACAA
The DNA here is from genome assembly GCA_905250025.1 of Adineta ricciae. Taxonomy (NCBI): domain Eukaryota; kingdom Metazoa; phylum Rotifera; class Eurotatoria; order Adinetida; family Adinetidae; genus Adineta; species Adineta ricciae. Next base: position 614,425 of record CAJNOJ010000016.1, on the reverse strand, counting down.
ATTGACTGTATATGTCAAGTCGGTTGACACACGACTCTTCAATTAGAGTGTGCTGTTCATGAGAATTAAGCGTGACTTGTCGTGGCTGAATTTGCTTTTCGTTCGGATGAGATTGTTCAATCTGTGTTCTCTGAAGATATTTACAAATTGAACTATCGAACAAACGACGTGGATATATCTCAAGGATGTCTAATGTATACAAAATATCTCTTGTGAGACAGCCTTATCTTTCCACTTGATCTAGTTATAATGCGACATCGAAGCATGTGCATACCCTCGCGTCTCAAGACGAGACACTCAATCTATGTATGTATGTGTATAGATTGAGTAACACGAGATTTTTCTTCTTCTCGAAAATCTTCTTGAATAAATGTGTGTTAATGGATTGAGATTGTTATAGGAAGATACATTTTGTTTCAAAGATTTTTTGCTTGTTCTCTCATCTTGTCACGTTCAATGTCAACAGTTTAACAGCGGCACTTTATCTCTATCCTAAAAGCATTCTATTTTCCTATACAATTGAAAATGTATGCCCGGAAGATGACTCAAATCTATTTAAACTTGTCGCTTGTATTTGCTGTTTCGTCTGTTCACACTTACTCTTTAAAAATGATGAAGTTTTATGCGAGATGTGTGAAAGCAACAAGTTGACACATATGTCAATAGATACATAGGGATAGACATATTTTCACGTCATTCGACACGAATGAGATCAATATCCGGTTGTTAAGAGTATTTATTTCATTTTCGTTTGCTCAGCAAGTTTTTCTTTCGTTTGAAAAATGAATATTTGCTAAATAGTGGAACAAATCTCTTCGACATGTCTACGCGATATTCTTGTCAATCATGATCATTATCATCATACGAGGGAGAAAGTTTGTGGGAGTAAGATAATCATTTAGTATGTCATCGCTAATTGGGATAAATATCTGAGTTGATATAGGAAAAGGAAGTGATGATCTTCTTGCGTAAGTCTCGAAGCTAATGATCGTAATCTTACTTGTCATACAATAGATAGTATTGTACTAGACAGGTAGTCAAGTTTCCATGACGCAATTTATTTTGTACAATTTCAATTAATTTCCTTATCATCATCATCATCATCGTCGTCGTCTATACTATTAAAACACATCTATTACAATAACAACTTATTTGATCATACTGTTCCTTATCATTATATTCAGTTTCGCATACAATAGAGAAATACATGACAGAAAGAGAGAGAAAAGGACACACGCAAATGCTTACAACAAGTAACACGAACCACTTAGAAGACTTCTTCATAATAATTATTATCATCATTACTTTGCGGACAATAACTTGAATAAAAATGCTCATCGATCAATTGGAGATGAACTCGTTTCTTTCGTTTTAACCATATATTAAGTACAGATGCGAGTGTTCTTTGTTTAATATCAAATTTAGTCCATACAGAACGAAATAGAAACCCATGTAAAGGACATGATGGTGCAAATATCGATATTCGATGACTTGATTGACGAAGATTATCACGAAGTTTTAATGAAAAATCATATGCGTTCAAATTGATTTTATCTAAGTATAATTGCGTCAAATCAAATAATGATTGTATAATCAAAATTTTAACTGATGAAGGAAATAATTTAATCGCTTCACTACCTAATAAACATTTATACCGAGATTCTAATTGACATGATGAAGAGATTTGAGTATTCCAATAGATCATTCCTTGATTGATTTTTGATATACCATTTGGATTGTCGGAATAGTCGAAAAACCAAGCGGAATCGATGATAACACGTAAATCGATATGGGAGGAAAACTTCGGAAATAAATCTGGAAGATTTAGTAGTAAACCCAATCCACCAGCTGAAAAGCCAACGAAGAGAATCTGCTTGGCATGTTGAAGATAATTTTCCTGACGAAATATTGCATGAAAGATATCGTAACCATGTGAATGCGTCAGATTCGATGAACCGGACCAGAGATCTGACGAACAATACGGTGCGTAGAGAATATTATATTGCTTGAATGAGGCTAAGATTCCCGAGAAGAACTTCTTCTGGTTGATATTTTTCGTTGTAATCAAATCCGGGGAAAATTGTCGTCGAAAATCACACGAGTCTTTCGAATAACAAAACCAGCCACCGTCGAAATAGATTAACCAACGAGAATGACGATTATTAGCTAGACGAACGTAATACGAAGCAATACTATTATCCATACAACGTGCATTCGGATAGTTAATTAATGAAATCTGATGAAAATTGTCATCGAATGTTGATGAGGGTGACGATGGTAGAGTTTGCCGACGATAAATAAGTGAAAGGACGATTAAACTTGGAATTGTTAAACAAAGAAACAAAACAATGATACCGATTTCGATACGATATGGTTTCGAGTAGGTCTTCGATTTCAATAAATTAGGACTTGAGATTGGAGATGATGAAACTGACGACGTCATGATTAGATTTGAACAACTAATTTTTATTTGACATAGACATTTTGCACTTATTCTTTTTTTTCCTTTCTCTCTCTCTCTCTCTTTCTTCTTTTTCTCTTCTTACGTGGTAAAAGGATAGAAAGAGCAGAGAAAGAAAGAAGGGAAATATTTCTTGCAAATGACAAATGATTAGTGATGGCTAGCAGAACGAAATATTAACAAATCAATATGTTTTCAAAAAAGAAGAACGAAAGACAAATGAGCAACTATTCAATCATCAACACTCCATGACATATAGATATGAGAATTATGAACAAGTCCGACAGTGATTTGTTCTCACTTGTCAAGCTCATCAAATACATATAAACTTAACGTGTCTGTGGATTGAGCGAACTATCGACTGTTTTTTTTAATCATGCCTTTCGTGAGCAACAGCAGCCGACAATGTCAGATGCTCAAGGACAGGTGACAATATGTTACCATTGATCATGAATAATTCGACAATAATTTTGCCCGGCTTCAAAAACTGAATTATAATGATTAAAACAGGTTGATCACATGTTTTTCAAAATATTCACTTGAATTATTGACCTACGATCGTCTCATCTTGATAGTTCGTCTGCAATTACTCGTAGATACGAAAAGCGTCTATGCGTGAATAAATTGTCGTTAATATATTTACCTAAAAAAGATAATTGTTATTCTTTCCATGAGGAAAGCCAGATCTACGTCAAGGAGTTTTCTCTTTGGTGGCCCCCTCTTATTGCATAATGTCTATCTTTTTTTATTGTATTGAATTTCACTGTGACGATAAGTTATTTCGTTTTTTTTGATCGATGATCGATTGTAATGTAAAATAAGACAAATTTTATTATTGATGAACGGAGACTCTCAACGTGTCGAATTTCAACTACTCTTATCAAACGATCACCGGTTGTTTTTCTTATCTATCGTTCATAATCGATGAGAACAGATAGGTTCGTTTCTATGAAGAAAGTAAAAGACTACCCTAGGTGGTAGATTGAATTCTTTTCCACTTGATTTCATAATCTTGATGAATATATATCATCATGTGGTCTATCCATCTTACATAAACATGATTTCTTTATTTGAAAGCTCTGAACGAGACGTGTTTACATTGAAAGTTAGTAATTATGTTCTTTGATGGGACAAATCGCTATTTAGTCGGATGGTTTTCAACAATAATCCAGCTGTTTTCAATTGTATGAGTATGGAAGTCCCGAAGTGAATCGTCATGATTACCCTTCAGTTGAAATGTAAGATCAATTTTTTGATTGTAAGTGTTTTTTTTTGCCACGGTTGACTTGTTAACAAGTGTTCAGAAGATGTCTGAATAAATCCGATGTGTACACGTTTTAATGTGAAAAATCAAAGAAGTTTCTTTTTCGAAACATTTATGATGATATATACTTATGAATGTTTGTCCTGTAGGTCAGTTCTTAAGTAGTACTGAATGTACTTCGTGAAAGTATGTTTATGAGATCAACAAAAGATGATTCGTATAAATAGTATGTTATCCTATTTCCATTCGTATTATTTTCTTCACATGTTACCTATTTGTAAATCGGCAATGTATAATAAACCCTTTTCGCTTTTATAAGTCTTTTCAAAAAGAAAAATAGATTCATAGAGCGTGGAAAACTTACACACTCTTTTTTCGATATTGTCGATAACATTATTCAGTTAGTACTTCAGTCAAGGAGACACAAACTGATTTCACTTGATTATCATAATCTTAGTCGTACAGATAGAATAGGTTTTGAACGTTAGGAAAACTTGGTATTTCAATATGTATATACGTATATACAGGACTTTGTGTTTGCAAAGATTAATAAACAGAATTCGACCTTTGGATATGACGAATTCGTCTCTTACTAAACACGACATTCATAATTCAATATGCTTACTCGTGTCGATTTGGAAGGTCAAACTGGAACACAGTGTGCTAACTTTAAAGCAGAATGTGAATATGATGCTCCTAATTTACGCAGATCTATATTTTTAAACTCACATGGTATGTAGCGAAGAAAAAACAAACACGAAATTTATTTATCAATGTACTATGACAATTTATATATTTACTCGAATAAAGACATGGATCAGTCGTAAATGACTCAATAAAAAAAATAAATAACAGCGTTTTTCACGTTGAAGTATTTTGGAGAATACCAAATTACGTCATAGGTATGATTATTATATAAAGAACTGAAAAAGATTCCGAAGAAACATTGAAATGGCAACAGAGGAGGAGGAAGTCGAGCAACGTACTTACGAGGAAGTAGCAAACACCGATGAAAATACGAGCAGTGTTTGGGAAAATAAAGAAAATATTACTTTAATATGGTTCGACACAAACATTCAGATTGATTCACCGGATATTCAACTAACTAAGCGTAAGTTGAAAGAAATCAATAATGATACTTTAGTATTTACCGATATAAATCTTTGTATACAACGTATTGAATCAATCAAATCCAAGAAAATCTTTCTCGTTGTATCTGGCATGAGTGCCGATACGTTGTTGTCCAAAGTGCACAATCTCTGTCAAATTGATAGCGTCTTTATATTCTGTATGAAGAAATCAAAATATGATCGAGAGTTGATAGAAGATGGAAACTATTCGAAAATTGTTGACATTTTTGTTGAACAGAGCAGTTTGATAAGAAGTATTCAAAAGAATGTTGAATTAGCCGAGAAACAAATGGATATTTTACGATTCTATGAGCAAAATCAAAAACCAACTAGAAATTTAACCAAAGAATCAGCTTCATTCATATGGCATCAACTACTCAAAGAAGTCTTACAAAAAATGCCGAGTGGAGACGAAAACGCTAAAGAAGAAATGCTTAAAAAGTGTCGTTTGTATTATCGTGATAACAAGAAAGTATTGAAAGATATTGACGAATTTGCTCGCAAATATTCCAAACATGACGCAGTGAAATGGTACACAAAAAACCGTTTTATATTCAAATTAATCAATGAAGCTTTACGAACAGAAGACGTCGAAGTGTTATACACATTTCGTTTTTATCTTATTGATCTGTGCTCAGAATTAAGCAAAAATCATCAACGGATATTGGAATATCAACAACCCTTATCGCTCTATCGTGGCACAACCTGTACAAAAGATTATATTCAATTTTTAAAAGATAGTGTTGATCATTTGATATCAACAAATGGATTCTTCTCAACAAGTAAACAGATCGAAGTTGCTGAAATGTACGCTGATGTGGGTAAAAATCTTACCGAGAAAAATGATTGTGAATCAATTATATATAAGATTAATTATGATCCGAATGCACATCCGAAAACGATAGTTGCTGATGTTTCAGGTGAAAGTCAATTTCCCGAGGAGAAAGAATTTCTATTCGATCTTGGAACTGTTTTTCAAATCACAGAGTTCTACTATAATGAAGAGAAAAAGTACTGGATTTGTGAAATGGTACCATCTAATAAAGGTTTGGAAATAGCCAAAGAATATCTTGCATTTCAAAGAGATGAAATAAACCATGAAGAAAGCGACATTTCTATTGTATTCGGCAATTTACTTTTCAAAATGGGAGAACATATTAAATGCCGAAACTATTTTCAAAATTTATTATCAAACCAAGTTGACACAAATGTACTTAATCGTATTGAGATTAATCAAGGACTAGGAAGAGCATTAACTGGACTACGTGAATTTGATTTGTCAAGAAACTACTTTCAAGATGCTTATGCTTTATGCACTGGTAATAATTCATCACTTGGCAAACGTGCTAAACTTTTAGGTCACATCGGTTTCACGTATGATCGTCAAGGAAATTTTAATACTGCTTTAGATTACTATTTTAAAGCATTGAAACTGGTCAATAATGATGCACAATGTACTAATCAGATTGCTTATCTATTAACCAAAATTGGTCAAACATATTACAGTCTAGGACAAGATGATTTGTCTTTGAAACATTTTGAAAAATCATACATATATCTTCAAAAATCAGTACCTGAAGATCATCCTGATATGATTGAATATTATAATAATATGTGCATTGCTTACTATCATAGAGGATTATATCATGCAGCTTTGTATTATCAATGGAAATCTTATGAAATTAGTGAAAAGCTCTTTCCTGCTAATAATCATTTCTTCCTTAGTTTTAACTTAAACAATATTGGTAAATGTTTATATAAGCAACATGAATATAAACAAGCGATGGAATATTTTCAACGAAGTTTAAATATAGCAAGAAAAATTTTCAAACAAGATGATAATTACATCGATATGGGAATAAAGATCAGTAACATAGGTAAAGTATTTTATCGAGAAAAAAAGTATGCGGATGCCTTGAAACAGTACGATATTGTCTTAAAATTATTAGAAAAGGCTCGGCTAACTGAACATATTGATTTAGCATATACATTGAAGAACATTGGCGAGGTTTATTTAGCTTTGCTTAATTTTCATCTAGCTTTAACTCATTTTAATCAAGCACTTGCTATGTACAAGAAAATATTTGGCGAAAAGAAACAGCGGGACATAGCAAAGTGCTTAAATCTTATTGGACAAGTTTATTACTATCAAAATGCTGATCAGTATAATGATGAAACATGTTTCGAGTATTTTAACCAAGCACTAGATATATGGAGTGATGTTTTACCACACAACCATCCGGATTTAGCATTATGTTACAAAAATATAACACTTTTTTATCTAAACAGAAAACACGACTCAATACAAGCAAGAAAGTATTTTACAATTTCATATCGTATCTACAAATCAATATTAAGTGATGATCACTGTGACTTAATTGAAATGCGTAACATCCAACAGATGATACTCAAAAGTGAACAACAAACAAAATTAATGATGATAATTGATACTATTCGTTTAATATTATTTTTTATTGGTTTCTCTATTGGACTTCTATTTTCTGCGATGTTGACATGAGTGAAAATGTTGAAGGGGTGTGGGTGAGCGAAAGTTTTTCTTTTTGCAAAGTACGAAAATATAAATATGGAATTTGTGAAGAAGGTCATGCTTGTTTCTGCTATTCTGTGAAACACGATCTGAAAGAGAGTGTTGAAGTGTGTAGGGGCAGAAATTTGGACCCCCCTCCCCCCCCACAGACGCTGGGAAAACCCCATCACAGACCGTGACCGACAGGCCAAAAATTCCATCATCGACGTTACAGGTGCCTCAAAAGCCCCATCACAGACGTTACAGACAGGCCCAAAAACCAGTCAAATACCGTTATAAACAAGCTCAAAAGCCCTGTGACAAACCCGTCGAGAGAGAGAGAGAGAGGTTGTTATGTGAAAAGACAAATAAACTCTATATCATTGTCTCACAGACAGGGTGACTCTCAACTTCGTTACGTCGACCCACGTAGATCTCAGCACAGATCGTGATCGGTTAATGGAAGCGCAATAAGAAGCATCAGATATTGTGACCGATGAAACGAAGACCTTTTAACAAGCAGCGGACATCACTATTGAGAATGATATGTTATTTTCAACAGCTTAAGTTTAAATAAATAGGAATGCACACTGGGAAATAAATTGACCATTCTATGTGTTGAAAGTTTCTCCAGTTGGATCGTGTTTCACATTTTTAATCCCGTTAGGGATTGCGCTGAAAGCTTTTCAACCAGTATACATTTCGATTACTGGTACCATGATTAGAAGTCATTCTGCGATGGTGAAATTTCTATGTATTTTATTATCTTTACGATTTTTACTAAAATGTGAAATGAAATCAGTTAATTTTCATGAATGAGCACGATATTCTGGACAAGCTGGTAGACTGGAGACGAGAAAATCTTGTGATTTTCTTATTTCCCACCAAATCTTCTTTGCTTGCTCGTGAATCATTTGTTCTTGTCGGTTTTTCTCCATTTTGTTGATTTCTCTAAAAGCATTACAAACTTCTTCAGTGTACCAACGACTTTCGGAGTCAATGATAATTTTATGTTGTTCATTATAATGTTCTTTCATCCATTGAGGAAACTCCTTCGAACGGAAATACATCTTTTTAATGGCACGAACATCAAATATCAAAAATAAAGTGTTTAATGACACAGGATATTTCGAAATTATCGACAAAATTCGAAGAGAATTTCTTGATTCTTCTCCTAATTGCTCAATAGTAACCTGTGAAACAAAGGCCCATCGTAACGCGTGACATCCTCTTCGAGGAATAAGATAATAAACCAATTCTTCCCACCAGATGAATCCTCTGAAACGCCATTCTGTATGTCGTTCTAATGTACGTATATCTTCATTTAATGTAACCATATTATAGTTTTCTGGTGTTATATGGTTAACAAGACGGTTAAACCTTAAATTCATATTGAAAAATGTTTTGTATAAATCGTACAATGACAAGTATTTGAAAATCATGAGTTGTATTTCATCTGGTGTTTCTTCAAATGTCGTTACAGATTCATTTTGCTTTGATTGTAAAAATAAGGTATCCATATTATTATATTCTCAGGCATATTATATTTCATTTATAGACCTCTCTTATCTTTACTAATGATAACTTCCAGCAATGAAACAACTTTTCAGTTGCTAATTTGGCTTTTTCCAACAACATTAAATACGCGGTTTTGATATTGAGGATGTCGGTGTGGCTATTACATCCATCTAATACTCACACCATCGCTTTCAAGATGCTGATGTGTCTTTTCTTGGTATATCCTTAGGTGGCAAAGGTGATTTATCTTCGTTGTTGAAAACTTCATTTTATGCTAAGCTTTCGCAAATAAAATCGTGATAAATATTCCCAAGATGACTTTATCAAATTACCCAATGAACAACATCAAGCTGAATTTAGTTGGGAAGATGGAAAGATTGTACCAAAATCCTTTGAAATCTACAAAATGAGTGACTGACAGATAGTTTGCAGATCGCTCTTACTGCCGAACAAATCACCTCCTTGACAAAACACAAGGCACAGTTATACGACATGTTAATACAGTGAAAAGTCCGAAGGTTGTTGCAAACCATTCATCCGATAGCTCCTTTATCATTGGTGAAATAAAGTTATATAGTGGTCAGATGCATTCGCCAGCATCATGGCTTTTCTGCAACCGATTTCAAGTATCGTGTATTAAGTACAAACAACTGTACACTGTAGCTGGAGACGGTGTGACAAATTTTAATCCTCATCCTCATCCGTATATTAGAATGAATTATATTATCTATGCAGGCAATTGGTGCACGAATACAAATGATCAAACCATAAGTTGACTGACTTGCGTTCGCTTATAACTGAATATCTAGCTGCTTGATATTTCTTCAAAAATAAACGAAAAATTTAAGATTAAAATTTATTCAAGTATGTTTAGTATAGAAAACACCTGGTTGTTGGTTAACATTAGAACTTTTCATCTTTTCTGAGTAAAAGAAGAAATTTGTGAACAAAGTATTGTACACTCACTACATCTAACGAAATTGAAATGTTATGGGTATTGGATAAACTCAATACCATTCAGTGTACTTGATCTCAGCACACTGTATCTGTAGCTTCTATTAAGAGATCATACTCAAACATGAATGCTCATCGTTTTCTTACTCGATTTGCACCTACTGTTAGCTATATTACTCAAGCAGTATCAAGTTCATATAATGTACCTCTCAATTCCGCTTTTCACCTTCTTCCGAATATATCTTCCCGGTATAAATCGTCAGATGTGACAGGTGTTGCCTTTTCTCCTCTTCCTGATGCAGAACTTAAGATTCAATTGTATTACAAAGCTCAAGAAATCAAACGTCGTAAAGCAAAACTAAAGGAAATAGCACAAGCCATATGGAATAAGAAACCAAACGTGAATTTCACCCGTATCACGTTGGATGAATGTAAAAAACTGTACGAAGAACATAGTGATCGTGTGCCTTCATCATGGGAAGCTAAACAGATCTATACGTAAATAGTCGTTATCTTGTTCAATAGTTTCTTTTTAGAAACAGCTCTTCGTAAACAAAGATTTTTTTTTCTAGTGTCACATTGGAGCAATATGCACCATGGCGTCATTTTCAAGAAGAAAAAGAAAGACAACAGCACGTCGTAGCAATGATAGAACAAGTCTATAATGATTTACAGACAGAAGTCAAACAACGAAAAGATCTGACTTTGTCTAAAAGTGATATGACTGTACTTCTGGAGAAGAAACTTGGAGAATTGCCGACATCGAGAGATGTAGAAGATATGTGGATGGATCGATTTCGTTTACCTCTTGTTAATTGGCGTGAATAAAGCGATGAATTCACAACTACACATCAAAATGTAAGCGTGACGGAGCGTCAATAACAGATAAATACGAATATGGCGAGATGAAGGAGTCATTGATGAGTTTATAATTGTTATCATATAATCGAGTACGGTATTTTTGTACTATTAAATAGAAGTATATGCGTATGATCAACGCACAAAAACTAAGACTGATTGTCAACTGAGTGAAAGTCATGTCTTTCTGATCTTATTAAACACTAAATTTACTAGGGATAGACGGAAGCTCATATATGATTCAACAGTAGTTACTTCTATTTATTGCAACTATGATGATAAAAGATCCCAGTGAAATTGTTATCATGCACTGTAGTTCTTGTATACTAGTAGGAAAAAGCCAAATTAAAGGTGTTGTGTTTTTTTATGGAAAAGATAAGCACAACTGTAAAATTAAATTCATTGTTAGTCTTCGTATTCGCACGCAGCAGCCAAATTCGATTTATTATATAAAAATCACATCAATGGATCCAAATCTACAAAAGCTTCACGGCAATGTCAAGCGAGTTCGAGCATGTTTTGAGAAACTTGCTAGCGAAATAATGACAAAATTAAATGAATGCAATAACTGCATACGAACTGCTGAAAATCTATGTGAACAAGTAGTGAACGTCAAAGCGATGCTGGACGATAAATTAATAAACGTAAATAATGACGAAAAGGAATGGAAAGAGATCAAACTTAAACTAGCAACAACTGCTATTGCAGGCAAGATTATACTCGACGTTGGTGGAGAGAAATATACCACTTCAGTGGAGACATTAACTCGTGAGAAAGACACTTTCTTCACTGCACTATTTTCAAAGCAATGGCAACTCGAACGAGATCCGGACGATAAAAGTGTGTTTATTGATCGTGATGGTAAACTATTTAGTCATATCCTTGCTTATCTGAGAACAAACACGATGCCAAGTGATATACTGGACAATGATTCACTTCGTCAATCTCTGATTACGGAAGCTCGGTTTTTTCGTTTGCATACTTTAATCCACATCCTAACAAAATATGAGCAGCAAGTTCAACTAGAAGCTGCTAGAAGAGTCTTCTTTGGTGAAACATTGCTTCGACCAGAATATACACGAAAACTGAACGAATTCTATGGTAAGACTAACCAACAATGGCAATTGTTATACAAAGCAACACGAGATGGATTTGCTGCAAATGCATTCCATACACGCTGCGATAATCAAGGACCAACAATAACGATAGTTCAATCAAGTAATAACTATCTCTTCGGAGGTTATGCATCTACTCCATGGTCTTCAGATGGCGGTTATAAAGAAGATACCAATGCTTTTCTATTCACTTTAACCAATCCTCATAGTATTTCACCAACGAAATATCTTGTCGATCATACTTGTATTACAAAAGCAGTCTATCATGGTGAAAATGATGGACCCACATTCGGCAATGGTCAGGATCTCTATATATCAAACGGTTGTAATACGAACAACTCAAGCTGCAGTGCATTTCCTCACACATACATGGATACAACAGGAAAGGGTAACGAAACATTTACAGGTGCTGACAAATTCATCGTGTCTGACATTGAAGTTTTCAAGCTCGTTTGAATCTTTCCTGTTCTTATAATATTCTGTGTTATTTTATTAATTGAACAATATTTCTTCAACCGGTGGAATTCAGTTATAACGAATGTATCATTAAAAAAAAAGTAGCATAAAACAAAACAATGATTTGTAAGCGAATGAGGCATTTCATTATAAAATTCGTGGATAAAAAATAAACTTCATGTGCCCCTTTTGAATTCATAGTTTGTCATTTTCTTTAGACATACCACATTGTATCTTGAATAGAAGGATCAAGTTGAATTAATCTGGACTCGACGTCTTGCAATGTAATTGATCCCATACCGTCGACTAAATCATCATCGTTAAAATCTCTACGATAAGCAAAGAAAGATTGCCGATTTTTGAATGGAGAAATCATGAAGAAAAAAACACTTACCCTGCGGTACTCTTTTGATCATTTTCGAAACTTTCTGCATCTCGTGATTGATAAGCAGCCAGATGTGCATAATGCACAGGTGCCGGTATAGATACTGCTTTAGTACATCGAACATCGGAATGGCAGAGAAAATACGTTAGGGATTGTATTTCATCCGAAGTGAAACCAATCTCATCGTACAGAACATGATACAGAATAGGTCTGGATGTTCCTACAGAGAAAACGAACGATGTTTAAATAGTAAATAGAATGAATGTTTGCTTGTACCTTGGATAGCAGCATGACTATTGAGATAAAAATCAAAATGTTGCGGATGCACGATATCTGTGTCAACAACCGTACCTAATAGTAAACATGAAGATGAATTCATTGCTGATGAGTCAATATACCTGGTGGCACGTTATTCATATTTCCTGTTTGATGATCTTGCAGAAAAAACCTTGTATTATGACGTTTCTTGACAATGATAAACGTGATCTTTGGTAATGAATTAGTCATGTAGAGTGCTACAAGCAATTATTGATCGTCTCCTATGAAATTACGATTAGAAATTCATTACCTTTACACGCGTTTTGTAATGCACGTATTTCATTATCCAAAACTTTTTGGAAATGTCCATCGTCAACACCTAAACCGATTAGATAGTGCTTTCTAACATTAACCTCTATTTACCGTCGCGATAGAAAACGATTTTGTTCGGAAAACAGTGATTCCTTTGCGCGAACAACTTCAAAAGATCTGTTGACATCTGATATAGATCTTTGATGATTTCTAAAGATATTTTTCCTCGAGCAGGAAACTGTTCACCAACTCTCGATGCGTATTGAGTACCTAAAAACCATCATTCCTCTCGTTTGTTTTCGTGTGAACAATGAGTATCACATACTCGTCGAATCAACTGAGCCGACAACAGCGGCAATCGATGGTTTTTCTCTCGAACATGTTATATGTGTAACATCGGCTCCGAAAAACATGAAAACATCATCTTTTCCGGAAGCAGTCGTCAATGCTCGTGCTAATGAGACCATTCCATTGACTCCGCCAAGTTTAGCATTGAATTTTTGCACAAGATTTTGCAAATACTGAAATCAAAACGTGCACAAAGCATGGAGAAATATCTTTGTTTTTACCATATCAAGTTTTCGACTGCGAATATTCTTGGCGATCGCAACGAAATCCGTACATCTAAACCAATGGAATTGATTGGATAGAAGTTAAACATTGATTCTTACTGTGTCACAATGCCGAGTTTTTGATTTCCGAAATATTTGATTGTTTTATAAGTATCTTCTCCAACGCCATTCAAAATAAAGACAACTACTTCGCAATTTTGTTCTTTCAATGTTTGCAAACGTTTATGAATAATATCTGGATCCGCTGGATCACAACTCATGATCGGGCTCGATTGAAAATAGATTCCATACTGGCTGATAATCTTTAAAAAGTAATAATCAACATGAATAATTTAGAGAATGTTCAATTTACTGAAGGAAATTGTTCAACAAATTGATTGGCTATAGATAGTTGATTTTGATTAGGCTTTTGACTGGAGACCATAATACACGCCCAGCAATTAATGTTCTTCGTTGTTTGAAAACGATTTCTCAGATTCCACCTTAATGGAAAACAAACATTTCTCGTTCACAATTGAAAACATATTCTTACTTTCCGATGTTAATTCTTTCGACAATTTGACTTTGTTCATCGTGAATACTTTTATATTTTATCTCGGGTGGTTGTATACATCTCGCAGAGACAGTAATCATTTTATCATCAATAATACTCATTCCTATTTCATTAAGATATTTATCCTCATTGAATTTTCGTGTTTTGACAATATCCATAATTGCCCTGTGGCGTTGAGTTGGATTGACCACAGTCTTTTTCGTTACTCGTGCACGTTGATCTGTAGTTAATGGTTTTATTGAACGTTGCCAAGCTTGAACTGTACAACATTCCATTGGTAAATAGTGAAATTGAATGTTATTCGGTGGTGTGTACAATTCTAATGAAATCAATCGAGATATATTATTAATATCATGGAGAATGTTTTACCAACTGTTGGTAAATTAGGATACTGTAATTGAATATTATATTTTTCAGCGAAATAATCATAGACTGTTTGTCGTTCTTGCGTATCATCGCTCGCACCGTCGACATGACGCGCAAATGTATGTTGACGAGCAGGTGCACCGAAACCACGTATGCGGTACTTACGCACGTTTTCGCCATGATGAGTTTCCAGCCAGATAGGTCTGAGAACTTTTCTTAATAATAACTGTTGTTCCCTTTGATCAATACCTGAATAAATTTCAGATGAGAGCAGAAGGAGAGCAGAAAGTGCACATGATTACCATCTTGAACAATATCATGTTGAAGATATTCGCAAAGAAAATGAACTAAATTGAATGGCTGGTAAAAACATGTAAAAGTTGAATTAATATTAATTGTAGCACCAATACAAGTTAAAAACATAGCTTGATAAAAACCACTGGCTAAACCTCGACCATCACCTAAGAAAAATGACTTTTCAATAGCAAGATTCATCGATAGAACTCACCTAGATCGTCTAATGTCTGTCGCTTATCATAAAACTGATTTTTTACACAAACCATAGTCGCTCGAGTGGTTTGTTTTAGAAGAGTTTCAAGAATCCGAATCGGATCCCTAGGACGTATCGCAATTTTATTCTCAATAAAATCCCACAAAACCTAGAAAGTAAATCAATGCATTATGTTATCAATCGAGGAAATCATTTATACTTGAATATCGTAAGATTTAACAAGATTGTTAATCAATAATCGATACCTTTGTTCTCGATCACTTTTCTTGTCTTTGATAGTAATCTCATACTGATCTTTCAAATCAACAAGTAGTTCAATGGAATAAAGACTTTTTCCTTCGTCGTACCACACTAATGGGAAGTTTTCTCGTTCGATAATTTTCGTTAAAATAATAAATCGATCGTCTTTTTTCGCAGTTCGCCAGGTGCCATCTCGATTCGCAGCTTGTAAATCAATATCATACTGATGGCATTTCAATGATCGAGGAATATTGCAAGTGAAATGATTTGTCTGCAATTTTAATGGATAACCAGCTTAAGAACGGTGATGTAGAAAAGATAATTAGAAAAACTTCGATGAGTTGTATTCAATGCAATAATTACCTTTTCCACCACGATCTGGTCGACAAGCGAATGATACTAGTGCAGTATCTGGTATCGCTGAGTGAACAGGTTCACGAAAAGCTCGGGTAGACTTCGCACGACCTGTTGATGAACGAGATGTAGATTTACGTTGATCACCATTAGATCGCCGTCCTGAAGATGTATTCGCTTTCACTGATGGTGGACGACTAGGGTTATTTCTATCCAGATTGGTCTGATGATATTTTTCCGATGTGATAGCCATTGATTGAGATCTATAGGGCTCGGGAGGACCTCCTGTCGATCGATAAGGTCTTTCTAAACCGAGTATTTCTTATTCAAATGGCTTGGATCTGGCATCTTTATACTTACTGCCACGGCCTCTGCCACGAGATCCGGATGCTGACATGATTTCGTTAATAAATATATTCAACGGCGTCTGAAATATTGTAATTAGGACAAATACTTGCAATATAAAGAAATTACATTGAGTCAAAACGACTAGAAATAAACTTTCTACCAACTTTTGAAATAAACTTTGCAAAACAAGTCTTTTAGCTTTATGATTCAACTAAACACATGATTGGTATCTACGTAGGCCATATTAGCTTTCAAAATTCTAATCACGTATTATACGGCGACATCTATCGGTTTGATACTATATGTCTCTATTGAGTTTCCTAGATTTGTAACAATATCTAAATCGTATACTTGGAACATCTACGGTGATCAAAAGAATTGTCAGGCATTTTATTTCTGAAACAGGATCAATAGCACGAGATGATCGACGAAATCAAGTATTGTTTTAATCGAACGATTTCAATTCTTTTTCCCATCAATTCTAACTGTTAGAATCTGTATCGATGAAATCTATCGCGGTTTGGAAAATTTATCGATCCGGTGACACCATGTGCGAAGCACACGTATTACCAAACAACAAAAACAACTGACTATCGATATTATCGTTCTTTTAGCCATAGTGTATATACCAAATAACATAAAGGTGAATGAGTGCAAAATCGTCTTTTGCTTCCTTCGTAATTTTATTTTTATATCCTCTTCATTCATTTAACAAATACGAAATACCATGGCAAGTAATCTTACTCGTACTCTTTTATCTGGTTCACGAAGTAAGATCAAAACTAATATGTCAAAAAACTAATATTTCTTGCGGTCTTTCAGTTGGGCAAACAAATTTCCTTCGTAAGCTTAGTTCTAAAGGATCAGGTAGCAATGATAACCCCTCAGGCGGTTATGGAGGCAGTGGTCCAAGTTCTCAAGAAACAGGCGCGAAAGAGCGAAGTAGTCCATCTTCTCAATCATCAGGAAATGATTTCGACAAAGACAAAACTCAAAACATGAAAGACATCACTAAAAGTAAGATCAGTTCTAGTATTCACTCTATTAAAGTTCATTTGTAGAAGCAACTGAATGGATTAAGGAAACTGTGAGTTTGAATATGAGCTTCATTAATGGAGTCTATTTTCTTCTTTTAATTAGAAACAAAGCTTGTCGTCCGACAGTGATTTGAAGAAAGATTCTGATTCAGATAAAAAGAAAAATTCGCATGTTAGTTAATTTATTCTGACGCATATTCACAATTTTATACTATTTTCTTCTAGTAAATGAACCATATCATCCGCCCTCGTGTATATCCCAGCTTCGTTTCCATATTTCTCTATATTTACTCTTGCCATTGTTTCAAATAAATGTACATGACGCACAAGATGCCATGTTGAAGGAAACGATATATTCCAAACATAGTAAGATTATTAACTGCTAATTAATATTTCATTAAAACCTACATAAGTCGAGCTAATTAGATTCTATATCAACTTGTTATTTCATGTGGAAACTTTCATTACATTCGACACGGATATTGTCAATGAAATGTGCAACTTTTGAAAAGAATGACATTTGTATTCCGGCTTACCGAAAGTGTCTCTAATTTAATTACGTTTGACCTATATTAGATCGACCCGTTGTTCATACAATTCATTCGTTATAACTCACGTATTGACACTTATGGCATTTACGAAACACCGCCTACAAGTCACGTACTAACCAGCGACAACTTGGTCCCTAAACAGAATACTATCTCTCTATTCAATGAGAATAGTATATGAAAACATATTCGGTATCTTCAAGGGAAATATTATAACCTAATACAATATTTAATACATACTCTTTCTTTCTAGTTCGTTAAATATAGATTAGTATCACATGAACTACGACATGCAATATCTTGTCAGTAGTCATCTAATTAGACTAGAATGAAATGCTCGACAAATCTTACAGATGTAATTATTCTTCCTGTTTAAATGGATCTACGCGAAAGGAAATCGTAGAAGTAAAATGAAGTTTTCATTATAACCTCATTTGATCTTTAACATGTATGCACATATGTAGAAGTATGGCAATAAATCATTCAGTATATTTTGGTTTTTAATAATCAACGTATAAAGAATCCTCTCAAATAACAATATTCAACATAATTACTGTTGTTTATAACAAAACAAATGAAATCATCATGGGACACTTTTGATGCTTCCAAGCACGCATGCGTGACAAAGATGAAAAAGAAGAAGAAGGAGAAGAAAAAACTACGAAGTTGAGGTTTTTTCTTGTCTAATCCACCGAATGCTGAATCGTTACTTAAGAGTAAAATGACATAAAATCTGTGTTTACAAGAGAACGACATTAAGTTGAATGTTATTTCATAATTAATTTTCCATAACAGTAAAGCACATTGCGAGTTGTTCTTCACATCCATGTTTCGTTTTTATTGTTAATTTCCTCAGGTTCTTGAGCAATAGTGACTCGTGGAGCTTTTCTGTTGAACGAGCTATACAACGGCGGTGGTGGGAGAGGACTCTTATCAATGATAATCAATTGTGATCGTTTCTTCTTTTGTCTGTATTGTCGGCGAGTTTTAAAGTACAAACATGGTCGAAAAACTGAACGAACCAATAGGACACATTCGTGACGAAAACTCAAACTAGTACAAATATATGCATAAAAGTTTACTGAATGACTGACATGTCGTAGACTGTAGGTAATCTCAGACCAGTAATGTAATGTTCCATCGTTGTCCTCTAGAAGTGTCATAAGAAAATAGAAAATGATATACGGCAAGTAAAATAGTGCATATGTCACTGATATAACAAGCAGCGTCGAACGTGTTGAACGGTAGTTAGTTATGTCTGAACGACGTTTATTATTCACATCCGTTTGCGTGGAATAAATTTTTTTAATAACGCATAGCATACTGATATTAACAATGGACACCAGAAGAGCTGGTACAGCTAAACTCAAAACACCGGCGACGAGAATATTCATCAGCAATGTTACTTGATCATCGACGTACTCCGAACGAATCGTACAGATATCTTTGTAGTCGTACAACGTTCCGTTTCTTTGCGTACTATTTCGAGGAGGTTTCTGTTCGGTTTTATACTCTAAGACAACAAATGAATAACTATTCGCCAGTGAAAAGAACAAAATCAAAGATATAAGAAGAATAATATTCGATTTGATCGTGTTAAACTGACGAAAAATATTTATAAATCGAATGAACGTAAAACAGGTTAATAGCCAAGAACATAGAGCAGCACATATACGATTAATCATATATGAGAAATAACATGTCATGGCAGAGATATGCATAATAGAATGAAACTCGATTCGTTGAATCTCGTGTAGATAATTTAATAACGTTTCGATAATCCAATATAATAATAAGCATGTGTCTAAAACATAAAACATGCAATACGCGGTCCTAGAGAGAATTACATATGATCGGTTGACGGCGAATACATAATTCATTAGAATTTGCAATAGAACAAGGCTATTTGCGCACTGAAGAACCTACGATCAAGAGAATGAAACGCCCTTGAAACAAAATTACAAGTTTTCACTCTTCTTCAAATCTGATTAGCGGATGTACGTTTGTATATCTCATAGCTGACTCGATTTACCGAATACGAAGTCCTCCCTTCACTTTGTCTCATTCACTTACCCAAAATAGAGATTTCCACGAGATATAAGTTGAGCATTTTTCGTTGTAAATGCATCGTTCGTAAATAGAGTGCTTTCGTACAAACGATAATTGTTAAGAGATTTCCGGGTAAACCGAATAGACAGCACAGGACAGCCATAGTCTGCCGAAAGTAAGTTAAGAATTCGACCGATATCATTGTGAATTAGATATGTTCATCGAGATAAACTTGTTCTTCGTCTACAATAAACATGAAAAGAAGAAGCTGCGAATGACAACAAAGTTCTTTGTTATTGTCGAACACCCCTAGTACAGAACAAGAGACAAGAAGAAAAAAAATCTAATAAGAAAACATCACAAGCTCCTATTCATTATGAAAAGTAAGAGAAAACGAGATTTAATGGTAACGAAGAGAATAGTTTCCTTATTGGACGATGATTAACGAAGACGTGAAGAAGAAGGAAAAAGAAGAAGAAGAAAAATCTATTTAATATTACTTCCATTTGGTGATCTGTCTTTTCATTCTATTGAACACGTAGACATTTTCGTTCCGAATAAGAATATCATTAATAAGACGAATGGAAATAGTCGGAAATAGAAAGTTCGACTGCAAAACATTTACCAGAGAAGTTAACAAATGGTTTTTCTCATTTAAGACCGTTGCCGAACTGATCAATTGTTTGAAGGCTTTCTCGTCAAAATTTATATCTGAATAATTACCATATTCATGAGATTACTCGATCAGTAATAAAATACCCAAAACAAATATTCAATACGAGCCGTTCGAAAGGCGGAAATTCGTCTTTATCCAACTCTCTATCAATTCTATTCATGGAAAATTACCGTCGAGTTCAAGCAAATAAACAATATTCAAAACTTGCCACAGGGCTTCTTGTTTCGCAATTCTAATCCTCTAAGAAACAACAATGCCATACGGCAAGAGAAAACGATATATTTATATATATTAGCATCAGGACAAGAATACGTGTCTTTGTCTCGGCTATTTAATTGTGGAACAATATTATTTAATTAATAAAAGATCATGTCGAAGCCCGTCTACGTGACTTGTAACGTGTTTTGGCGAGGAGAAAAATTATATACCTCATTATTTAGAAGATTTCATTTTGAATTTATTACCACTAATAAAACAAATACTTACCTACTATTTAATTATCATTGAGAACTATTTATTAAGAAACCCAAGAGCTTGCAAGTAATGATAGGATGGGTTAACCGCTGAGATGAATGAAAATTGGTTTTAGTCAAGTTTTTCAATGACGATTAAGTCTAACTTGCATGTCGTCATTCTGATAAATCAAAAAGAACGAGTTTGTTTGATTCTATCAACAAAATGGCGAGGATTAGACCGTGACGCTGAGAAATGAATATAAAAAGAAAAGAAAATCCGGGATTGTCTCGTCTTAAAAGAAAATAAACCATCCCTGGTTCTCTGAGAGAAAAGTCAACTACGAATATGAACTGGTTAGGAAATCAATTTTCCCGTCGGCATTTAATTAACAAACTCGACGAAAGAAAGTTTTGAAGAAAAAATTTTTTGCGCGTTCTTTGTTGATCTTTTGTTAAATGGATTTACGATCTGTGCTTTTGTTCGACTTCATTTTAGCACATTATTGTTGATCTTGCCAACCTTGGCCGTGTTTATATGTTTCGATAGAAAAAAAAACATATAAAAGAAAAAAGAAAAACAGTAACGATGGCAGTAGTGTGGTCAATCGTTGCTTAATTACAAAACGAATTCTCTCGCATTCCTATGTAATAATAATAGTAGTAGTTGAAGAACAGGAGGACATTTCTTTCATTAGAAATTTCTAGACAGCGACTTCGACAAAGATTCTCCTAAATTCTTCGCGTATTAGCAAGTATTCTTTCGTTAAGTCTTACTTGCCATTCAATACTGTTTGCTTCGTTTGTTTTAGATTCATATAAGCAAAGCTGAAAACGACGAATCATCTCAAATTATTCTTATGTTGTACGCATCGAATGTTTTTCTATGAAAATGAAAGCATAGTGAAGTAAAATTGAGACGAGTTTTTTTGAAGTATTTCCGAATCGTATTTACAATTTAACAAAGAATTTCAAGTGACGTTTGGAATGACTGTGTTCCGTTTGTTCTTCTTTTAGTACTAATAAGCCAGTGGAACAAGATTTAGACTCATTTATTCGAACATTTCGTTCCCAACGAGCTCAATCGAGAATGAGCAATCCATCTTCAGACGCATTACTTTCGTCCTCGACAAATGCGAATGCTGACAATGTCAAGTCAATTCGTCCGTTACCTACTTTCTCCGAACATGATATTCAGAAAATGAAATATAAAATCGATCTCGGTTAGAATTTGCGTCTTCTTCGATGAAATTTTCTACTAAAGTATTCATCAATTTAGATAAACAAGTAGCTGAGAAGAAGAATCGAGATGTTCTCGAATTGGAGATGAAACTTCAACGAGATAAAAATTATGTTAGTTAAACGCTCAGTTTTTTTTCTTTCTGTTGATCTTTCACTGACAACAATAACATGATTCAGGACAACCTTGACAACTTCTCTTCTACACTCAAAACACTTTCTAACAATAACACACGTTAATACAGCAGACTCGTTTACTCGTCGTACATGATCTATCATTATTTTCATCATCTTATTTACATAGGCTAAACAACAAGCTCTCTTTGGTAGTCACGAGCATCCGACGCCCATCAGTAAGAAAAATCGGATCTTTTCTATGTAAATAATTTATTCCAATAATCAACATGGCATCTTTTGACAGGAAAACAAGAACTCGAGCAAATTCTCACACAGAGCAAAGTTCCCTCGCCAACTTTGCTAAAGAAACCAGAAATCTTAACAATTCATTATCAACAATTGAATGCACCCAACGAGAAACATAGTTCCAGTTCGTCCCGAGAGCCAGCATACGGCAATCAATCTTTCAATAGCATTAATTCAGCCAAGGCAACGAAAGCGTCTTCTCCCCCTGATGACTTCTTGTCAAGTAGTAATTCTGATTATCAACGTTTTTACGGCGGTGTAAGTCATCTCACGAATAAATCGATTGTTTCATTCTGTTTGACATTCTAGAGTGCAAATACTAATCGAAGCTCATCGCATTTAACACCATTATCAAAAACCGCTCAGCCACTGAAAGGCGATGCACATGATCCATTCATCCTGTTTGGTAAGTGCGTGACTTAGAAGAAAGAACCTCTTTTGAATGTGTATCTCTAGATCCAAATAAAGAACCTCAACAAGTGTTCAATATAATTCCTCAACAGAATTTATACGAACCATGGGGTCGACCAGGCGCTGGTGCTCCTTTGATTCATCAACAGACGGGTCAGAAGTTCACAAGATACGCTGGTAGTCTAGAAGATAAATTAGTAAAGATTCGAATCAACGGATTTTCTCTTTGTTTCCATTGAAACTGATGTGTATCATTTTCCTAGAATACGGTTGGACCATTGAGTTTGTATCGTAGTCAATATCATGGAAATATCTTTGATCAAAAACATGATATGGAAGTTCAAAAGACTCGTCGCGAGCAAGAAAGACAAGAACGACGATTGAACGTAGAGTAACAATCATTTAGTTTGCTAGATATAAGGATTTGTTCTGTTTAGCCTGGTGAAACCGCTGCCGATTGGATATCTCAACTTGAAGGCAGTCATTATCCTCTGAAATTTCACAAGCCAACTACAAAGACAACTCGTCATGTATATACTTTGTCTTCAATATTTGCTTTTCACGAAAAACTTCCTTTGATTTCAGTTTACAGGCACACATGACCCATATTCTGCTGAAGATGCAAATTTATTTCGTAGTGAACTTTCCCGACAAACTGAAGAACGAGCTCGTCAACGACAAATTGCTCGATATGAAGATAATCTGGCTGATCTACAGGTCTATATTGCACTGTTCTTCCGAAAAAATCTTCTTCAAACAAAAATCTCCTTGTTTTAGCATACTGAAGTACAGAACAGTTGGTGGGGCAGAGAAGCAGTGGGCGTAGCAAAACCAAAAAAGCGACCAGATAATGTTCAAAATGCACTCACTAGCTCGCAGCCGTATTGGGTATTCAAAGGCTTGTTTCTCATTTGAACTCAATACGTGTTTTGATATTTTTAGACGTCAAATAGCTTTGAGCCACGAACTACAACTGACACCAAACCATCCGTTCCAATGAGATTTTACGACGCTCATTTTGCTTATCCGAAATCGAAGTTCATCTCTAAACACACAAATTTCTATCAATTGTCTGACGCTAACAATACTTGATGTACTACTTAGCTTTTTTTTCTGGAAGCACTATTTTTATACGAAATTAAATATCTTGGAAAATCCTCTCACATAAGTATAGGATCATCTCTAACTGAGTAGAATTAAGTTTAATCACTCTACGTCAACGATTGGCGTGTTATTAATGTCAACTGCTTTCCAGGCAGAAAAATGCAACAGAATAAATCTTTTCTTCAAAGTTAAAAAGACATTCTGAAATTAATAAAAAGATCACTATGCGGCTATGAACTATTTGTTTCTAATTAGAACTACAATGTACTTTTTGACAATAAAAATTGCACTTAATCATGTCAAGGCTATGGAGTAAAAAAGATTTCATGAAAGAAGCTCGATAATGTTTATTTGTAAATGAAAAAAACATTATTTGATCTTCGATATTTTTTCTAAATATTCTTGTTCAGATGGTGAAGCAGTAAAAAGTTTTATTAATTGGTTATTTTGAAAATATCTAGCCAAAGCAGGTCGTTCCTTCATAACTTGTTCGAGTTTCACTAATGCCTGACAATCTTCTGGTAAGAATACGGAATGGATATCACGGGCAACGAGATATGCTTCGAATGCGAAATAGTCGGCAATGGTCGGTTCTGTTTGATCATAAAAGAATGATGTTGAGCTTTCCTTTAATAGTGTATTCAATGCATCTAACTTATCCTTCACGCCTATGATTGGATAATATTCGGCACTCGTCTTATTTTCAATATCAGGAGTATTCCATAGACACATGCACACATTGACGATTACATCGAGATAGGCACAGTTTGCAACACCGTTGAGATAAGCTTCGAGTAAAACAGGATCTGTGACTGATGATGTCACTTTCCCATAGAGATTGAATTTTCTTGCTACCAAATGTGCTACAAAATTGAACGACTAAAGGTAAACAAGGTTGTTTCGAAGAGCAAGCATACCTATGGTTAAAGTTTGACCAAAAACGTGTTCATCATTCCAATGAAGCACAGGCAAGGTTCGAAATGAGCCAGAGATTGTTTTGTCAGCTTTATGCTCAGGCCATATTGTCGTCGTAGTGCTTATTTGTTCGAAATCTTCTTTATAATCAACATTTTTATTCGTGTATGCAATATCCTCAAGCATATAGCGAAATGCTTGAGCGCGGCCACGACAATCCCAATAATGAAGTCGCAGTTTAATCTTTTCTGAATTAGTCGCTGTGGCTGACATGATCGATGTGGTTAGGTAGAAAAGGAATGTAATGTCGTAGTTTATTTGGTTTACTGAGTCACCTCATAATTTCAAACAGAGATTTAACGCCGAATAAACAAGCGTGTTTTTACTTGCGTTTGTCACTATCGCCCTCTATCGACGATTTGAGTCAACCCCTCAGTCAGTTGACTTTTTATTTAGTCGTACATCGATCTTACTGCAATAGTATGGAACTTTTCTTCACTAAATTGTTCAATATATCATCGATAAACGAAATTACTTTATTGTAAGAAAAAAACACAATTCAGACTCGTGATTATCTGTCAAACAGACCGATCGGTAGTGTTGAGCAAAGTAGATATTGATCATTCCCATGAAGAACTTGAAATCTGATCGAGACGATGTTTTTCTGTTATTAACAAG
Source organism: Adineta ricciae (assembly GCA_905250025.1). NCBI lineage: Eukaryota > Metazoa > Rotifera > Eurotatoria > Adinetida > Adinetidae > Adineta > Adineta ricciae. The sequence continues at coordinate 588,711 of CAJNOJ010000016.1, read as the reverse complement.
AACTAAAATCTATGCGAGAGTTATGTGACAATGACAGACTCAGCATTTGAGGTTCTTTTTTTTCACAATATCCAGTGGATATAACATTTACACATACGTATATTCGTTTCATCAGAAATAGAGAGTGTAAGTAAGTCAACGTAACGATGAGAGATTAGAAACATGATCAATGTGACAAAACAAAACGAATGTGCGATGGTACGCTCTACTTTTCTTTTGTAAATCACACCATCATGTCATATACAGAGTAAGTTGCGGATAATGAAAAATAGTGCATTTATTAATATTCGGGTTAAATTCTAAATTTTACGAATGCTACACAAAGTCATGAAATCGGAGTTATTTCGAATTGCCTTTTAATTTTTCCATATATTCAGCTTCTTTTGGTGATCCCGTAAAGCGTTTATATAATAAATCTTTTTTCAAGTAATTAGCAATGCCCGGTCGTTCGCTCATTACTTGTTCTAATTTCACCAATGCGTCTCGGTCCTCTTCACTTGGAATCATTTTCTCGGAATAATCTCGCGCCATGGTATACGCTTCGAAAACAAAATAATCGGCGATGGTCGGTTCTGCTTGATCGTAGAAAAACGGTGTTGAGCTTTTCTTCAATAAACTATTCAATGCTTTAAGATCATTAGGAACCTTTTTTGCTGCACGATTGGCAGGATTGTTATCATCAACGAAATCAATTTGATTCCAGACGCACATTAAAATATTTGTTATGACATCGGTGTACGCACAAGAGACCACACCATCAATATAGGCATGTAAAGCGTCTTCTTCATCAATAGATGCAGTTAGTTTGCCATACAAATTGAATTTTCGAGCTAGTAATAATCCTAAACGTACAAAAGAGAGCACAGTGAGAAAACTAATTGGATTTCTCGAGACTACCGATAGGTAATGTTTGAGCGAATACATGCTTGTTATTCCAGTGAAGAACTGGTAAAGTATGGAATGGACCAGAAACGCTCTCATCCGCCTTGTTACGCCCCATCCATGATTCGAGCGCTTTTTCAAGTAGTTCCGGCTCTTCCTTGTAGTCAACATTTTTATTCGTCGCAGCAATATCTTCTAACATATATCGAACAGCTTGGACTCGACCACGAGCGTTCCAATAGCGAAATACAAGTTTGATCGACATAATATTTACCGTCGTTGAAAAGGACTGAGATGTGCGCGTATGGCTTACACAGAAGTTATATAGAGAATGAAAAAACAACCCTAATGCCGTATGACTGTTCGAGTTTTTTTCTACGTTATCTGGTGTAAATGACATATACTAAAACAGTAGTTGCATCAGAAACAAACCACATTTCTCATAAAAACACGTCATTAAAACAATAATTAGAGATTAGTTTGCTCTTTGAATGATATTCTTCGCCATGGATACATCAGATACGGTTGACGTTATTTTGAGAACATATAGTTTGGAAAAAAAAACATTACATTTTCCAGCTCATTCATCACGTTGAAATATAAACATATATGTACTTTCTTTATAAAAAAAAATTCTTCATATAAAAACGAGCATAACAAAAGTGACTTGATTTCTTTCTCTATACATAAAGGCTGTCCGATGTGAATGCTGACGTATCGAGATTAGTTGTTGGATGATGTTCAACTAGCGCATACAATTGTTCAAAACGTTTGAAACTATCCTGATACGCTTGTTGCGATGAATGTATGGAGGAATCTACCGATGATGGTCGAAGAGTTAATTGTTGAATATGATCAGACGAAACATCCGATGATCCATAAACACCTTCGTCGATATCAGTGCCAATCAGTCGATCATTCAAATGTGTTAAATATCTTTGAACCTAAACAATTCCAGATTGATTCCGATAAGACGACTTGTCGAGAAAGCAAATGGTTTTGTATTACCTTTTCGGAATAATCAAAATCACTTTGATGAATACCGCTTGGATTGATTACCTTCATATCTACTGGTGCTTGTTGAACTCCGTATTGATAGACACGATTCGATGAATTCTTAAAGAACAAAGAGGTTTAATCGCATTTCGAAGGAAAAGAAATGGACGAGATTAATGTAGCATACAATCATTAATCTATCTATAAACAATACACATCGTCTATTGAAATGAAGTAAGGTCAAATAACAATAGAAAATCAGTGTGTGCCTGTCAAAACAAGAAAACAGTTCAATACTTTCGTTTTCATCGTTGTGAAAAAGATATGTGTGTCAGTGATTGTCATGTTTAATCGTATTACGTTTCCATTCTTTCATTCGTCTAAATGCTGTTCAAATAAGTAAACTCATCTCATCGATACTTTGATCATGTAATGGGAAAATGATCTAACTGTGTCTATTTGTTCTCGGATATCGAATTGAACAACTTACCACTGCGTCATCGAAAATTTCGATCATCGTTTTTTGTGATGAACCTGTTCGTTCATTTGAACTCGTTGTACTTCCGTGTGATGACACATTTGCAACGGATTTTTTCGGCATTTTTCTTCGCAGAATGAAAGCGATGAGAAAACACATCGATATCAATATCGCTGCGAGAAAAATTATAATAAAGAATGTAATCAACAGTACTAAAGTCGTATGTTCCTTCGGTAAACTCATTGTTGATATCGTTTCATTGATCGATTGAATACGAACATTCATTGATATTGTACTAGTGAGATTTCCACTATCATAAACAGTGACATTGATGATGAATGTTCCTGGCATAGCAGGCATTGAATGAAGAATTAATGTTCCATTATTAATTAGATTTAGATCGAGCGGTGGTGAGACGATATACGAATATGCGAAACTATTCGGTTGAGAACGATCACGATCGCGTACAATGAATTGAGTCAGAAGAAATGGCACATCCGTTGTTTCATAAGCGATGATTAATGATAGATTGGAAGATGATGGAGAAATAAACTCGGGTGAATTATCATTACAATCTTCGATGAACAGATGAAGTAGAGTCGATGTTGACAAAGATGGAGTGCCGAAATCAGTGCATTGCAAATGAATCACAACCGATTGTTCACTTTCATAATCAAACGATGATGAATTGCTTGTTTGCAAAGCATAAGCATTCGTAGTCAAATAGATCAAATTCAAACGAGTGTCGTTCAAGGTACAACTAACACGACCGTTATCACCTGAATCGTCATCAGTGATGTAAACATACAACAGCGGTGTATCTAAACAGATTGATTATCAATGGAAGATGCTTTTTTTTGTTACGTTGTTCTATACCTTTTAATGTACATTCTGGTAGATTGATCAAACGATTATTCATTTTAGTTCCATTAACTTCGGTTAATAAAACATCTGGACTATGATCATTGACATCTGTTACGTCAATAATCAACGTTGCATAATTAGTCATCTGTGGTACACCATTATCTTGAGCTAAAAAATTGATAAAAAGAATAAGTAGAGTGGAACTGGTCAAACTGAATGATTTACCTTTGATGGTTAATGAATATGCTCGTGTTCTTTCGTAATCTAGAGACTTTTTCAAATAGATTTCACCTGTCTGTTGATTAATGATGAATGTCGATGAACGATCATCGATCGAATAAGTGATTCGAGCATTTTCATTCTCATCTCGGTCAGTGGCGTGAACTTTCAAGATAATCGTCTCTATTTGATAGTTTTCCGGAAGAGTTCTCTGATAAATCGTCTTTTCAAAGATCGGAGGGTTATCATTTACACTAAATGAAAGACATATCAATTGCAAATATATGAGAATAGGATGATAATAACTTACTCTGTAACGATAATTTCAATATTTTGCTCTCCGGATAGTGCCGGTTGACCTCCGTCATAAGCGATTAATTTCAATAAATAATTTGATTTGCTCTCACGATCTAATGTTTCGACTAGTTTTAGAATCGGTTTTGTCGTTCGAAACAAACGAAATGGATTGTTTCCGATTGGATATAATTCGTATGCTTGAATGGATAGAACACCGTAGTCATTATCAATTGCTGCTTCTAAAGGAATTTCATAACCAATAGGAACATTTTCCGCAATCGAAAGTCGAATAATTGGTTGTTTGAATGTTGGTGAATGATCATTGATATCTGAAATAGACAGAATCTAAAAGAACAGAACACGAAAAGATCTTTACCTTCAATGATGATTTCAATCGTTCGAATGGAAATATTACTTGGTGAGACTGTTTGCAAGAAACTTAAGTTTATCGAACATTTCGAGCAATTACAAAGTTTCTGTTCACAAAATTTCTCTCGATCAATTACTTGAACTGTAGTATACAATGACTGATCGGAATGGAGATTAAAATAGGATTGAAATGAATACGATGAGGGTAACCATTGAAGATTAGATGATGATATTGTAGGTAATAGTAAAATGTTCGGTGGAAGTTCTTCATGAATATTAATTACGGATATACTGTCATCATAAGCGAATGCCGAGATGAAGAGAAGGAAGCAGAGAATCCACATGGTTGTTTTTATCTGAAATGAATTCTACGTGTTTAAGAATCGCTGGATACGGTGAGAAGAAATTAAACGTTTTCTTTTTCAAATCTTATACGTTACCGAGTTGTGAAAGGTATCAATGTGATCTGAAGTAAATACTTTATGAAATTGCTCTTCAGTCGAGCACACAGCAGGACTGATGGTCACAACTGTCCATTCGTTCTTTTGTATATGTGTATACGAGCTGGTTCCCTCTCTTTCCTTCTTTTCTTGTGTTCTCTGTTCAGTCGAAAGGAAGAAAATGAACTTTCTCTTTCTTTACTCATTAGATTTAATCACATTTCAATTCACCATTGCAACTAAACCAATCGAGAGAATTTAATTGATTTTTTCTCCTTTCTCTCTCTTTCGCTCGTCTTCAGATGGGATACCGTGAATAACAGGTGCAGATACTAACCTTCGCCGTTTAATCTCGTTCTGTTGAACATCAGAGATCACTGTTGTATATGAAGATGACATCATAAACATACACTCGATTGATCTAGTGAGAGATGTCTAGTGTATACGTGTTTGATGATCGGCGTTCACACGTATACTTGAAAAAACACACACATAATACGTGTGCATATTTAGTGGGCTTTAGGGAGCGACTAAATTGAAATCAATGATTCGACATCGTTTTGTTTTGACAAAATGTCCATATGTGAAGCAATTAGGCAATAGATGATTCTTTTATTGGCAATGTTTAACGTCTCGTTTGTAGCGACTACGGGCAGGTTGCATTGTGACTTTCCGTTGATGAAAACGAACAGCATGTGTGTCTCGTCGAATTGTTTCATTCGTGATCATAATTTAACAATCGCATGTTAGAAAATTTCGTTGACCCGATCGAAATACGCGTGCGAGTATCGTTGTGTTATTTGATAGAGACATATATACAAATCGAAAACAAAAGATTTGATTCCATTCATTTGTCAAGTATAATTTACATTTGGGTACCGCTTACATGTCTGTGTTTGTATGTTTTAAGTCATTAGAAAGAAAGAAAATTTTCGTTGGGCGAATATGTTTGTCATCATCGAACAGTCGCAAGAATTGAACAAAGAGATCAAAAGTAAAGCGAAGACGACGGTGATGTCGTGCACAGATGTGAACAAGAGATTGACTTGCGATGGGCTACATTGATGTAATTAGATTTTATTTTTCTAGAAGCTTAGCAATGTGTTTTTTGAAGTTTATTTCCTTGTTTATTTCAGTCAATAATGATCGATCGAATTACTATTCATCATTTTCTAATTGACATACATGTGCATTCGTGTCAATACATATCTGATCTGTCGAGAGTAGAGGATTAAAGTTCATCAACAGCTTTCGATTTGTTTAAACATGACAAAATTTACTGGTTTTATTCATTCCATTGACCTCATTCCTCATTGTATGAACAACGAACAATTCAATCATTTATGATCATCGATGTAGACAATGAGTGATGTTTACAACAGATAGAATACATGTGTCGAAAACTAATTAACCTATAATATGAATTTAATCAGATCGAAACAATGTCTAATCATATCAACAAAATTACGTTCATTAAGATAATAATACAAAGAAAGTTTCCTACAAAATCAAAGTCTAAGTTTCGTTTGTTGGACATATGCGGATAGATAAGCGCGTTCATGTTCAATTGTACATGTTACATCTGACCAGAATGTATCGAATGTGACTAGAATGGTTTTAATTGATCGTGCAGCTGTTGAGCATCGAAGATTTTCTATAATAACAATTGGTAAATGTCCAAATAAAGCTTTCAATCGATATCCATTGTCGAAATTGTCACCCACGGATGAACCGGACAACTCTAAACTCTGTAAATGTGGCATTGATTCCAGAAGATCTGTTAAATGAATGTACGACACTGAACGAATTTCTAGTTTGAGATGAATAAGATTTGTCATCGTTGGCAACGGTGAAGACAATAATGTTGTATCCGCTGGTCCAACATTAGTTAATTTTATGTTTAAATATTGTAATTTTGGCGTTTGGGTAAGAAGATTAGGTAATTTGTACAACATACATCCGACCATTAATTGTTCGATACTTGTCTGTGGGCCATAGGCAGAGCTCACATGTGTTTCTTGATCGAAATTGATACATTCGTATGATTTTAATTGAGGAAGAATATTTTCACAAAAGATCGCTAATGTCAAGACGTCGATATCACCGACTGCTTGAATACATAAGTTTTTCAATGTTGGCAAATTCGATATGTATTTTACTATGGACGCTTTATCTACGAGAGAACAAGACAAGTTGTTTGATAAAATCCGTTTTGTTTTTACTTTTGCAAATACGAAGACGATGAAGACGCAATGACCGAAGAGCGATTAAATCACTTTCTCGACACGCTGACATGAATTTTAGAATGTGTTTGTTATTAATCAGAGTAATCGCTGTCAGATAATTTGCCATCCGAGACCACATTGTTACTTTGATCATATCTTGATCACGTATGCACTTGGAGTTCAATTTTAAACACAACCGACGATCTTTTACTAATCGATTGAAGCGATCGTTCAAGTTGTAGAAAGCTTTGAACAGATGATGAGCATCAAAATATTCGAAAATTTCCATAAGAATCTCATCACTTAGAATTTCAAATACGTTCACCATTGCAACGCGTTTAACGATAACGAACTGATGTAACTGTCGGGATACGAGCGGTTCTTGATTGGCTTATACATTCTAGATATTCAAAATAATCAATACTATAGAGAAAAACACTCTCGGGGACTATCCGATCTGATGGCGCTAGCAGTAATAAGAATTCATTTCTGGTATGAGAATAATCGAGACTGGGTGAAGTGAACTGATCGAATCACCATGGTGCCATGATTGGATTTGTCTCAACTATAAACGTTGTTTTTTTTTCTTCATACATTTGACTTGCCATCATAAACAAGTCGGCTTCAGATTCTTTTGCTTCTCGAGTATCGATTCACTTATTTGTGCACGTTTTTTTCTTCGTACAAATCAACTAAGAATACGAAACACGATGCTTTGGTCGATACTATGCAAACAGAAAACTACTGATGAGAAGAAAAGCCTAGTCTATTCCTCTTTTTTCCTTGTTCTACACATACACCGCGTGTAATATTTATCTATTTTGACTTTTTAGAGAAGAAAGGCAAAAAACGACAACGCACTCAGATATTTTTCTCTCTTTTCTATTCGAACAACCGGTTAGTAGCGATGACGAGCCTAGAACATTTCACATAAAAGAAATACTAGCGAAGAATAGAAAACATTCTATCGCTAAGTTTCATACTTCCATTCATCAACAAGCGTTTTGTTCGATAGTTTAGTGAGTTCTTTACCTTCCGCGATATGAACCACTGTTAACAAGATGTTCTTTTCCAGACTTGTTTGTCGAAGGCTGTTAACTATTTATAGAATAGAGTTTCTAACGAGGCCGGCGAGGTATAGTAAAGAGCGAAATGTAACTGAAGTACAAGATGAAGACGCACTAGTGTGACGTCAACATAACCTTGTTTTAGGGAAAAAAAGAACGCTTGTTTTCGTGTTATCTTATCATAGAGACGAATTCTATGGCATGATCTTTCGCGTGTTTATCTCGACTTTAAATATTAAATTCTCTTTTTGTTTCTAGATTCGATTCATCAGGTACGACAATGTCATCGCCATATTACCTCTTTCTCTTCGAACGTTTCCAAATGGAAATACCATACAAGCAGGAAATGATTCATCTCTATCCACCGTGGACATACGCGATCTCCATAGGATCATGTTTAGTTTATTTATTTTTAATTACCGCCGTTTTCCCATGGTTTACATCGAAACTAACGCCAAGCTTCAAGGAATCCTTTGGAAAACTTCATCATGCATTATTATTCTTGTATTCCCTCTTTTCATTTCTCGCTGCTTTCTATCATATAGTTGTAACCGGAGAAATCACCAGTTGGACACGTTATATCTGTGATCCCTTACCTCCATGGCTTCGTGCAGTATCAATCACGTTTACTTTATCGAAAATTTGGGAATGGATTGACACGGCCATTCTAATTTGGAAAGGGCATTCATTGAAAAAGATTGGATTTCTTCATACGTATCATCATGCGACAACATTCTTACTCATGTTATGCGTTATGAACTTACCCGGTCCAGAAAAAGGTGGAATGTTATTAAATGGTTTCGTTCATGTGCTCATGTATTATCATTTTGCATTTCGTTTATCGAAAATTTTCCGACCAATCATTACAGGACTACAAATTATACAGTTGATAACATTAACATACATGTGGCATATCGTACCTGATCTTTGTCCGAATTATCGGAATTTTTCTCGTGATCATTTGATTATCTTTCTAGTTCCGTATGCTCTGGTACCAGTTTATTGTTTGTTTTTCTTGAAATTTTTCATAGAACAATATGTTTTTTCGCCCGGCAAGTCGTCTACCCGAAAAAACGACTAGTTAATTATATTTTTGTGTTGCCTTAGTTTTTTTGTCGAAATTCTTTAGACAATAAATCATTATTCTATGCTGGTAGTCACCCTAGGCGTATGTATGATGTGTTTTCAAGATTTTATTCAAAATGACGTTTGAAAAAAAGTCTCATTTACAAAAATTTCACACTTTCGATAGGTGAAATTCGATACACGGTTAAGCTAGATCTAATTTTCAGATTCTGTATTCCAGTTAATTTTCGTTGATTTCATCAGTGTGATCAAACCAATAGGTAAACTAGCGCTATCGATGAAGTCCAGTTGATTGAATGTGGTTTGAATTTGTTTACCATAGTATGAGAGTAGCCACATTACGTAATTATCATCAGGTCCTTTCCGTCGTGATCGACCTGTCGATGGCGTTCCTAACATTCCACGTAGGGCTCGATTGAATTCTTCTTGCTGGTCAAACGGTGGTCGGCGTGTGAGAGTGACTTGCAACATTTGTTGATAGACATTTGTCCAGTGTGAATGGCAAGTTTCACGAATTTGTGTGTATTCATCTAAAGTAATTAATGTTTCATCCTCGTGAAGATATTCCAGCAATCCCTTGTAATCTCGACTCCTCTTAGCTGCTTTGTACTTCTCGACTAAATCAGCGTACAGTTCCACGTCTTTCTCTGGCAGCTGGCTGAACGTTTCCAGGTTTGTTAAGAGTAACTGTTGGTGATAACCATATAAAGTAAGATAGATATTTTTCAAGCCCAATCCACCTTGAATCAATGGCCAGTAGAACCAACCTTCGCAGAGTTGGCCTATTGAAGAAGTTGAGAAATTGTCCTCAATTCGTTTGGCTAAAACAGTGATCGCGTTGCCATCTGTTTCGGAGAACACATGTTTATGAAGAACTTGAAATGTTTCCCACATCTGTTCAGTGTGATATGTGCCTAAGATGTTTGCGCATTTACCGAAATTTCTCATGAAGAAAGAAATGTATTGGTCATAGATTTCAACCCATTCTAACACGGTTGGTGCCTTTGCCAATCGATCTTTCATTTCATCAAGATAAGGAACTAATGCGTCGCGATTTACTGTAAAACGACCTGATGGTTGTAAATTCAGAAATCCCCATTTGACTTCTTTCGATGGTAGGACACTGCTCTTGAGCACTTGAACAGCTTGATTATCTGCGTTTGCTGGCTGAATTTGCACAGAACCACATTTTTCCGCATTGAACTTCAGACCAGTCATTTGTGCGTACTCGGTCATTAGTGTCCAGGCTTGGTCGATCTTTGGTGTGTCGTGATGGAAGAACCAAAAGTCATCGTGAAGACGATAGTTGAAAATGCCCGTGTTTCGATAGACATAAAGATCCATGCCAAAGATGAGCAATTCGGAGAACAAGTATGACAACGAATGTGAAATAGGTACACCACGTTGACGTTGTCGAGGAGCGTCACCTGGCTTGTAATAAACCGGTTGTTTAAGAAATCGATCGAAGAAATCAAGCCAGATTTGTGATATACCACAAGCTTGAAGGAAGATCTGGATGATTTCATGTGAAATCGATGGTCCAAACCATTCGAGATCAGTCGTAACCACATTAAATGGCAGATTTGGTCTTACAACTTGATGTAACTGAATTTCAACATTTACTAAGTAGAACAGTTTTGTTTTCAAATCCAATGAGCTATTTTGTTCGTAGGCAGCCACTCCTGATTCACCATCATGTTCATCTGGTAATGATGCCATCCAATAATCTTTCTGTTGCATTGTCAAGCGGTAATGTTGAATAGAATTGGATGAGCACCTCGTTCGTGCTTTTTTGGTTAACAGCAGAAAAAGTTCTTTCAATTCAGCTTTAAAATGGTAACTCCATTTCAACCCGATGTGTTCCAGAAAAATAGCGGTGAGAAAGTCTTCTTCGTAGAAACACCTATATTTCCCCGCTAGATTACGTCGAAAAATGCCACGAACACCTTCTGTTGTCCATCTCCAGTCTGATAGATCGGAGATCAGTAAGGTTAATGACGAAGCAAATTCATTAACAGCATTCTCGTCTAATTTCAACTTCGTTAATAATCGTTTTCGATAATCATCCAATCCGCCTCCATTGATCAAACCACTAATTGCTCGCTGAACATCAGCTGGCGTTACTTTCTCGGTCAATAAGACTTTACTGTATCTTTCAGTGGCTGATTTGAATTCATCAAAAATAGTTTCCCATTTCTGATCATTATTCAAATTGGCAAAAAGTTTCGTTTGCAGAAATTCACGCCATTGTTCCAAATCTAACATTGGTCGTTCGAAGATAATCTTTTCTAGATGTTCGTTCGTCAACAAACTATCCTTGGTGGTTGTGACTTTTAATGGTGCCATTTCATTATTCTGTCCAGATAACCATTGTGACATGATGGATCCAAAGAGATAATTATACTCCGAGCGTTTTTTACCACCGACGATCACTTTCAACAATGACTCATATTGATTTTCGAGTAAATTTGTCAATGTTGACGTGTTGGCTTTCGCAACAGCCATGAACGGTTCGAAGTTTCTCAGATATCTGTCTTTGCCTTCTTCGCCGAATAACTTTTCGATACTTTTACTCAATATTTCAATTTTGTCCAGCAATGAGATACTGGCATCAGCTTGTTGAGCTACAATCCGAGCATGTTCTTCTTCGAATTTCATTTTCTGTTGCTTGAAACGATCTAGTTTCAATTTGGTCATCATACTCAGCGCCTCACGATCAGGCGACATTGAAACTGTAGTCGATGCTTGCGGTTGCATTTTAGATATCGTGCTGTGAATGTGTGTTTAAAATGAAGACAATTGACGCTTTTATATGCTATGTAATTGCAGCACTGAAAAGAAAATCTTCTTTTGTAAGCTAGATAATTTTTTTTCAGGAATCAGCGCAAGACTTGTGAATATTTCTGATGAAATTTTCATTATCGCGAAACTGTTTCTCTTAACTTCAGCAATAACGCACGACGTCAGGGTGATTCATTCTCGCTGTGCAAGTACACAGCAAATTTTAGTTATTTCTTTTCACATATGCAAGAAAGGAAGGAAAGAATCTAGCCGTATTTCGCAAAAATATGACATGGGCTTTTATCAATTTCCATTCTCTAATGACTCATCTTATAATGATCGAAAACACCTAACCGTATCCGTCAAAGGACAATTTCTTCTGAAGGAAGGGAAAAAACCATGTGGTCGTTTACTACGTACACTACATAAGAATAAAATCCAATCAACCAATGGTAACAAATCGTGTTCGTCGAAAAGCGTCTATCTTTATATTTTAGGACCGAAAATCGAAACAACGAGTTATAATCATACATGGCAGTGCTATGACACCGGGAATTGTCAATCGGTATTGGTATAAATGGTTAGAAGGAGAGTTAAATAAGTTAGGTATGAATGCCATTGCACCGGCTTTTCCAGATGAAAAAGAAGCTAAAGATTCCATCTGGATACCGTTCTTAATTAATGATCTGAAAGTTCAAGAGGTAAATTGTACATTTCAACGTTCGATGCATCTGCATAGCTATGTCTAGGATGACATCTTAGTTGGCCATAGTTCGGGAGCTATGGCTATTCTACGTTTGTGTGAACAAATGAAAGTGAAAGGGATTATCTTAGTATCAGCTGGGTATGACAGCAACGAAAATGATTCCAACTGGAACTGGAAGAAGATCAAGTCAAATACACAGTGGATTGAACAATTCCATAGTACAGATGATCCGTTCACCTCAGTGGTTAGCAGTCGATACATAGCGAACGAATTGCGAAGTGTATACCATGAATTTACTGATCGAAATCATTTTTTATGTCCTGACTTTCCAGATATAGTCACAGTTATTAAAAAATACTCATAAATAAAACATAAACTACACACTGTTATTTATTATTTTCTTCTTCCTCTCTTTCTATAAATATCTACGCAAATATACTGTCTAATGAGATACTGTATACCACTAACACGCATTAAAGCACGCTTCAACATACGTATATAAACAAAGCATTTACCTAAGTTTGATGAAAATATGTCTACATCAAACGATGATCGGTCCAAAATCAACTTCGATGCTGATTGGGAATGTTTTCAACAAACAAACGGTGATGTCTTGAATACAGCTACGATCTATGAGAATCATCAATGGTCTTCAATAACACTGCCCCACTATGATCAGCAGAACAGCGGTTCCGAAGTGCAGCTTCATAAATGGTGGTACCGTAAAGAATTTCATTGGATCGCGTCCGGACAACAGGTTCAGCTATATTTTAAACAACCAACTAATGAGAATAATTCTAATGCATTAAATGGTTATGCAGCCATATGGCTTAATCAAGTGCCAATCTTTTCTGGTTCGCTGTTGTCGTTGGAGAAACCTATTGAATTGACGCAACACTTGTTAAGCGAGGAAGATACAGACAATATTTTATTAATTCTCTGTCCAAAGATGACACTTTCGTTTCATGCGCGTCTGTTGATCTATGGTAAAGTCATCTACGCTTCTGGACAGATTCAACTTGGTGAAACTAAAGCAGTCGATCGGAATGAAAAGAATGTTCTTCAATACACAGTTTCATTGGTTGATGATGATGGACGTATTGAGGTTGATTTCGATTCTGAGCAAAGCTTCGACGAAGAATCAGAACATTCATCGCCTCGTGAAAAACAAAAGATTAGAATACAGGAACCATTGGCTGATGATATACCAATTCCGCGCCTGGCTATTGTCATTCTTATTGTTGGCACACGCGGAGATGTACAACCTTTTATTGCGTGAGTAACTTACTTTCATCGAGAACTTGTTTCTATTGAAAATATTTTCTAGCCTTGGTCAGACACTGCGCGCGGCTGGCCATCGTGTTCGACTAGCTACGCATGAAACCTTTCGATCCTTTGTTCGTGGTAATGGTCTCGAATTTTATCCATTAGCTGGCGATCCTGCTGATTTAATGGAATTTATGGTAAAGAATGCTGGTATTGTTCCATCAATGAGCAGTATTATTGCAGGTGATGTGACCAAAAAACGTCAATCACTTGCTGATATTCTCGAATCGACATGGCACGCGTGTACAGCTAATGATGATGAAACATCACTTCCGTTTCGAGCAGATGCAATCATCGCTAATCCGCCGTCTTTTGGACATATACATTGTGCTGAGAAATTACAAATTCCATTACATATTATGTTTACGATGCCCTACTCACCGACAGGTGCGTTTCCTCATCCGTTGTGTAATATGGAACATTGCAAGGGACCGACAGAAAAACTCAATCGTTATTCGTATGAAATCGTGGAGATGCTGGTAAGTTTCTATGGCGATACATCGTCACAATAGAGCCACTCTCATCTTTTCATAGACATGGAGTGGAATGGGAGATATTGTAAATAGATTTCGAAAGAAAACATTGGCTCTGACAGCACTACGATCCCGTGCAGCCGTTAAAGCAATGATTACTGAGCAAGTGCCACATACTTATTGTTGGTCTCCGACCATAGTACCAAAGCCGCATGATTGGGGACCGCATATTGACGTATCCGGATACTTCTTTCTCAATCTTGGCACGACATATACCGATCCTCCTCAAGATCTACTCAATTTTCTCGGAATAAATATGCAGAATATGAATTACGGTAGTAAATTACCACCACTGATCTATATCGGCTTCGGTTCGATCACAGGACACGATTCACGTCGTCTTTTGAAAGTTGTTATCGAAGCTCTCCGTCAAACCGGTTATCGAGCTTTACTCGCTGGCTTTAAACTCGACACAATCAAATTATCGAGTAACATTTTTCCAATTGGTAATGTACCACATGATTGGCTATTCCAGTATGGTAAGTCCTACAATTAATGATAGTTGCTTCTTTTTACAATCTGCGTAATTTCAGTAAATGCTGTATGTCATCATGGAGGTGCAGGAACAACTGCCGCTGGTTTACGTGCTGGTAAACCGACAATTATTATTCCGTTCTTTGGAGATCAATTCTTTTGGGGTAATGTCGTCGAAAGAACAGGTGCAGGATCTCAACCATTACCTGGCAAATCAGTTACTGTTGAACAACTAGCAGATGCTTTCAGATTTGTTCTCACAGAAGATGTGCAAAGTGCTGCTCAACGTCTACGAACAGCATTATTACAAGAAAATGGGTGTGAGGCAGCAGTGCGCGCATTCCATGCTAATCTACCACTGTTGCGTATGCGAAGCGATCTCGAGTCAACATTTGCTGCGTGTTACCGTGTGAATAAATATGACATAAAAATCTCGCAACCTGTAGCTCAAGTTCTCATATCTGCAGGTATGATAGCTGAATCGGATCTCAGATATAATATCACGCGAGAATGGCAATATGCACACAACGATAGACTATCAGTGCCAACACATGGTGTCGTTCAACACACATCAAAAGCTGTTTCCAATTTGTTTGTTGATACGACGAAAGGAATCAAACAAGTTGCTAGCAGCGATGATCTACTAGCAGGCACAGCAGATGCAGGCGGAACAGTTGTGAAGGGTATTGGTCGTGGTCTGGGACATTTGTCCCTAGGATGTTTGTCTTTATATGGTGATATTACGGACGTCCTAGAACAAGCCCCTTCGCTATATGATCCATACAGGTGAGATATCGACATGAGCACTCCTGTCGCGAAGAATTTTTTTTTCTTCGTTCTAGCAAACCAAATACGCATAAACACCACAATGTTACTGGTTTCAAATCTGGCGTCAAAGCTGCTAGACAGTCACTCTGGTATGGATGGAAAGACGGTGTTACTGGTATTGTAAAAGAACCGCTTGCGGGTTACAAACGACATGGAACATTGGGTGGCGCAGGAGGAGCATTACTGGGTACTGTCAATGTTCTTGTCAAGCCTGCCACTGCTACTCTATCTTCAATCACTTGGTTGAGTCGAGGTACTTACGCAACTTTGAGAAAAGCCGTCAAAGATTGTGATACAAATCAAAAAAAACTTCAAAAAAAACGATCAACATCTATACCATCTCTGCCCATGATAGGTTTCCGACAAGAGCATATGATGAGTGCCACTTCTGTGAGTGATAATGAAGATGATGGTGATGGTATTGAAATTACTCAAGCTGCTCAAACAGCAGCAGCTGATTCTGGTTTTCATCCTAAGATCTGTCAATATATTCTAAATGAGTTTATGCGGATCAAGTCAAAGAAAGAACATTCAAACTCTACTTCAGCAACACCGTCGGAGAAAAACGTATTGAAATCTATTTACTTGTAAACACGAACTAAATAACACATTTTTTGTTGTTGTAATCTTATATTAATTATACCTATCGATAATAGCGGCTTTGTCTCAATACACACACTCTAGTCAGTGCAGACGCAAGATATCTGAGTGGAAAATGCTGTAAATCTTAGTCAATCGATAAGCATGAGATACGACGACTAGTGTCTCCCTCTCAACATAATTTTTTTGATTTGTTTTTACACCTTTACAACGTGCACAATCGTTTACTCACCTGTGCTCGTTCGAAGGATTCTTGTGTATCTTTGAGTATGACAGATTATAAATGTGAAGAAACATCTTCATCGTGTTCGAAATTTCAGTCCGCTATTTGTTTACATTGTCAACGCCGTCTATGCGTTGAGCATATCATTGAGCACAGTGAGCGAAATTCTTCTTCGGACGGCGGCGACGAACTTTCCAATGAAGTCAAACGAACTCTGAAGGATATTAAAGACAAAGCACAACAAAGTCGAGCTGCACATAACAATCAATTGATTGAATTGAATCAATGGAGAGAAGACAATTTGAAAAAGATCAATCAGATTTACGATCATGAATTACAATTGATCAATTTACGTGAACATATTCTTCTGAGTTTCCACCACTATCTACTCATGCAATTAGAAGAGGGTGCGCGATTGCCATTAGAACGCTTGAAGATCCAACAAAATCTTAATACTGGGATACTTCATCATATTCAACAAACACTTGGTAACATTCAGCAAGATATGAAACATCTCAAATGGAATTTTAATCAATTTTCAAATAGTATCAAGCATTCACAGTCTCCATCCACGCTCCTTCCGGTTCAAATGCCGACTAGACGTAAGATTTCATGTCGAGTTTAACAGCCATGAATCGTTTTTCACCTCTAGAAGATGATCAGATAATGTTTATCAAGCAGCAGCAACATCAGAAAATGCCAAAGAAACGAATCCAACCCGCAGTTCCATTGATCGTGAGATTTTCTCAGATAAATTCAGTAACGGAGAATATATTTGCTATCGATGCTTACGTTAGAGTAAGTTGATTAGTAGCTAATTTCTCGAATTTTACTTCTTTCTGTCAGAGGCATTCGCTAAAATTGGTAACCATTGTCAATGCTTACCTGACAGCGTGTCATGAGAAACTAAGTGGAGATGAGAAACTTGCTGTTTTGAATACATACGTATCAGTTGTTCAGCGGTATCTCAATGAACGGGAGACTAATGCTGATGTATTGATTGGAATACAAACATTTTTCTACAATAATGTATTTGAAGATGTTGAAAAAAGTGAGTGACAATCGATCTTTGGCATTAATGACCCACGAACAGTCTAAATTAGATGGAATTATGTTGTTCTTGCTCCAGTTCTTTCTGAAATATAAATGCATCGATTATCACTTGATACTCAACTGGTACAACGGAATTGAACGGAACGATTATGAAGGTTTTGAACAAGCACAACAACTTGCCAGCCCATTTCTACAATCCTTATTCACTTCCGGTAAAATCACTACTAGTTATTTCTATTTACGATTCTTTTGTATAGGTTCATAAAAACTACGTGCTATAGTATCGCTGTTTTCAATCGTCATAATGTAAACGTATTTTCTTACATAAATAAAGTTACATTTTGAAAAAAATTCGACGAACAGAAACAGATGATTTAGAGTAGAATTCATCCGATACCTTCTTTAATGATGCTTATCTGATAGAAACCGATTGAATATGAATCATAATATTCACTCATGCTATCAAACTCGTGATCTTTTGTAAAATTACACCTGAAGAGCGGGGCGTCCATTATCCGCCTGTATTATTCAACATATTGAATGAATTCTCGGTTCGAGAAGGAGATTTCCTTGAAATAACCGGTTTGATAAGATTGATTGCGAGAAGAACGAAATGCAAATTTCAAGACCAAATCGATTCCTTTTCTTCAGCTTTTTTTCTCTCATTCGATAAGAAACATGAATCGAAGGCGAGCAGCACACATTATGTTACCGGGTATCTAAAATCAACAAAAAAAAATAAGAGAACGACAGTCAGTTTTACTTCAAATCGAAACCGAATCAGCAATATTTCTTTCCTTTTCACAATAATTCGATGGGTTTAAAAAATGGTAAATATGACTTCTCACGTGAACATTCCTCAACAAATGCAAACGAAAGTTTACCATCGTATCCCATCGACACGAATGAATCGTTTATAAGCAGAATATCCAAATTCGATATCAAATCTCTGCCGAAATGTACGCATCAAGACGTTTTAACCGATCCGAATGCCACAAGTCTCGATAATCTATCGCTTGTTTGGCTCGATCTTGATGTCTATCGTTGTCCATCGAATATTGACACTGAAGTCAAGTTAAAAAACTTGATTAGTTACGTTCGAACATTCAATCAAGTGGAAGTTTGCGAGAGATACATCAAACAAATCGGTCGAATGAATAACGTCAACGTACGGAAGGAATATCTACTTGTGATTATTTCAACTGTACTGGCACCGACACTCATGCCTCATTTACATGACCTACCTCAAGTCAAATGTGTTTATATTTATGGCAAACCTAAGACAATCTCGAAAGCGCATCAGGAATGGCTTAAAACCTACAGCAAGGTAGAGGTTCTTCGAACTTATACTTGAAAATTTCATGTATTTGTGTAGGTAAGAGGTGTGTTCAACTCATCTCGTTCATTAATCGCGCAAATATCTCAAGATCTGAAATGATTTCGTATGTCTACGTTGTGATGTACTGTAGAATGAGAAGTTTCGTTTTGAATGCATTCCTTTCTGTGTAATAAAAAAAAAACAATCTAGTTGAGAATCATCGAGTTTTGATTGATTGATTTATTTCTCTTTTTTATGCTGTCAAAATAAATGAATGATATAAAAAGCAGAAGACGAAGAAAAGTGGGAATAACATTGATTTTGTAGAATGTCACGTAGAACAGTGTTCCTCATCAATTTATTTCATTGATTTAGACGCATTCATTAATTCTTCATAGGTTTCCATCCACATTTTACCAGATGTTTCCAGAGAACTGTAATAAATTGCGAACGAATGGCTCATGAAATCTACAATTGTTCAACTTACGTTAAAATATCCGCGAACGCTTGACCCATTGGTTTGACGATATAAGGTAAATTGTATTTATGACATAACTCGATGACGTCCGGTTGAATTTTATAAAGATTATGACGAGGCATCATGGGGAATAAACTGAAACGAAAGAAGAACCTGTGTTTGAACATTGCCAATTAATGGTTAACATACTGGTGTTCAATTTGGAAATTCAAATGGCCAGTAAACCAATCATTGAAATGAGATTTTTCGATATTGCATGTGGCTTTCAATTGCATACGAAACCAACTGGATTTTACATCGTCATGGGATACATCCATGACGACATGATTCGATTGTGCTACGAGAACTAAACAGTAGACTTCAATAAGAGAAATATCGAATGCATTTATTTAACATACCGAACCAAGTTCCTTCAAATACACTATAGAAAAAAAAACAAAGAAAGAATTTGATTTGTTGAACGAATGGTGAGGTAAACAATCTTACCGAATGATAAAAAGTAATTTCAGTGCACCGAAAAGGCCAACTTTCATCGGCATTATGGTAAAGAATTTGATGTAAAACAAACTTAGCCAGAAAAGGTCCTACGTAGAAAGCAAATGAGAGCAAGTCAATAAGTATATGTACATTGAGATGTACCATCCATTTATTTCGTTTGATTGCATGTCGAATCGTCATGAATTGAAAATAAACTGGAAACAGGAGTGGTGCAGCTGAAATATAGTACAAACATAGAGAAATCAACGGACGAAGAAAAAGAACTTTTACCAATGAAGAAATACAAGTTCTGAAGATTGTAAGGTAAAGCTTTTCCATATTTAGCATTATGATGAGCTGCCTGAAAGATCAATATATGCAGACCATGAAATGTAAGAGAAAGCATGTTTTATTTACGCGTATCGGAATTTTATCACCGAGGACGAAGATCGGTTCTACACGTGTGTCCGGATCTTTATCGATAACATTCGGTTTTGAATGATGCTGAAAATGCATATGATTCCACCAATCTGCACTTGCTCCCTACAACAAATCTGTGTCATTAGTCAATTCTTAACATGAATTCGGCAAACCTTAGTGAAGCCAATATACATTTGATGTAACAAATGATTCCACTTGCTCTTTTTAAATACTGATAAGTGTCCAAAATCATGTTGAATCCAGCCGCATTGCGCCTAAAATAACATAGACATTCATAAATGAGCAAAACACCAGAAAAATACGTACTTCTGCCGCGGCATAAAAAGCAACGGCGAGAAAATAAGGTATCCAACCAGTTCCATACCGAAAGATAACAAAATATGCAGCGATTTCCAACAGTAAGATATGTGCACATGCTAACACAAAGAAGAAACGGCTCGGTTGGAAAAGTTTCTAGACAAAATCACGTATTTAATTGAAAAGATGCTTATCAATTAAATAATATACTTTAGAAATGGCTTTTTGTCTTAATTTTTCAAAATCAGCTTTTAAAGCTTGATCGTCGTCGACATAATCTTCATCAGTGGCAACATCACCAATATAGAATGGTTTGAGATATTTCTGCACTACGTTGATTCCAGGATGCAGAGCATGAAATGCTTCCTGATTAAATGGAAAAAAAGAAGAAGAAAAACGCCGCCGTCATGACAAGCTTTCGTTTTAATTAATCTTTCTCTTACGGTTGCGTCCTGGCCAGCATAGTGATTAAGAACCATTTGTCCGCCTGGATGTTTCAACCATTTTGTTACATCGTAAACGCGATTATTGATCACTAACCAGCGATCTTTCTTGTTGGAATGACGACGAATTTCTTCCCATGTGAATTGCCCTTTCTCGTGAAGACTAGAATTCAAAGTTGTCATCATTGATGAATCATCTTGTTGTTCATCGGTGACAGTAGGAGGATCCCAGTTTTTACTACCTTTACCCATTCGTATATAGAAGATCTAGAAGAAATCCGAGACGATCATTTTTCCTTCTCTTCTACTTAAATACACTGTCTCATTTTACTAATTAAATCTAATATCTTGTCGACACCTATTCGTAACAAGCGAGAGAAACAGCGTTCGCTTGTTGCTAACTTAGTAGCGAGATAAAACGCCGAACGAAGAGGGAAAAAAGACGAGTAAAATGCATGGGTACTTTTTTTGTCTAATAGACGAGCGTAATAGAAAAAGCCGGAGAGAAAAAAAAGAAAAGAATTTGCTACTAATATCAACGACATGAACAAGTGCAAACCAGCAACGACTGACACACTATGGTCGGAGAACGCGAAAGAAAACTGTCAACATTTGCCAATCGTCCATGACTGCGACGCAAAAAGAAACTATCGAATTAATGGCGCATCTCATCGAATACTAAACCGAATTGTTAGAGACTTTAAAAAAGAAAAAGAAACGACAAAACTTATCAACTAGATAGAAATGTTTGCTTAGACGTTGATGAAAAACATCCTTTTAGAACAAATTTCAAAAGAGAACCTAAGCGATCGTCAAAATGGATAAACCTAAAGTTCGTTCAAAGAGAAAATTGAATAAATGCCATCATCATTATGGTCGTGATTAATGGGACTCATTGATTGAATTTGACGTCGGATGAATGATTATCTCTGTTCTAGGTAGAAATTAAATATTCGGCGTAATTCAATGATAAAGAGTTTTTTTTATATCTAGAAAAGATAAACAGATATGACTAGAATAAAGAAAAACAAGTACAATTAGTTTTCATGTGAAAATCTTTGACGTATTCGTGTGAAAAGTTTATATTTATCCGCGTAGTAATAAAGAAAAAATCCAACAAATAACCATGAGAAGAACAGAGCATAATCAAACGAAGGTTCAAATATTGTCGTGACAGGTCCGAGACGATCTTCTTCTTCAATCGTCACGTTATTCGTTTGATTTAGATCTAAATGTTCAATATTAGACAAATCGGCAGTGTTCAGTCGTTTTTCCTTACGTAGCGTTGATTCAATCAGGGAAAGTAAGATTTGTATATCGTTCGTGCTATTTAATCTAGCTAATAGTTTGTTTTTACGTAGTATGAACACGCTCGGTACAGCATTGGTACCAAAATAGGTCATATAGCTTGAAAGGGGATGAGATATAAGAAGATTTTCGTGAACTAGTCGTCCTACCGAAGTGATTTGGATACATCGTAGGCCACGAAATCGAGACCAGGAAATGAGCGTGGAATTGCATTGAAAAAGGGCGCAAATCGAACAGAGAATTGACACCAACGAGCAAAGAACAAGAGAACATAACAATCGAAATGTGTAGGCGCACGCATCAAATAGTTGCTATCGACAAGTTGAACATGATTTGTATAATTATCTGTCATATTATGCAATTGACACGGAATAAATGGTTGCTGGTACGAAAGGAAAATTGAGCTACTATTCGACAGATTAGTAGCTACAGATGTTGATTGACATTGATGAATCGTTGGAGGAATGTAATGAAATATTTCATAGATCGATGTTGTCGCCATGAGCAAAACAAACGAGCAGTTCTTTCTGAAATCGAAATCAAAACGATGAGTAATTCTTTCGAATCGAACTATCAATATGAACCTTTGTTATATCAACTCAACCTCACGCTCAATCTAGCGATGGCAGATGTTATTTATTTTCTCTTTGTCTCGAGAGAAAAAAAAACATTGTTTTTTCTTTATTGGTTTAAAACATTGACTAATAAAAGCTTATTTTTTTGATTTCCTCCTTCTCCTCTCGATTACTTACTCAAATCCTAAAGCTGACGTGATCATAAAAACAACTTGTGATATATACGTAACAGATGAGTTTCATTCGCGTTGACTCTAGCGACACGGACAGGAGAGGTTCAATGACACGATTAAAAAACATGGCGAAAGTTTTTCTCCTCTCGCAAGGCATTTTCATTTTTTTATGAGACATTTAAATCTACTCCTATATTCACGATATGTCTTATGATTATTATGACCTTCTTCTCGTGTTTTCTCTCTTGTTCGCATCAACTTCGGCAAATTCCTATTTGAATACCTCATTTGGTCATATCGAGAATTACAATTACTTCTTGGGTGAATCTCATCCAAGAAATCTTTCCTATTCATGGCGAATTCGCAATGAAAAACAAGCTGCCCTGTCGTATTACCGCATCTCATTGCGACGAATCGAAATTGACAATGAAGAAAATTTCACACCCCATGAGCTAGCATTCAGAACCGACCGAACACAGATCATTCTTAGCAACATCAGTCAACAAGTGATTACCATTCCATCATCGGGAGATTTACAAATCGATATTCGACAAAAGACTTTAGCAAAAAGCTTGAACATTCATCGTTTTCTACTGGAATTTTTCTATGTGAATAATAAGATCAACAGTACGAATTATTTTCCTTGTGCAACAAGCGGCGTTTTCATTCCGAAACAATGGAAATGCAATTGTTTACA
Source organism: Adineta ricciae (assembly GCA_905250025.1). Taxonomy (NCBI): domain Eukaryota; kingdom Metazoa; phylum Rotifera; class Eurotatoria; order Adinetida; family Adinetidae; genus Adineta; species Adineta ricciae. The sequence continues at coordinate 565,057 of CAJNOJ010000016.1, read as the reverse complement.
CGAATGTCCACCTGGTGACTACAGTGATGAAGCCAACTGTCCCGTCTGTTCGATTGTCGACCCAATGAATAGTTTATTATGTCATTCACACGAACGCTGGTGTTTACCATCGAACAATCGAAAGAATCCAATTGATCGAAAAGGTAAATTTCTCTCTATTTCGATGAATAACTTTATGTGTATCACATGACAAAAGAGAACGTCTGAGTGGAATTATTAATCATGAATAAGATCATTAGCTTAAGAACTAATTGGAATGGATTATGCCGCCTGGCCTCGATTGAGTTACGTGCGCATAAGGAAACAAGATGAGGATGCTAGTACTGGAAAGTTCCATGAGGAAAGTTGTTCAGCATAACTCTCGATGGTGTCTACATTTTTATGAATTCGATGGCTAGATTTCTTTTTTTTTATCTATGAAAGAATTAAGGCATCGATGACTTTTCGGTTATCATTGCGTTCTTTATTAATAAAATACATTATCAACAAATATAAAAGTTTAACCGACAGGAATAAACAGGCGTAATGTTTTTTTCTCCCACTCATTAAATAATATCAGATAAGCACGTCACAAAAACCATCTGCTGATGAAAAAAACACCACTTTTTCTTCCGGGCCTACATAAAAATACTTCCTTTTTATGTTGTAGGTGTTTGTATTCCATATGGTCAACCATCGCAATGTTCCTATTCTCAACAATGTGAAACAGTTGTGTCCTACCATCAACATCACGGCGAAATTTCTCTTGATAGTTCCGTCCTTGCTGATCGCCAATCATTGTGTTTAGTTCTAGTTGCGGAAGAAAAACATAAAATAAAACTCAATTTGAATCAATATCAATTTATTGAACAACATCCAAACTTAGAATATCGCGTCTATGATGGGACTGAAGAACAAAATCTGTCATTGGTCTCATCGAATTGGTATTCAACTAGACAAATTGTTCAAACTTACCAGCATCATCTGATTACTATTGTGATACGAAAACGTTCATATATTAGCTCAGATGCAATCGCTCCTATTGACGATCTCTATGGAAACGACGCTTCGTTAAATATCACCTGGGTAACTAGTTTATGTTCCGACGATGAAATAGCCTGCGGTGGACGCTTTGAATTGAAATGCTATACCAAACAGCAACGTTGTGATGGTCTGTATTGATCGATGAAGTCATTTTTATGCTGAATGATTTGAATTTTAAGGTATTTGGGATTGTATTAGCGGTGATGATGAATTAGGTTGTTTTCCCAGTTCATGTCCGACAATGTTTGCGTGCAATGATCCATTGCGCTTGCCGACGGATCGACCGCGATGTTATACATGGTATGAACGATGTAATGGCAATGCATTTTGTGTCAATCGTACGGATGAGAGAGACTGCACGAGTTGGTGGTGTAATTCAAACAATGGAACTTTTCTTTGCAAAAATCGAAATTGCATCTACGAAACATGGGTTTGTGATGGTGAGTCACTATGAAATACTTCATGGTAAAAAAATAATAATTTTATCTTTAGGTACCGATGATTGTGGTGATAATTCCGATGAAACAAATTGTCCGTCTCGGATACCTCGTCGAGTTGTGACCGCAGCTGTGATTGGTGCTACAATTTGTTCAACACTATTCATTATCGCCCTTGCATGTACATGTAAACTTTTCCATTTACGTTCAGCTGAACGTCGAGCGTCGTATCGTCTGTTGAATCCACAACGATACATCGAACAGCGAAGAGAAGAACTTCAACGACAAACAAGTACTCATCACTCAGCGAACGATGATTCATCGCTGTCAGCAGATGAATCTCGACGCCTTGCACCTCCATCGTACAATCAAACAATGGGCTTTTCTGATGATAATGAAGAACGACAAGCATTTCTAGCTGAACATCTACGAATGGCTGGTTTAGCAAATTTCATTCCAACACCAGCAACTATCTCTAGCTCAAGATCATCCAGATATCGAAGTAGGAGACATCGAAGACATCGACATCATCGTCATCGCCATCGTCGAACTGAATATGACAGTAAGTGGACGAGTTTTTAACATTTGCTCTATTCATATGCTCTCATTTAGATTCTCGTGCTGCTTTATTAGATCCTCTTATTACAAATTCACAACCTCAGACTCCTTTTTCAACTGTTTCTGCCGCAGCTACGCCGTCCATGAGTCGACTTGACCGTTTTCGTTCACAATTTCGTTCTCTATTCACCACAAATCTTTCAGTGAACAGTAACAGTATCGCTTCAAATGAGCTCGATACATGTGAACGTCGTACTTCTACTCAACCGATCATTCTCTCTACTCGATCTTATATTCAATCTCATGAAGCACCACCGCCGTATGCCGAAGAACCATTATCATCACCTTGCCATGAAAATGATATTCAATACTTGACGTCGGCTCTGCCCCCGAGATCATCGGCAACGTTTATTCGTACTCGAAAACATCATATACCGTTGCATACAATACGAAATCATGGTGAACAATCGGAACAACAGTCAACACCGTCGCCGCTACCGTTAGCTGCTCTTGGAGATGACGAACAAGCGAGTAGTGACGATGATAAGATGCTAGTGCCTTGATATGTACATTCATTATTTGTACAAAGACAATTTTTTTTCCTTTTCTCTACTAACCCGATCTGATGTTGTCATGCAGGGGAAATCTTTATTCCAATTTGTGTGCGTGCGCGTGTGTATTACAGTGATGTTTTTCTCTGCTTGTGCAGCAATAACTAATGATATACAGTGTTTCTTGTATTTTTCTACATACTCACATAACAAAAAAACAGAACCAATTCTTCGCTAACCGTTAACAAAGAAATTGAATTTTTAATTAAATTGTTCTTTCATTCAACTACTTTCTATAATTGTTCGATAAGCGAACAAACGTTCTTATGCGTCAGCTTCGGTATTCTTCTCAGTAATACTTTTAAAAATTCAAAGAAATTGACGAGAAAGCTCGTTCTGTTTATCGCCGAAGAATTCTGCTATCGAAATATTCGCCGACACGGCACACAGTCGATAACAAACAGCGACATCTTTTTCATCCGTAGCTATATAAGGCTTCTGATTGGTAGACTTTTAGTGCATTATATACATATGTCTGCTTTCAATTGATTGATGTAGAATACTTTTACTCGTAGTCATTTTAAAGAACGAGTACGAAGAAAAAGACGAGAGGGAGTCCAACCTTGCTTGCTTACGTTTCAAAGATAGCATTTCATTGAAGCAGAACGAACAGTATTTTTTTGCTACGTTTTGAACGAACAGAGCAGCGCTAATCATGGATATGTTTGTTTTTGCTCTTGGATTTCTCATACTTCTCTGCTTAATTGTTCATTTTTACACGCGGCAAGTTCAACAACAGCCAAAAGATCCGTCATTTCGAGGCTTTCAACAAACATATTTGTTTGTTTACTTATTAGCCGTCGGTAAAAAATTTTCTTTTCGGAAAAACGCGTATATCGTATCAATCATCACTTTCTCTCCTTTCAGCTGCTGATTGGCTTCAAGGGCCTCATGTTTACGCTCTGTACGAAAGTTATAACATAAAAAAGCATGAAATCGAAGTTCTTTTCATCGCTGGTTTTGGCTCTTCGATGATTTTTGGAACAGTTATCGCATCACTTGCTGATAAATAGTAAACCAAAACTTCTCTCTTTCGTCTGGGAACTCATGTTTTTTTATCTAGTGGAAGGAGAAACACATGTCTCGTGTATGGCATTCTCTACGGCTTATCATGCGCAACTAAGGTTAGCAATGCCAAGAAAACAAAGCCTTACTAAGGATAGGAATCATTCTACTTGTAGCATTTTCCCAATTTTTACATTCTCTTCTTTGGCCGAATACTTGCCGGAATCGCTACATCGATTTTGTTCAGCGCATTCGAATCGTGGTTAGTCAATGAACATCAACGAGTATGGCATATTTTCTTGCTTCGAACATCAATGAATCACGAACTGAATTTCTATAGAGAAATTACGAACCTGAAACATTGACAATTATTTTTGCAAATGCAGCATTCGGAAATTCTTTGGTAGCTATCATCTCGGGAATCGTCGCACAAAATGTGGCTAATACATTCGGATATGTGTAAGCAAAGAGTACAAATCAGAAAAGAAAAGTTCAACTTTCGATATTTGTTTAGTGCACCATTCGATAGTGCCATTATCTCATTTATTGCAATGTGTGCATTGTTAATAACGACGTGGACGGAAAATTATGGTGATGCGAATGCTCCTGCGATGCAATCATTTGTATCGGCTTGGAATGCAATTAAATCTGGTAAAGTAATTACTACCTTCAATGTAAATAATCACGTAGAGATATTTCAGATCGAAAAATTTGCTACCTTGGTATTGTTCAAGCTCTCTTCGAAGCATCGATGTACGTTTTCGTTCTCGAATGGACACCGGCATTGACTCAAGCGTTAAATAAATCTACTATCGATAAGACCGATAATAAAAATCCACCAATTCCGCATGGTTTTGAATTAACATTGATTTTTTCGAAATAATCTATTCTTATATTCAGGTTATATCTTCGCAAGTTACATGGTATCGATGATGATTGGCTCGAATTTATTCAAAGTTTTATGTAAATATACAACACCGGAGTCGTTCATGCGGTGAGGTTTTATTTGTTGTCGAATATATCAATCTGATTTTGTCATTTTAGGCCCGTCATTCTCATTTCGGCTTTGTGCATGAGTGTACCTGTTTTCATGCCAACCGCTCAATCGATTATGTTTGCTGGATTTTTGATTTTTGAATCGTGTGTCGGTATCTTCTGGCCGTAAGTGACTTACAAAAGTTTTCCGTTTTCTTTTCTAACGTCAAAGAAACATGTTCAGCGCATCCTCTGACCTCGAATACATGCTCATCGACATGTTAATTTGAGGAATTGTTTCATGTATCACTCATTAAATTATAGCCAACATTTAGTAAAGTTTTTTTTTAATCTAATTAGAGCTATGGCACAATTGCGCAGCAAATACGTTCCTGAAGAAGGTAAGATTTCTAGTTAAGTCTTTTCTCTTTCGTATTTCATCCTGTTTGTTTAATATAATAGCACGTGCGACTGTGATGAATTACTTTCGTATTCCATTAAACTTAATTGTCGTGATTATCCTCCTGAAAGTAAATTTCATTGGAAACTTTTTCTTCTAAAAAAATAAAACAACTTTTTTCGTGATGTTTTAGGATTTTGAGCTGAAAACTATCTTTACTAGTTGTATTCTTTTCTTGCTCTTGGCTGGTATCAGTATATTTTGCTTACACCGGTACGCCGCCGAAGCTGCAAAGATGTTAAAATAAAAACGAAAGATGTCTTTTTCTTTTCTATATTTCAAGATTGTCGTTACATTCGATGAGAGCAATGGCGCCGTTGGGTAATATCGTAACCGTTCCTCAACATGGTATAAAGCCAATCGCAGATGAGAAACATTCCGAAACAATTTAAGCAACTTGTTCTTTTTTGCGAACAATCATAATATTATCTGTTTTCGTGATATATACATATATACCTGACTTTTCTTTCATTTATTAATCCTGATTCAATTTCGTGATATGATAATCGAATCTCGCTTGGGCTTCATTGTGACTTGTGCTATTTTTTTTGGCCGAACATCAATTTTAATCAAATAAGACTTACTTTATTTATCATTAGTTTTGTTCTTCTTGCTTGCGTAGCTTCTCTTCTCTTCTCTTTTCATTATCTTGTTTTCTTTCCGTTCTATCGTATGTTTATAATACGCATATATATATATATCCATTCCTGATCGAGGGTTTCGAAACACAATGTGATTAGTCCGTCATCGCATGTTTTCTTTTCACGAAAGAGAGAATCCAATAATCGAACTATATCTACGAAAAGAGAAAGAAAAACAGTGTAGACACTTGGTTGCCTGTATGATTATTTCTTATGAACAGAATGATCAACAGAACGCGAGTCATGAGAGAAAAATATATCTTTTCTTTCTTTCTTTTTTTTATTTTCAAAATGATTTATTCTATCAAGTTTGTTGATCTTTGTACCATTCAATTTCTTCATACTGTTTAGTTCTTCTTCTAGACTTTGATACTAACTGGTAATTAAATCATGGCAACAACGGCACAAATATTCACAATCATAGGACTCCTATGCACACCGATGATCAGCATAGCTGCTCTCGTACTTGCACTCGCTGCAATGAATTGTTCACTTGGAGTGCGAAGTCTCTATGTTCGAATACTCGGATTCATATTTGATTATGCCACGAAAATAAAAAACGACAAAGAACTTTCCAATGAATCTTCCGATGAACCATCGACATCTACTCCGAACTCAAGTACATCTAATCTAGTAGAAAGGTCATCCGATGACCCTATCGAAATGACTTCTGACACACCATTAGTAAGTGGTTCAACTAAAAATGATGAAACGAAGTCTAACGAGACAAATGAAACATCATTGGAAACGGCATTGGATGTTCAGCAGAAAGTCTCACGAGGTTCATCACAATCAGACATTCAATTTCGATTAGGTAAGATTTGAGACTGCCACTTGTTATACTCAAGTTCGTTTGCTTTTTCTTCTTTTAAAGGAGATATTATGGATTATACCCGTCAAGGTCTTGAAGCTATCGTTGATGACGAAGTAACAAAACGTTTTTCATCCGCTGAAGAAATGGCCGTTTGGAATCTATTAACTCGTACTCAACAACAACACGAATATTTCTCTTTACGTATTACCGCACTTTGGTTTCTCGGCTTTTGCGTTCGTTATTTTATCCTATTTCCATTTCGTCTCTGTCTATTCATTCTCGCTATTCTTTGGATGTTGTGCTCAGCAGTATTTCTCAAATATTTTCCAGGAAAGAACGCCAAATTACGCTATGGATTTTATATCAATATCGTCCTACATCGTATTTTATCCCGTGTCTTCTCTGCTATAATAACATATCATAATACGGAACATCGTGCTAAATCTGGTTCAATTTGCGTGGCAAATCATACTTCACCTATCGATGTTATCATACTTTCAACTGACAATAGTTTTTCTATGATCGGACAAAAACATGGCGGTTTTTTTGGTATGGTTCAACGAACTTTATCGAATACGGCCAACCACATTTGGTTTGAACGTTCCGAAGCGAAAGATCGTCATATGGTTGCCGAAAAAATGCGCGAACACATTCAAGTCAAAGATAATCTACCAATCTTGATCTTTCCCGAAGGCACATGTATCAATAATACGTCGGTAATGATGTTCAAAAAAGGTTGTTTTGAAATCACAGAAGCGCCAATCTATCCAGTCGCGATTAAATATGATAATCGTTTTGGTGATGCTTTTTGGAATTCATCTAAACACGATCTATTTCAATATTTAATCTTAATGATGACATCCTGGGCGATTGTTGTAGATGTTTACTATTTACCCCCGATGACCATTAAAGAAAATGAAAATTCAGTCGACTTTGCTCGTCGTGTGAAAGCAGTTATCGCCAAGCAAGGTGGCTTCGTCGACTTGGAATGGGATGGCGGACTGAAACGTGCGCTGCCGAAGGAAGATTTCAAACAAAAAGAACAACGAAAGTTCTATGAAATGTTAAAAACGGAATAAATATCTAGTCTTAATTGGATAGGTGATCGAGTGAAAAAAAAAAGATTAATTACGTTCCTCTTCTCTTTCTGCAGTTTCTTTTCTATGTACAAACAGTTTATTTTTTCGAAAAAGATAAACATGTACACATTTCTCTTTTTCTATAAAATTATTTGGATATATTCTAGTTGTTGTGTCATTAGTTCTTTCTAGATTCTACTATTCATTCCAAGTTTTTCTCCACAATGCCCGCCAATCAACCAGCAAAATCGCCACGCTATTCAGCAATATGTAAGTCCACTCGAGTCGAGTCTTTACGCGAACATCGTTTCTCTATTCGTCGAGTTTAGATGAAGATGATACATATCAATATCGACATATCATTTTGGATAAAGGTATGGTTTCCTTGATACCAAAAAATCGTTTAATGGACGAATGTGAATGGCGTGCATTGGGAATCAAGCAAGGAGCTCATTGGGAGCATTATCTCATTCATAAACCAGGTAGAATTCATTCTTTGATTTGGAAATTTGAGAAAGTTGTTTCTATTCTATTAGAACCGTTTGTACTCATGTTTCGTCGCTCTTTAAAACATCGTGTTGATACTGACTCATCCATTTTATCGCAACAGAATACGCATTTTCCAACAACACGTATACCATTGAGTGCAACGATGAACTCGTCGTCGAACTATCCGCTTGCTGATTCAACAAATACTAAGAATGGTCTCAATCTTCGTGGCGCACTTCGAATGGCTGTTAATCCTTATAAGTTAATCACTAATAATTATAACAATGAATTTCACGGATCAAACTTTGAAAGTCATTGTGATCGATAAGCAGGAAGATTTCTTTCTTTTTCTCTTTAGTAATGTCAGATGCTTTTACTTTGTGAATTTCGACTTTGTACTTTCTTTTTTCAATGGAATTTTTATTCGTTCAACGAACATAATTGAATTTCTTTTAGATAGAAACAGATTATATTTTTGTTGTCAATCGTCGCTTCCAACGTTATTTATTTCCTCGTCAATATGGCCGCAAAAGATGCAGCACAAAAGGATAAAGAATCTCAAAAAGAACAGATCTACTATTCGGATACATATAAAGATGTACGAGAATGTTTGTAATTGTATTTAATAGGAAATTTCTCGCTTCTATTTAGGAAATGTATGAATACCGTCATGTGATCTTACCGAAGGAAATCGCTAAGAAAGTACCTAAAGGTCGATTATTAACTGAGCATGAATGGCGTCATCTCGGTGTTCAACAATCGCTCGGTTGGGTTCATTTTATGATACACGAGCCAGGTAAGGATGACGACTTGCACAGAGAACCGGACAAGATCAGTTGTTTATCGTCTTAGAACCACATATTCTGCTATTCCGTCGTTCACTTAAAGTTAGTCAACAAGTTCAACAACAGCGAGCAGCGGCGGCGGCGGCTCAAGCACAACAACAACAGTATAGTGCCCTACATATGAAATAGCATTCCGCTTCTCTTTCTCATCCTATCCGTGACATAGCATACCACATTGTAGTACTGGGCATGTGTGTACATTTTTTATTCTCAGGAAAACGCCTCAGTTCGAATGTGCGCCAATGAATGAAGACTTTTCTCTCTCTCTCTCTCTCTCTCTCTCTCCCTTCAACGATATCTATGTACATGTCAGATTTCTCTGTGTGTGTGTATTAAATAATTTCCTTTTTCTTTTTTCTTCGTTTATTTTTTTCTCCACATCTTGTGTTTATTGATCTTAAAGCAACGTCTTATTTTTTTGTCTATGGTCTAATTATGGAGCAAAATAGGAAAAATACAGGTTTAATTAATAATAATAAGAGAATAAAAAATATGGATATACATATGTAATAACCAAACTGGAAAAGAATACAAAATACATTTTTAGCTGTACTTATGAGGTGATGTGATTTCTCCTATCTTTCTTAGTCTCCAATGAAAGATTCGGATTGTCCCTTTGATGCACCTAATGTAGCTTGCTTGGTAGACCCGCAACGGGTATATTATTTTTCGAATTACTAGTTTTTGAACATATAAATAGTGGTTGTAGGAGAAGGCATATAGAAATGATCCAGCACCAAAATTTGTTGGAAAACTTTGTAGTAGTTGTAGGGCTATGTAGTTGGTCTCACATGGTGGAACAACTCATTGTCTTCGTGTCAAATAAGTACTATTTTAAAACGCGAAGCTGTTGATCGGGGTTGTTTGTTAAGGACAAATCTACCCACGATACCCGCCCAGTAGAACGTGTTAAAAATTATTGTGATGGGCGTAGCTTTTCCCCGAATAAAACCCAATGATAAAAAAAGCTCGGTATTATTATCAATCAGGATGATTTATTTTTCGTGTCTGTAGGTATCTTCACATATTCATACCGATCAATATGAAAAAGAAATGGAAAGATGTGAATAGCATTATCTTCTATTTCGCCACAAATCATTGATTTGCATTATAAGTAAATAAAGTATTGAATCGAAATACTTTCGATCGATCTTTGATTTTAACGATGATTCACCGAGGAAGTATGATTGGGAGTAATTAGATGGTGTGAGTTATATTTGTAGTCGTCATACATTCCAAAGTACATAATGGAAGGTAACTGGATACATAGAGCCCTACTAAGAACAATAGAAACGAAAGTGAAAGGAAATTATTGTGTCTATCCTATTACATTACAAATAGCATGTGCATTGTCTATCGTCTATTCACCAAGGATAAAATCTGAAAATACGGGTATATCAACAATACTGAAGAATAAGATTTATTGACTATAATATTTCATATTCAACAATAGTGAACGATGTCATTCAGAACGAAGATCAACCAATAAAGCTTTATTGAAAATAAACAGTAAAACAATCAAAAGGTTTATACAATCCAATTCGCTGTTGAATCACATCGATCGTCTGTGTAACTGTACATAGATAGCTTCTGGTCTAAGAATGGACGGTTTCCGATGGGTCATACCTTTTTCGATCTTTTCACCAGGAAGGATATCATACGTGCGTAATAGACGCGCTAAACACATTTTCAATTCCATCAAAGCAAACCGCATTCCTACACAATTGCGCGGTCCAATACCAAATCCCATAAACGCAACCGGATGACGTTTGACTGCATGACGTTCTGGAATGAACAAATTTGGATCATCTGGACCCCAAAGCTCCGCACTGTAATGAACAGTGTAAACATCTACGAGAATGACACATCCTATGGAATAGATCATTTACATTTTACAGTGAGAAACAGACGAATATTATACCCTTATCGATTTGATGATTACAAACAGTCGTTGTCGCATTACATAATCGAGTGCTGTTCTGACCTGATATTCGATACATGCGTAGAACTTCCCGAACGAAATAATCCATATATGTCATATCCGATATGATTTCATAATTCAATTCGTCATCATCTTCTTTCCAAGACTCATTGATCTCCGTTCGTAATTTCGTTTGAATATCGGAATGCGTAGCTAGCACATAAGTTGAATAGGCTAAAACAGCGGATGTTGTTTCAAAACCAGCAATCATAAAGAGAAAAACATTCATCACTACTTCTGTGTGATGAAGATGTCTGGACATCGAGTCATCGGTTTTATCGTTCTAAAATAGTTGAATTACTTTCATAGCAAATGTAAAAGCATGGATGCTCATTTCACCTTAACATCATCATGTGCTGCAGCGTCCAACATTAATTGAAGTAAATCCGTTTTTTTCTCTCCCGATGCTAGTCTTTGCTTGATTAATACTTCAACTTGTCCGATGAACCAAAAGATAGGTATCGTTTCGATCGGGCTGATCAACGAAGGCACGTATTTAGACAATGCATTGATGAGACAAATGCCGCTTTGCATGATTCGAGTTAATAAAGGATTGAGAAACGGTAGTACATTAGATAGTTTCACGATAGGAAACATCTCCGGATCGGTTGCAAAACATGCCATGGCTTGCTTCATGTAGATATTACTCACATCATTTTGCATATCAGTATTAATACCAAAGGCACAGTGACCTATGAAAAAAAAACTATCAATGTTATGCATATAGATGAAGGCATCAGAGCGTAGATTTGTATTTTTCGGGCAAGATGACAAAGTGTTTTATTTGCACTACTGAACTGTATATTAAAATGTTTTTTTCTACCGTACGAACTTACAGATGACGTCCATAGTTAATCGTTTGTACAGTGCGTAAATGTTGAATTCTTTGCCACTTATTTCATTGACTTTGACGATCATTGATTCGATACATTTGTTTATCAATGGTATCATTGATTTTACTTTTAATGTTGTAAACGTTGGATTGATGACATGCCTCTGTCGTCGCCATTCATTCGCGTGCGCAGTGAATAGATTTGCACCTTTGTGTTTCAGAATATCAATGAGAAGATTGGTTCGACGAGAATGAAACGATGAAAATTGCTTAATAAACACTTCTTGTAGAACGTCAACATCGGAGACGACGTACATAGGACGTCTACCTTCGAAAAGACCATAGATCGATCCGTATTGATGCGTCCATTCGCGAATTTGGTTTGGATAAGACGGCGTATTCCACAGGGTTAGATAATGACCGAAGAAAAATCGAGGTGGCGGACCGGGAATATTCCGAAGTTTGAAATATTCATAAGTTGACTTTAATGTCCAAAGGTATGAAATAAATCGATAGATTAGAATTGCGACTATCGCTACAATAATAAACATGTTATTTCTTATCAAATACACACAGGTGTAAACTTGCTCTCAAAGAAGAAAATTATGTTTTTTTCTTTGTATTTCTTTTTTCGTTGTTACAGAACAAAGAGTGTAAGCAAGTGAGTAATGAAAGTGAATTTGCCCTTTCTTCACAATTCAGAGCAAAACAGAGACATTTTCGTTGAATTATATTCGACTTTCGACGCCCATCGACGGCCCCGTTTGACTGAAGGAACTAAACATTTCTGCTGATCTTACAAAGATTTAATGTACTTATGAACAACTTAAATAAAAAAGCAAATTTAGTGGTAAACTTAACTGCAAATATAACAACGAACAATACTTGGTTAATTACAATAAACAGAAAAAGAAGACGAATTTCAATTGACGGAACGTCGTCGTAAGGCATTTGTCATACAGTGGACACCGCCACCACCTTCGAATAAACCTTGAGGTGGTATTTCACCAACACGGCATGCATTATTGCGCGTCATTTGTGCAACGATTCCGTTTTTAGCGTCGCTACCTGAATATGTTACTACGTGATTACGATCGATAACAACAACGTTGTATCGACAATTACGTTGTTCATTCAATGACGTTTCTTTATCTACAGCATCGTAAAACACTAAATCTCGATTATCCAGAACTTTAATGAGAGCTTCGCGAACTTTACAGCCGTGTGATATCCATTTTACTTCGTCACCTTTCTTCTCCAATGTAAATACCTCCATATTGTCGGCTAAAGGTCCATACAGTGTAAATGCGCCATTTCCAACCGAACTGATTATCGTATCTAAGTGCATGTAACATCGATTATGTGGAATGTCGATGGCAATTATTTGACGAAATAATCCTGTTCGAGTGACTGCTTCAATGCCGGCACGATTTGTCCTTTCGCTGCATCCAATCATCACTGTACCATCACCAATGTATGCAACATCGCCACCTTCGATTGTTGGCATCTCACCATCATTGTTGTTGTTTTCACCTTTCTTCGTTTGCCATTCGATGACCTTCAATCCGCTTGTAGACAACTGTGGGTGATGTTGAAAGATTGTGCGTAGAAGAAATGGTTCGTTTCGTCGAGACGATTTGTTCATTTTCCAAATAAAAACATTCTTTTCAATGATAGAGAATCCATCACGGATGAATAAAAGATTTGGCAATGACTGGATGAGATATTCCTTACTTGGTTGCACCGTTCGGAGAAGTTCTTGTGCATGTTGAGATGTGCCAAGTTCGTCTTGTGAACAAGCAACGCCAACGATAACATCTTGTGCTAATTGTTCCGGAGCTCGATCAAGTAACCATTGTTGAAGTACAGATGCGTTTTGGTTTTGAGTATCAACAATTTCGTTGATGAGTTGATGTCGTGCTTCTGCACTTGCAACAAGTGTTTCACGCAATAGATCAGTAAGATAGAGAACGTGAATACCATGGTCACGAAGATATTGTGAAAAGATGTCGTGTGATCGATGAGTTTCGTTGATGTTTGGAAGTGCGTCGTAGAGATATTGATGGAGATTGTGTTCGGAAAGACATAGAAGTTCTTTGCCAGGTCGATGCATGAGTACAATATCAAGTTTGCCGCATTCCGATTGAACGCCAACATCAAATTCATCTAACACAGTCTTCGTTGAGGAGCTTGAGGATATCATTTACTTGTTAAAATTAAACCAACAAAATTTTTCTACAAATAAAGAAATATCTCTCAGGCTTGTATGTATATAAATACTGATTCTTCACACGAACGAATCACAGACGGTCTCGCAGAACGAATATCGAGCGTATTTCATATATAGTTTACTCTGTCATGTATCTATCTGTTACTTTCAACAAGAGAATACCACACAAAAAAAGGAGTCTTAATACTTTCAATAGGGGTACTCGGCGTTTATATGACGCAGTCAGTTTCGACTAGTTATCTGCAGTTCCGTTGAATGTAAAACTTGTTCTTCTACGAACATAGACTAATTGGAAAAGAGGAAGTCGAAATTTGTACTATCCTTAGCGCGAATCGAGATAATGCTACTGGCGCATTACATTCGTCCGAGACTCTACTTTACTATGTTTCTGTATCATTAGTCCATCCAATTTCACATCGAATTGTATATAGTAAAGCTTGAAGTAATAAAGTCGAAATGAAAACTAGATCTCTATGGCAAAGATCCTTAAACTTTTGATTCTTAGTTTGTTATGCGGTACTGTCTAGCGTCTTGCCACATCGGTCAACGTACACGTACAGATAGCCATCCAGTAATAATTGACATATCATATATCGATTCGTGGTATAGATACGTCTCCGTCCGGTAGAGTCAGTCTCGCTTATATGCATTGTGTGGACGTTAGTTATCCTCGTTTGAATACGTTTTGATGTACTTTGAGTCACCCTTTCTTTACTTCTATTGGAGGGACAAGTATCTAAAAACGAGAGATTATGCGGGATATTAGCATGAATGGAAGCTTAGCATCATCATTTCTCAATAGAGAATAGTTGAATATACCCTTTTTCTCGATTATGAACTTTTGGAAATGTAAATTTTGCGAACTAGTTCGAGATTTCAAACCAGATATTTGATATAAAACTGATTAGCTGCGTTGATTACACTCGAATCTACAAAATGAATCATTTTAACATACCGTATTTCATATAAACCGTACTAGTATTTCTTCGTTTCATTCGATATTGTACAGTTGACAAACACGTGAAATATCCATTCTCTTTCTTTTCTTTATCTAACATTTATCTCTTTTACTTCTGCACACTAGATCATCCGATCACAAGAGAATATGTTCGAATGCTCGCTTTAGTTTTATTGATATTCTCTCGAATTATTTCGAATCAATATCACAATCAATTGAAAATTTTAGCAGATTTTCGCTGTTGATTAAACATACGATTGCGTGCATGGTGTTCAATGACTTCTCGTGTTTTCGTACGACTGTTGTTTCTTGTAATCATTTGTTCGAAATCGAAATTCAACGTAAATGTCAACATATCGTTTGGGCATAACCGAACGCTACTATAATTGTCAGTTACATTTGATGACAAAATCTTATAACCTTCTCCTTCGACATATGTGCCATTGAGTGAGCCACTAGTGTAAATTAATTGTTGAATCACCGGTGAAGCTTGTTTCACATAGATAACAGAATCTTGATGATATTTTTCGCCTAATTGACATATAATTGTACGTTCTTGCTCAGGTGATTTATTATGTAGAACGACAAGAAAACTATTTTCACTTGCGCCATCATACACTCCAAGAACACTCGAGTACAAAAACGTATTTGTTAGGTCATTCGACAAATTACCCAGACGTTCTTGTATCGCGCCATCAGATAAATGAAACTCATCGATCGATAGGGCTGGATTGCGGTCTCCGCTGATAATAGCGTATCCACCATTGTTGAGTAAGTTTATTAGTGTCGTATTCGCAAATGTGATTGGATTCATTGATGAGATCCATGTTCCTAAATTCGGAGAGAAGATTTTCTGAAAAGAATCAGATAGACGAAAACTACCTACCTGAAACCAAAGGAACAAACAGCAAAATAATCAGCATTATACAGCGAAGTGTTCGATGATAATATGATGTTTTTGAGTAAAAACGAATGGGTCTTTCGCTATCTTAATCCATTAGCAAACGAAAGATATACGGATTAGTATGAAAATATATTTGGCGTGAGAGAGAGAGAGTGATATTTTTATTGAACGTCGAGGAGTATCTTCTAGCGACATCTGAATAAAATAAACTTCAATGTGCATGTTGTCCTTGACATCAATGGACAAGTAGAAATTTGTGGATTCAAACATTTGAACGATTAATTTGATTGATCGTACTTTTCGTCTGCTTATTCTTTGAGTTTTTTCTTTGAATAAGAATCAGGTTTGGTCGAAGAAGGATGTATAATTTCATTTCCGACTTTGCTTTTCATTCATAGAGAAACATGTCGTCAAGCAATCATGGCACAGCTTCTGTGGAAGTATGGTTTTGATTTAATTAAACCTTCTCGCAGAAAAATGACTCGTCTTTTCTATAGACATTAGCTGAAGTGTTTCGTTGTTTTATTTGTATGGAAAAATTACGCGATGCTCGACTCTGTCCACATTGTTCGAAGCTGTGCTGTTATCCATGCATTCGAGTACGTCAAAAACTTGTCATTGAGAAACATTCTACTCAATTTTTTTGTAGCGTTGGCTCACTGATCAACATCAGTGTCCACATTGCCGAGCTACACTTCAAATACAAGATCTTGTTAATTGTCGATGGGCTGAAGAAGTGACAACACAACTTGATACACTTAAAATTAACGAAATTAGTAAACAAAAATGCGAAGAAAAGGACAAGTTAGTCTTGTAGTGTAGAAATATCATCTTCGAATCGATTGGCTACTCTAGATGTGAAGTACATAAAGAAAAATTAACTGTTTATTGCTCAACATGTTCCAAATGTATCTGCCATCAATGTGCTCTATTCAACGGTTCGGTATGTATGAATGTTTATTTCGATTTATGACATAAAAATGGCATATTTCAGCATTCTGGACATAGTTTTCTTCCACTTGACGATGTGTATAAAACAAATGTATCGCTGGTCAATGAACATCTGACAAAATTAAAACGGCGACATGTTGATCTGATTTGTCTAGCTCAAGATGTGGTAAGAAGTCAATTGCTGTCTGCCAACCCTTTCAAGCGATTTTCATAGGAACGTAATGTTGAAAATGTGAAAATGGCCAAAGATGAACGTTATCGAGAGATTCATAATGTCATGCAAACCATGCAGGCGAAATTAGAAGAACAATTCAAGATTAAAATGGATGCTTTAAACGGTAAAATATCTCTTTGAATGATGTGAACTAAAATATGTAGCATTCTCTTTTAGCTCAACGTACTCAACTGTCTGAAGAGACCGAATTAATTGAACATACTCTTCATAATATCGAAGTTCGTCTATCGAACAACGGCAAAGCGGAAGTCATCAATAAACAACAAGATCTTCTCGAGTCAATTCAAAGCATTTGCCAAAAACCTATGATCAACTACGTGACTACACCGATAACTTGTGATTTTCTCAGGTGAGCCTCCATCTTTTTTCACCCGAAATAGACATTTCCCAGTCTTCTTCTCTAGTGAAATTGTTCCGCCATATCATTCCAACACATTCATAATAACCAATTTTACACTTCGTCGTCAAAATGTCGATCCTATTTACAGTCAACCATTACATATCAACGGTCTAACATGGCGTTTGAAAGTTTATCCTGATGGAAACGGTACTGTTCGAGGCACATATCTATCCGTTTTTCTCGAATTAACAACTGGCTTAAGTGAATCATCGAAGTACGAATATCGAATTGAAATGATTCATCAAATGAGTAAAGATTTATCGAAAAATATCGTTCGAGAATTTGCATCCGATTTCGAAGTTGGAGAATGTTGGGGTTATAATAAATTTTTCTCTCTTGACGCTTTGACAAGTGAAGGTTTTCTCGATATAATCAACGATACATTAATCATTCGCTTTCAAGTTCGTCCGCCAACATATCAGCAGCAATGTCGTGATCAGCAGTGGTATATGAAACATTTAGAACATGATAATCAACATTTGAATAGCGAAATTAAGAGTTTGCAAGAAAAGGTTCTTTTATTAATTTCGAAAAACCGATTGGACGGAAAGAGAATCTCAATCGCCGGCCTTGATGATTATCGCGAAGGTGACCAACATACAGAAACCGTCATCGATATTAGTGAAATGAATGATAATGATGATGATGAATATATGTTTCTTAAGGTAAATGAACATTTTAGGTAATTTATTTATGCTAATCGAAAGAATCTTCTCTTAGTCCAATCAAACCGCTTCTGATGATGACGAAAATAAGTAATTTGTTTTATTCGATATTTCACATACGAGTAACTGAATTATGTTTATTTGAATAGTTTAGCAGAAAATGATGTTGAAAACGAATCACCTTCGTCGAATAGTGATCATTCAACAGCAGGTGAACAGAATCTTTATCGTTGTGTATCACCTCGCTCAAATGAAGCGCATCCTGGTCGAACAACAATTTCAGTAACCGGAGCAGGCAAAACAAGTTCTATCACAACTGATCCCGTCGTCTTAAACCGAATAAGAGATGAGAATGATGAAGAAGTACAAAATGCATTCAATGCATCCAAATATGAATCAACTATTTTTGATGATGCATTACCATTTATTATCGATGATAATATGATACTTTCAACTATTCTGAAACGTAGTTCAACCAATGAACCGAATGCAATGTTACATTCCAATGGTAATTTGTTCTATCTTTCACGAAGAAATTCTTCATGATTTTTCTATCTATTTAGATAACAGTGGTTCAGTTTTATTTCGACCCATTCCACAGAATAATACCAACGAATCGGCTCAGACGTCCAGTGGTTTTCTGCCGTACCATCCTCCTCAAAGTCAAACATCATTAAACAATCTAATGCTACTCAATTCTCAGAGTTATCCAATGCGATCGCCTAACGATCGTCAATCCCGTCCACGTTCGCACCATCGCCGCGCAAATCCAACTCAACCAAATATCTCGGAAGAGATCAAATCTGAACCAAACAATTCTATTCCGAAAAAATAACTTAGTCTTTATCGACTATCTCACGGTGATATTATATCTGCTGTAATGCGTCTATATATATACATAAATTCTCTATTTTAATTGATTACAAATATTTGCACCTGTGTGCGTGAGTGAGTGTGCGCGTGTATTATTTATTCTTTTACTATATAAAACATAAGATTAGTTGTCTGATTTGAATTTTTCGAATAAATATGAAAGAGTGATTTTAATTCATTGGAAGAATGTCTAACAAATTAGATTGCTGTTCGTTGCCGGAGGTAGATTGAAACATTTGCGCACTTGATGATATGTTTGTACGCGTGCCGCTTGCATTTGATGGCCAGCTTTTCCTGAACATTCGTATTCATTGATCTTTCGTGTCGTCTCACCAAAATCACCTCGTTGCGCTAATTTATCCATGCCAGTTTCTTTGTAATACCAAATTGCCGTCGCCGCAGCGATCTTTTCCGATTCACTAACTAAGCCGGGCTCTTTTAATAGATCGATACCAAGAGCTTTTCCTGCATTATGATAATTGCATGGATAGGATAACTGAAACCAACCTCGGCCATAATATTTAACATTTGGACGCGCTTGAATTTCGCACCACGATGATTGATAGTTATTACAAGCTAGCAATGTAGAAATTAAGACTGTAGGTGGAAAAGATCTTCGATACGGACTTACAGCCACGTTGAGAACAGTATTCTTCACAAGTTTTCAAACCGTCTGTTTCATGTGAAACATGAGAAAGAAACACAGCTGCTTCCGTACTACTTGCTGGCTTCCATTTCATTAATTCCATGGCTTCGTGTAAACCTTGAAAACGACGTGCACGTAATTCAGCGTCAATTTTCGGGAAAACACATGCAAATGTATCGGCTGTCAATGTAAAACTAGTTGACAGCTTAGCAGGCTGTGTCGGTGAGAGTTTACAAGGACCAGATTGACAGCCGACACCACAGTATTCATCTGTTTTACCACAATAACCCCATTTTGAACAACATTCACTTTTGGCACAGAAACACTTGTTGCGTACTGAACGTTTCAACGTATTTACCCATTGATTACCTTCAACTTCATATAAGATTCCAAACGAGAATATTACCAATACTAACAGTATTTGAATAAGATGCATTACGTAAGATGAAAATCAGTTATCTGGACGTCACTTGTATATGTACATGTATATATATATATGAGCAAAACTGATACTGTGCTTTGTAATAAATATCTCTTTTCTCCTCCACCATTTCTTACATTTTCATGATAAGTTCAAACGCATACGCACGCTTTTATTCAATTAAGTATAAGAAGTAAAATATGTCGAATGCCAACAAGATAACTGAAAATATTTCCACCAAATTCTATTCTCGAAATCACAACTACGATGATTATTGCTTGGAAAACAAAAGCAAACAAAAAAAAGTCCTCAGTTTTGTTAACATACATACAATAATGTCTCGAAGACTTATCATATTACTCCTCTTCTTCTTCTTCTTCTTTTGTCTATCTATCCATTGTATGCAGATATAGAAGAGATAAGTGATCGTGAGAATATTTTCTTGTTTAAACATATCACCAACGAAGTATTTGATTAGCAAATACTTATGTTCGAAGAAAACGCATCATGTCTAAACTTGAGACAGATAAAAATATCTTCTACCAATTTGACTTGTTTAACTAAAGGAAGAATGTATTGTATGCTACAGTTTACTTTTTTCTACTACAATGACAAAAGAAGAAAGTGTCCGATATACTGCTTCGAGCAATGTTCAGAGCCTGTACTGTATTTCTCTGCTCGATTTCATCGGGACGCGGATTTTCAGATAATCTTGTTGGTTGAATTGTTCTTATCATTCTTAATAGCGACTTGACGATCTATCTCTTTGAATGACTAATCATGTAACGTCTGCCAATATCATTCTTTGATTTTTCTCTTCTCATCAATGATTATGACTAAGTAATCGATTCAATCGTTCTCTTTTCTTCTTTTCTTTCTCTCTCTCTTCCCTCTCCTTTCTCTTTCTAGCTTATGGGAAGAGAGGAGAATCGATGAGAATGTCCAGTGCACATATGCGAATAGGGAGCATCATTCATCTCATCATATAACAATTATCGCATTGCTTTTCCCCTCCTGCCATGTCTCGTTTTCTGTCCATTTGTAACTTTGACGTTGCCAAATCATCCAAAACAATGACTATCTTCTCTTTAATCATTCTGTTCTTTCAACTACAATTCATCAATGCTTGTCCACCAATGTGTTCATGCCAGGGAACGATTGTTGATTGTAGCAATCGCAATCTACAAGTTATCCCGTCCGAAATACCAAAAAACGTGTTTAAATTGTAAGTGCACTGACAGTTTACGTATAGATGTGTTCAATCAGTCTTCTCGGATTTCTTCCGATGAGTCTAATGATCAATTTGCATGGTCTTCATAAGAAAGATATCAATTCTTCTGATGTTACAATATTTTCATTGATGGGCGAGGTTCTGTTAAAGATGATATCATTGTTTGATTTCTTGACGAATTGATTACATCATCATTGACAGAAAAAAAAACCGAGAGGAGTTCTTTTTATGCAATGATTTCAAGTGAAATCATATTAAAACATGCTAATTGTAAATAAAAAGTCAAGTGTTAAATAAACTTTCATTGCGAAATGAAAAGAAGAAACATTTGACATATGAATAGATTACATCAGATTGTCGTTTCTTTCTTCTAGAGATTTACAATTCAATAATATATCAATTATTCGCAAAGATGATTTCAAAGCCTTTCGTCAATTGCGGATCTTGTAAGTATGATTAATGTTCTCATATACAAATCAATCGTACTCGTGTCTCTGTTGTTTCTCATATAAAATAACACGAGACAAAAGTAATCGATGATCATCTTTTGAACTTTCATCGTTTATTGACAAGGTGAAGAGTTGTATTCTTTTTCTTCTTCTTCTACGGATGTTTCAAACATGACAAGGTCAAGTGGTTAAATAAATAACAAAAGATTCAAATCATAGCGAGAGACTATTGCATTCTTATTTTCTATTTTCATTTAGAAATCTTCAAGATAATCAAATACATACGATCGATACTGACGCATTTCGTGATTTAACATCATTAGAAAAATTGTAAGTGAAA
Organism: Adineta ricciae; assembly: GCA_905250025.1. Classification (NCBI taxonomy): domain Eukaryota; kingdom Metazoa; phylum Rotifera; class Eurotatoria; order Adinetida; family Adinetidae; genus Adineta; species Adineta ricciae. Next base: position 543,004 of record CAJNOJ010000016.1, on the reverse strand, counting down.
CTAACTTCGAGTCCGACTGTGTTGGCAAGTAATGGGAGACGATCAATATGATCGAATGTATTTATGTAACAGAACTCTGTCTGACTTGAAGATATTGACGAAGAATGATAATAATGATGATGTTGGCAGATAAATAGAATGCACGATTGATAAATGAGTTACAAGATATTTATGTTTTTATAGACGACTCAATGGCAATAAAGTAAATCACTTTGCAGATGGCATGTTCAATACACTCAAACAACTTCAGCGATTGTATGTTCGAGCAAAATCGTGTGGAGATACTTTCATGCTTGGGAAATTTCTAGGGATCTTAGCTCTAATCGATTACGTGCGATTAAAACAGATACATTTCAAGGTCTACATGAACTTACCAATTTGTAAGTATATATGGAGTAAATAGTTGAATTATCATTGATTTTCTATCCAACAGACAATTGGATCATAATGAAATCGCATGTATTGAACCGGAAACCATCAACGGTTTGAAACGGTTGGAAATTATGTAAGTATAAAAGTTTGAACTTCCAAAATTCGATGTGATTTTGGTTATCAGAACGTTGAACTCAAATAATTTAACGACATTACCTACGTTACCTTTCGCTCAACTTCTTCATCTACGAGTTTTGTAAGTAAATCTGAATTGAATTTCATAATTTTTTCGATATTTTATCGTTTCATCAGACGATTACATGATAATCCATTCATCTGCGATTGTCGTTTACTATGGCTCGCAAAGTATCTTCGAGTGCAATCATTTCTCGGCATTAATACTCAATGTCAAGATTCTGATACATCGATTTCGAAAGATATTGCAATTTTATTGAATGACGAAGGGCGATGCAACACGATGGGTAAACGATTTCAGAAATGTTCATTTTGCGAGCCATTGTTTTGCTTGTTCTGTCGAGTAGATTATGAAGATATTGAATACAAATGTAATGTATTTATTTGTCCGTATCCATGCGTGTGTTTCAATGGTGTTGTGGATTGTAAAGACAAGGAGTTGACAGAACTTCCGCAAAATATCCCAGATACTACGGTCGAATTGTAAAATTCATTCGGAAAGGTTTTTCGAACGATGTCAATGTACTGATTTGTTTTAGACGTTTGGAAAAGAATCGGATTATAGAAATTCCACCGAAGGCGTTTAGTTATTTGAAACGTTTACGTCGTTTGTAAGTCATTGGTCTCTTTCAATAGGAACTCTTGACAAGTGTTTCTTCGAATTTCAGAGATTTAAGCAATAATTTGATTTCTATCATTTATCCGAATTCATTTGCTGGTCTTCAATCACTCAATTCACTGTAAGTCGATATCTCTGTCATTTCGATCTGTCTTTTATTATCAAAACCACTGACTAGTATACTCTATCGAAATAATCTGAAAATATTACCATCGGAAATCTTTAACGAACTGAATAGTCTTCAACTTTTGTGAGTGCCAGTAGATAATAAGAAGAAAACGCATGTCTCTCGCATCCGATAGTAGACTTATGGGTAATGATTCAAGGCACGATGCATTTTTTACATAGTTATTTGCATGAACTTATACATACTCTTATCAATCTAGTATTCTTTCCAACAATCACATTGTGCATTTACCATTCGCAATCTTTCACCATGGATTTCTACATTTGCAACTCTTGTGAGCATGTTTGATATTTCTTACGAAGTATTCTGTCACTAATGTTGACTTGTATATTTTGTCATTGCTGGAATAGATTATTAAATGCAAATAAAATCGTTTGTATACGTGGAGATACTTTTTATGGGTTGGAGAAATTAAGTTTGTTATCATTATATGATAATCAATTGAAAACATTAGCAAATGATACATTCAGTCCATTGAAGAATCTTCAAACATTGTAAGAATATCGTTAAGAATTCTTACAAATTTCAACTAGCTATTTTCTTTAATTAAGACATTTAGCTCGCAATCCATTTATATGTGATTGTCACTTACGTTGGTTGAATGCATATTTACGTAACAAACCGATTGAAACAAGTGGCGTTCGTTGTGCAGGACCGAGACGTATGATAAAACGAAAATTTGGTGTATTAAACGATCGACGATTTCGTTGTCGCAGTAAGAACATGTTTATTCCAAAGAGAAGAATACTGATTCTCTTGTTTTCTAGATCGAATGGAGTATGAACATACGGCCTATGCCTCTCAATGTGATACACAATGTCCGAAAGGATGCACATGTCATAAAACAACCGTCATATGTCGAGGATTGCAATTACAAACAATACCTACCGATCTACCAGCATTTACTACCGTTCTGTAAGTTGAAAAAATCGATGGAAAAGGATTAATCATTTTGTTATTTAGTGATCTGCAAGATAATCTTATCAAGCGAATATCTCGTGAGGATGATCTTCGACATTTGAAAAGTCTTTATACTCTGTATGTATTGGAAACACTTGAATAGCGATAGAGTTTTGATGTTTGATTATTAGTGATCTACGAAATAATCGATTGGACAATATTGATGATGATGCGTTCGATGGCGTTGATTCATTGAATGAACTGTAAGAAATCTGTTTAGTTCGAAAGATTTTGTTAATTTGAATTTTGTTTATAGGTTTTTAAGTAATAATAGTCTTCACAAAGTAACATCACATAGCCTGAATGGTTTGAAAAGTCTTCAAATATTAGATTTATCGAATAATCGTCTAAAATGCATTGATCAAGGGTCAGTTGATCAGTTGCAAACGTTATCTGAATTGTAAGTTGATTTTATTTCGATAATTAAGCGGTTTTTTTCAACAGATTTATTTGATCGATCTCTAGAAATTTACAGTCAAATCCATTGATATGCAATTGTCATATGAAATGGTTGAAATACAGTAAATTCCTTACTGATTATCCGAAGTAATTACTTAAAAACTTCATTCTTTCAAAACTTTATTTCTCTTTCGAAGATGTGTGTTACCAATCAAACTCAACAATACTCTAGTAAATTTCTCTACATTAAAGTATGTATTTGTCATTGATTTCTCTCGTTCAGATTGCAAATGTTCCTGATGAAGAATTCATCTGTAACTGTAAGTCTGACTACATTTCACCCACTTTACCCAACTTGATTTTCTGTGCAATATCGTAGCGACAGACACGAACCTTTGTGCAACATCGTCCTTCAATATTTGTCCGTCGAACTGTACTTGTTACAGTAAAGTCGTGCGATGCTCTCATGCTCAACTGACGCGTATTCCCTACGAAGAGATACCAATTGATACTGAAGAGCTCTATTTCGATTCGAATCATATCGAAGAGATTCCAATCGAATCAATGAAGCGACTAGTTTCTCTGACGCGAGTTGATTTCAGCTACAATAGATTACGTTCGATAAATGGATATCTATTTTCAAACTTGACTCGACTTGAAACATTGATATTATCTTATAATAAAATACAATGTTTGGATGTGAATGCATTTAAAGGATTGAAGAATCTAAGAATTTTGTAAGTGTTCTTTGATCAAGTTTTATTTCAGAGACGAAGTTATTTTTAGATCACTGCATGGAAATGAAATTGCTACCATAACTGAGGGAACATTCAATGATTTAACAGTTCTATCGCACATGTAAGAAGATTGTTTTAGTATGGATACAAAGAGAAGTGGAACCTTGTTCTCTTATAGCGCATTGGGTAGCAATCCATTCTATTGTGATTGTCATCTCGCTTGGTTATCATCATGGATTAAAACCGATTATGTTGAGCCGGGTAAGTAAAATATTTAGAAGGTCGTTCCAATAACTTTTGTTACTATCTGTTAGGTATTGCTCGATGTGTGGGTCCAAGTCTCATGGAAAATAAACTTCTTCTCACGTCTCCAATCTCGTTTTTTCAATGTTACAGTATGTATAATCATTTTCTTCTCATTTCTTTCAAAGTTGTTCTCGATTAGATAAGAATGAATCAGACCATTATCAGCATAAATGCAATCCTTGTTATAAGAATTCAATCTCTTGTTTAAACAACGGTACCTGTCGTCCACTATCATTGAATGAACATATGTGTGATTGTTTACCAAAATATCATGGTGATTCTTGTGAGAAGATTCGAAATGGTTGTATGAGCAATCCATGTGAACAACAGGGAACATGTCAATCTCTGGCTGACGGCCTCTTTCAATGTTCATGTTTACCAGGTTTCACAGGAAAACAGTGTGAAATCAACATAAATGATTGCATTTCAAATCGTTGTCAAAATAATGGTACATGTATTGACAGAATCGATGATTATTCATGTTTATGTTCGCCCTCATATACTGGTATGACAAAGATTATACTTGTGAGATAATCTCGAGCTCTTTTACGTTTTTAGGCAAATTTTGTGAAGAGGAATTGAATTGGTGTAGTGAAAAACTGACTCCATGTCAAAATAATGGACGATGCTTACGAACAGACACTGGATATAAGTAAGTTACATAAATGCCAGTGAAAAACTTAGCCGAATATTTTTCAATTAGGTGCGAGTGCGCGATGAATTTCATAGGTATTAATTGTACGGAAACAGCTAACGAATGTTCTAACCACGCTTGTCAATTTGGTGTTTGTATTCCTGATGATGGCAGATATACGTGTAAATGTGATGTCGGTTTTACTGGACAATATTGCCAAATCGCTCCTGAGCTCAAATCGTCGAAATTACTTGTGCCAATCAAATGTACAGCAGATTTTTGTTCTAACAATGGTGTTTGCTACGAAGAAGCAATCAATATCCTTCGTTGTCGTTGTTTCGCGGGTTATATAGGTGAACGATGTAGTACGTTACAAAGTGTTCATTCGAAAACAAACAATTCATTTATTAAATTACCAAAACCAAACTTATATCCACGTTTAAACATAACAATTGTATTCAGTACAAAACAAAGTAGTGGTGTACTCGTGTATTTTGGTCATTTGGGACATTTAGTAGCCGAGCTATTCATGGGACGTATCCGAATTAGTTACGATGTCGACAGTTCACCTGGATCAGTGATATTCAGTTATGATGCTGTTAATGACGGTAAGATTAAGTTAATTATAGTCGATCACCAGATAATTTGTTTTCTGTAGGGAATATTCATGAGTTGCAGTTGATTAGTAGTGGAAGCAATTTTAGTTTAACAGTCGACCGAGGTTACACAAGACACATCAGCAATCGAGGTGGTGATACTTATATGAATACCAGTGACATACATACACTATACATTGGCGGAATATCAAATGAAATGATTGATAGAGCCCTTCAGTTATGGCATATTCGTGAAGCAACCTCATTTCAAGGTAAGTTACTGTTAAGTTGGAACTTCTCGGTAATGAAAGATAGATTTCTTAAATTAGTGCTTGTCGATTGTATTTAAGGTTGTATTCATGCACTCTATATAAATAACAATCCAGTCAATTTTGCTGATGTTGACTATCGTCACAAAGTTTTACCTGGTTGTGAAACTGGCGAACAAAGCCAACTGTCATGTACCTCAATGTCGTGTCAAAATGGGCAATGCCATCTTGAAGGCTTTACGCATAAATGTCGATGTTACGATGGCTTTACTGGACCAACATGTAGTGAAAGTAAGTTGTCATCACTGCCAGCATCTCAACCATGTGGTGTGAACATTGAAACTGGATATTATATTGATCCAACAACGAAATGCTCGAGTGTAAAACGATTACGTATGACCAAATGTCATGGAGAATGTTCGCCTTCAGCTTCTAATGCCACGCAATCGGCATGTTGTATACCAATTGAGCCAAAACGTCGATATTTTCGAATGAAATGTACAAATGGTTTTACTTATCGACAATCACTTGACTTTTTCAAACAATGTAAATGTTCAACAACTGTTTGTTAACTTCAGAAGAAAACCATATCAGTCAGGTTTACTTTTCCAGCTCTAAAAAGAAAACTCTCAGAACATACTAATATTTACCGTGTAAATTATGGTTTTGCTTTGTCTTACTAATTGCTTCTTCTTGGTTTTGTTTTGAATTTTATTGTATTTGCTATTTCTTAGTTGAATATTTTTATAAATCGAACATAATCTGTATGAAAATGGAAGTTTTCAAACTGTATAAGGAGAATCCATGGGAAATCTACCACTTTGCACATGACTTTCGGATTCGGTGTAATTCCGTTCTGTTTGCCTCGTGTGTGATCGGGGCTATCGAGTTTTCATATATTTACACACATGGTAGAGCAAGTAAGATAATAAATGCATCATTTTAAGCATCTTCTCTTCTGCGCCTTTCTTTTTTTAAATTGTACGGTTTTATTATCGGAATTGGTTGTCTCTACTATTTTCTCAAGGAAAATGAAACTTTTGAATCAATAATCGTTTGAAGATTCCTCCGATTTCTAAAACAGCTTTTGAACCGCACCGGGAACACATAGATATATCGTTTATCTCTGAAAGACAAATAACACCGTGCGTATATTATGCCGTGACATAGGTCATGCACTAGTGTTTGTCTACATTGTATTTTGACGCGGACTGACCTTGTAAAAATGGACGGCTGAATCGATAGAAACAAAGAACTAAATTCTCTATATCTAGCCGTTCACTTAGCATTTTGCCTGCATTCCTACGAAGAAAATGTGTTATTCAAAGGTACAGTTAACGTAAAACTTGTATTTTTATTTTTAAGATTAACACGAAGCGAGTCTCAAAAAAGAATGTCGAAACGTACACTAGCAGGCGGAAAAGAAGTATGAGAAGAATGATTTTCAAATATTGCTTTATTTTTAGAATAAGCCAAAAGCATCTGAATCTGATGACATACGACTACTAAAGGAAGCAATCAGCAGACTCAACAAAATAATTGCAGATCACGAAGTTTTAATTACTAAACTCATGGTTGACTTGCAGAAGAAAAAGATCGTGCAGTCGGAAGCACAATCAAATGCTGCAAAACATCAAGGAATGTTTTTGTCGGATGATTCCAACTCACCACCATTACAGAAGAAATGATTTATTATCATTATTCATTTTTCTTATCACTTATCATCGACCAATCGTTAATAAAGCGTGAAGACTTTTTCTCTTGTATTTACACGTGTTGTGATAAACTTATTCATTGAAATATTCACTTCTATACATTTCATTCTTGTTTTGTTAGTCAACGAAGCTGCTTTTCTCTTACTGGTTTACTTGCTTGTATATTAGTGTGTTTTTAATTGACAAAGAATAAACGATGTAGAAAAATGAGAAGCTGCCATAAAGTCGAATATAGTATTTCAACAGAAAACCAGCGCTACATAGTACAAACAATAAAGTGTGAGTGCGATTATTTGCATCATTTCATATGCTCGGTCAAGCCTTGCGTATACTCGTTATAAATAGTTGGTAATAGCGGCAATATTTGGATTAGCTCAACGCATAAAAGTGAAGTAGACTATTGTAAAAATTATCATTCAAGTCAGGCTAAACGAACCTAAATCGCATATGTTCAGAAATTTTTATAGTTCTGATTGCGGGTGATTGATGTAGGCTTTTCCATAGCAAAGATGGGTAACGAGTACTGTGTACATATCGATTTGAACAAGCTCTTCGGCCACGTATATATAATAAAGTACAAGAGCGCTCGCCTTATGACGTCGTTCAGGTTTATTTTGAAGATCTGCGTGTAATAAGGATATAATAGAAACCGAGGTGAAAGAAATTTTATAAGATATGTGAACCATTATGGTATATTCAAATTCATCTTTTGATGGAATATGTACTTGTACTAAGTGCATCATTTCGCATCACATGTTAACACTAATTAAAACATCATACGGATGAATGTGTATATATAGTTGTAAATATGTTCATTTGCTTATCATTTAGTCATGAACAGCAGCATGAGTTCTTCTGAACAATCTCTTCGTTTCATTACCGATCAAATGACAACGATCAGTTTATTTCTATTGCTTGTTATCGGTCCGTTTGGTTGCTTTTGTAATATTCTTACATTTACATCCAAACAATTGACCAAAAATCCTTGCGCATTTTATCTCTTATGTACGACCATTTTCGAATTATGTATCGTATGTTTTGGTGGTGTGTCTCGACTTGCTGCTGAATATTTCGGCGACAAACTTCTCAGTCAAAATCAATTCTACTGTAAACTCCGTTCTTATCTCATAACTGGAATGAGTACCATAGCGACTTATTCAATGCTGTTCACAGCTGTCGATCGCTATATGGCCACATCAACTCGAGTTCGATTCCGAGCCTTCAGTCAAATCACAATTGCCCATCGCATGTGTCTAGGAATTATTCTGGTTGTAATGATTGTCACCTTGCATGTTTATATCTTTTTTGGTCTTCATCCATCATGTACACCACGGCCAGGTGTTTACGCAGTATTTTATAGTGCTTATCTTATAATTTTGACCAGTTTAATACCAGATGGGTTGATAATAGTAGTGGCTTTGTGTACAATCAAAAATGCTCGGGATTTGAGAACGCGAGCAGTGATGATGCAAGCTGCAAATACGTCAAAACAACGAAGTATTCATAGGGCTGATACACATCTTCTCATTGTGAGTCTATACATTACTTCTCTCTAATTTTCTCATGTTCAACTATCTTGCAGATGATGGTATCTCAAGTTTCAATATCAGTTTCTTTCGATATTACACGTACAACATGCTATACATATTTCTTTATATCTGGAAATACAGGTCATAGTTCCTATCAAACTCTCGTTAATGTGTTTATATTTCAATTCAGTAATGTTTTACTGTATTTGAACTATTCAAAATCATTTTATGTGTATACACTTACAAGCGGCTTATTTCGTAAAATAGGGTATGAGAGAGTCCGGAATTGTTGGCATAAATTATCTAAAATAATACAAAGACATGATCGTGTTGATCCAATTAGTCAACATCAGCTTCCCAACAACTAAAAAACAAACGCACGAACAGATTCATAGATATCTTTTGATTTAATAAATTCTTAATTACTAATTATGCTCTTTGTAATTTTGCATGCGATTATTCAGCTGAATAAATCTTACGGATAAACGAATGATTCCTAGCATGCATACAAAAGAAATCCTGTGGAAAGATGATAACGTTTTGATGTACTGAAAACCTTTGTCGTCAGTGTTAGAAAACAGTCGGTTCATTCTGTTTTATTTATAGAAGACTTGAATTTTCGGGACGATGACAATAGATAATGTTGAATAAAAAACTTAAAAAAGAATAAACAATACACGGGTACAAGAGCAAATGGAATAATGAATTCTAGTGGATGTTTAGCAGGAAAATCACGGTACTTAGGACACACATTAGGCACAATGTACCAAACATAGGTAGCTGAAATAAGTTGTACAATCTGAATCGCTGTCAGTACAGGACGAAAGAATTTCGGTAAACGAAAGGCAAAATGATAATACATTAATGTATGAACAAGACCATTGAAAAATACACTACCTTTTTCTCCTCCGGGAAAGTTCATGCAAATTAAGAATAGCAAAACTGTTGTGGCATGATGATAGATATGGAGAAAACCGATTTTTTTCAATGAATGTCCTTTCCAAATCAGGATGGCTGTATCGAACCATTCCCAAATCTTCGATAAGGTAAATGTTAATGTGACAATTCGAAGCCAAGATGGTATTGGAACGCAAAGGAAATTATATCCATTCGTTGTTTCTCCGGATTGAATTAGGTGAGTTAAAACAGCAAGGGATGCAAATAACGAATAGATAAATAAGAGTACATGATGAAGCTTGGCGAAAGATTGAACAAAATTAGATGTTAATTTCGATGTAAACAATGGAAAAATAAGGGTAATGGCCAGTAAATATAGTAGACATGATCCAAAAGCAATCACATAGGTCCATGGTGAATAAACATGGATAATTTGGTTTGTATGTGGAATTTCCATTTGGAAATGTTCAAATAAGAATGAATATAATGATGTTTTCCACATGATCTCTATGAAATAATCAGTAAATACAAAAAGAGGTTATTCTTGGAGCACGAGATGAAAGGTTCTTTTGTTCGATACTGGCCAAGTATTTATGTCTTTATTTGCGCCACAAGATAACTTATATGTGTAATCATCCAACAGCGGTTATATAATCATCGCTGAATTATGACAACATGTCTTTACTTTGCTCGCAAACAACAGGTCAAAGTATAGACGAGTACTTTTTTTCACCGTATGTTATGTAACCAGAGAATTTTTCACTGTGTTTAAGTGAAATAAAATGTTTTAGGTATCAACTGTATTAAAAATAAAGATTTCTAGTCGATTTTTACTAGTAGCTGTTGGCTAATCAAAATTCAGACTAGCCTCTATACTGTAGTAAAAACTGCGAATACGCCATACTTATGATAAAAAAGGGAAGTGTCTATTCTAGCAAGTTGATTGGTTAATTCGATTATAAGCGATTTTATTTATGTGACAATCAGAAAATTAGATGTCAGAAAATTGAAAGTTCTTATTGATAGAGAATCGATGGCATGAGAAACGCTGTTATTTCGTAGAGCATCTTTGGAAACCAATGAAGACCAATGATTTCATTTGCATGTTGCTCTTTTCCAAACCAACTATACCACCATCGCATAGGTGCCAACGCGACATGAGCAATACGATGATTATTGATTGTTGCATAACACGAAGCAGCAATGTTGTTGACGATGATCGTACCTTCTTGTGTTAATGGTGCTATATATCCTTGTTTAACGATATCGATCACGTTGACAACAGTTTCGCTCACAAGAACGCCTTTGTCGTTCATGATAACAATATTCGTACCAGCATGAATATTCTTTGCCATAATGTACTCATTCTTATCGGTGAGAAGAAGATGATTGGAGGTGAGAGATAATTGTTGGTCAGAAATGGTCGTCAAATGTTTGAAAATAGCTGAAAGAAAATTCGTTTTGTTTTTAAATATATACTTGGATGGAAAGAATTACTGAATTCCGTTGGTTGATTATGCAATATTGTTATGACAGGAGTCGAAACAACCTGTTTCGTTTGATCATTGTAAGCCAAAACTAAGTCACCTGATTGTAATTCACCGATCTGTTTTTGTTTTCCATCAGCTAAAGTCACGAATGAGTCCGAAGCAAAACAACGTTGTCCAGCAAATAATCCATCTAAATAGAGTACAATCCACTTCATATTGTAGAATAGTTGAGGGAGAAAATATCAACTTCGAATAGGACATTTGGTATGATTAGTAGTTGGACAACAGTTTTCAGCTAAAGATGATATTTCTTTCAATGCTGCTCTACCAATCTAAACAAAACTCATCAACAGATATTCAAACGAGTTCTTCTCTACCTCAGCAGCTACACATTCACCTAATTCTTCTTTTGCACATCGTATTACATCAACGGCAACATCACAGATGATTTTCACATCTAAAATACGTTTCATTTTTCATCATCAACTTCATTCTCAATACTTTTACCGACCATTTATCGCAGCACCATAGAGACCCGATGAGAGATAACGAAGACAATCAGTTATTTTTTTCGGATTGTCACTGATCGGACAATTCGCAAAGACAACTGTTGTCCATAGACTGATGATTATCGCTAATTTGAAGAATATCTAAACATTTTCATCAAATAACTCGCTTCAATATTCATCGTTTCTTACCATTTTCCGATTAGATGACGAATGAAAATATAAGATGCAATGTATCACAATATCAATCAATGAAAAAGAAATGATTTCGTTTTTCCAGTTATAAGCCTATCTGCCGTCATCCGATCAAATTACAAATCCTCGTATTTGAAAATCAATTATTCAAAACAAAATGTAGTTATTCGTTTCTTTTTTTTTTATTATCGATATGTATTGGATGAAAAATTAGATAACAAGAATAGAAATTTCCATTATATATGCACAAAAAAAGAAATCAATATGCAACAATTCTAATAAATGCATGGAATCATCACAGCGCACATTTATCAAGGGAAGAGTTTAAACATCAATCATAAATCTAAACGAAAAGAGATATGGATCATGAATTTGCAGTGCTTCTCTACCTTTTGAATCGTTTTATCGTAAAGTGAAAGTGATTGTTGAGAAGAACGATAATGTAAATAAAGAATGCCAATACTGAATAACGCCGAAAGTAAAAAAATACAATCAAACCAGCGATGATAAAAATTAAACTGTAAATCGCCGAGAACTTGAGATATAATTTGCCTAAAATCAACTCGCTTCATTCCAAATCAAATCAATGTCAATCAACTCACCGATATTCTGCAGGCATATTCATTCGAATAAGAAGTACCGATGATATAAAATACATTCCCTTAAGAAAAATAAACACATGAATTCATTTCAATCTTTCGCTTAGCTTTACCATTAATTGTGCAAGACACAAAAATATCACATTCGCTGAGCGACTACTTGAAATGAAATAAAAGAACTAGAAAGGAAAGTCGATGAATAGATTGATCAGATGAATATCGAACCTTTGTTAACGTGATTAATAAACCACGAATACTTGTAACAACGATGATACCGATTAAGATAAACGATACATACTGTGACCAGAATTTCACATCGAATTCCCAATCAAAGTAATGTACGGTTAACTCGATACCTTTTGTCACCGGATCAACTAAAAGAATTCGTTTTCTTTTGTCTGAAGAAAGTCTGATCCTACCTTTTCCTACACGATTAAAAATGATGTTTATAAATGAAATGACGATCTTCCATATACAATACAATGAAAAGAAATGTCCAAGAACATGGTAATATTTTCCTTTCAAAGTCTTCGAATATTCAATTCGTTGTTGCAACGCTCGTAGGTCAACAAAATCACTGTATAGCTGAGAATAGATTTCTTCATATGTTGAAATATCTTGTTTGATTATGGAAATATCATTCGAATACGATGATGCGATCTGATCGGTAAATTGTAATGAAAATCGAGATTTAAATGTTCGACGGAGAATATGCCATGGATTGTTCGAATGAGCTGCTGAGGAGATCAATCGTAGTGAATTTTCATGTTCGATCAAAGCCATACGTTTCTTCTTCGAAGCGACCATTTCCATCACTTGTTTCAGACGCTTTTGAGCATCTCGTACATCCTTATCAGTTATAGACTAAAAAAAAGCGAACATTTTCTTTCTTCGAAACATTGACAATTAATTACATCTATGACAAAACGTCTTCTAGTATATTCTTTTGTCAATGACCGTATCGTTATTTCTCCCTATGCTAATTAACTATCATTTAACAAAATACGAAGGTCTCAAGTTGAATATTGTCGGTTTGTTCAAACTTACTCGAATGAAATAAGTCATGTACGTATACGGACAATTGACAGCTAAAAGAAATGCAATCAAATCTGAGAAATGTTTTATTAAGAATGGCTTTATTTACCACCAAAGCCACTGAGAATTGCCATTGCTGTGACACCGATGATTCCTACTCGACTGATACAAAATTCAATACTGAAGAATTCTTGTCGATTTGAAATTGGAAATGGATTTCCCAGTTTCCAAAAACTGTACAAATAAAAACACCAGGCAACAATGGTCAAAACTAAAACCAGACGAAAGTCTCGAACTAAAACAAAAAATTCCGATAAGCACTACTCGGCTTTGATCAATTCTGACTTTCTCTTACCAATTTTAATTGTATTCAACAATAAATAAGCGATATAAAATGGAATAAGAAAGACTAATAGAAAGAGCATTGCATACAGTTCTGTCTGCCAATAGATATAACGCGATCTGCAGCCATGAAAAACTTATATCAATGACGAAATCTTAAATACGAGAAAATAGCACATACCGTGGATTCAGTAGATCAAGAATTTCGAAGATAATCAACTCAAACATCATACAGCTCAATGCAAATGTTAATGCAAATGAAAGTATAACAAATCCATTTCTAACACCATAAGTTTGACCAAGTTGACTAACAAAAAATACCCAACCACCAAGTAAAAACGCGATCTAGAATCGATTGATTCTCACTTCAACAGCATTCTGTTTTCTTTTTTCAATTCAACATACTTGAGAAATTGTTACGACAATAGTATCTGTTAAGAAAGACATTCGCTTATCAAAATTAAACCATCTGATCCAACGAAATCAAAGCACCGTAGAAATGTTTAAACAAATCTAAAATAAACATACATAGGCGAAATTCCTGAACGAGTCATGTCACATGCATCGTAGAGAACCAGCTGATTACAAACACATGAAAAAAAAGTCATCGTCATGATATGTACGTACGTACGTACGTACGTAGTCGAGTAGGCAACGGATTTGTCCTTAATACTGATCAAATCAAATTATCACCTGTGATGTTTTTTTTTCGGAATATTAATTACCATGATCAGAAATGTTGTTTCATAAATATTTGTTTCGAGTTAACACAAATGCAATTGTCAAATTTACATTGTAGATGACGCTAAATATAAGGACATTATTGGTATAATATTTACAGATTCATAGTTAATTAGATAATTTTCTATCATTTATCTCATGTCAGCTGAAAATATTTAGACATCGTTTAACTATCATGGAGAAATCCGATCATCCATGATGAAAAAAAACAGTAAAATCATGGTCTGACGCAAAACTCTGCTCTGTTTATCAGAAACAAATATTCATTTAATTTTGACTCTATTATTGTTATCCTAATACAATCAGTGTCAATTTCAACTGAATATTGCAAGAGAAAAACATGTTTTCTTTTGCACATCCGAACATTGGATTAACTGTAATTGAATTTGATTCTGAAAACAAATAGATCATGTTTGCGCATTCAAGTATGTATTTGACCTTGTTCATTCACTTCATTATTAACTTTCCTAATTCATCTATTTCTTTGTCAGCTCACTTATCAATCACCGCAGGATGATTTGGTTCTTCGAGAGCATGTGGAATTTTTATTACAATTTCGCGTTGATCAATGCACATGAAATATTTTGTCATTCGATCGATCATCATGTGATATTTGTTAATAAAGTGTGTCGAAAATGAGCTGACCTTTTTCAGCTAAATGATCCTCCATTGTGTAGAGATATGTGATAATGTAGAAGAAAAGAAATACCCAATGTGTTTTATGTTAACTCATCAAAGATAAATATACTCCTATAGATCATTGTTGTCATTTATCACTTGAGAAAAGCGACATAGAAAGAAGTTGAGCATAAATGCCATTCGGTGTTTATGAAATGAAGATATTGATCTCTTCCATACACGTTTGCTTGACTGCCTGTTGTGTAGAACAAATAAGCATCAAATGATGTCTTTGTTATGTTCGCGAGTAGGGAGAAGGAAAGGACAATGACAATGATGATAAATTGTCTTACTCTAATGATCTTAACAGACGATATTTAACAGATTTTTTGTCGTACCTATCAAGTTGAGATCAATGGATTGTAGTTTGTGTCGTGTGACAATGATTTGTTAGTTATTTAGTTTCGACGCAATGTTCTCATGAGAATTCCTAATCAGCACACACGTCATGATTAAACATGGTTTATTCTTTTGTTCGATAATGAATCATGAAATTAATTGTAAACGTGTTAAATCGGATTCAAGTGTGTTGATACTCGGTATCTCTACCTTTCTTTCTTCTCCTTCCCTACTCGGATATAAACAATGCACTTCTTACGTCGTCTTTCTATCTCTCTGGAGACTCATTTCACTAGAAGAGAAAAAAAGACAAATGACATCGCTTATTATATCATTGAAAGGATTTCCTTGAGTGAATTCTTCATAAAAAGTCATATCCTTTCTTTCTTCCACATTCATCTCTAGCGACGATCAAAACGTCATTCACTCATTCATTGTTATGCCCTCGAGCATTGACGTCGAGCTGATATCAGTTCAACGTCATGTGTGTATGTGTCTGTATCGACACTCAACGATGCATTTTAATCGTTCTATCACGTCTTCAAGTCTATCTGACAGGTGAAGTGATGCGATGATCGACTTGACTAACTCAATATGCAAACAAGATACTAGTTCTCTTCTTTCACAAGATACGAATGAGAGAGAGAGAGAGAGAAGAGAGAGAAAAACACAAACTATTAGATATACTTAAGAGTTGATTTTTGAGTAGGTAAATGAGAAGAAGACGATACATTCCTTGTTTATCTATCACATATAAATGAAGACGTGACTTCCATTTTCTTCTTGACGCATACGGAGATAAATCCTTGACTCAAAACAACAGAAACAGTAATATTCGTTGGACTGACACAAACGTACTTCTCAACATCCGGTGCCATCAAATTTTGTAAGTGACATATATACCTGCCATTCTCGACAGAGACAAATTATCTAAATGGTTTGTCACTTTCATACATTGTTCAATTTACTCCTGCTGAGACATCCCTTCCATTCACGATTCTATAAAAAGAGAGAGTATGAGGTGAAACTTCCTTTTGGGAAATCTACAGATATACATACAGCGACCTAATTCGTGAAAGAGACCTCGGTTATTACTGTCATCTGACTGACTGATTTCTATTGTGTTTCTATTTTTTGTTTTTTAGATATTTATCTGAATGAATGAAGCAATCCACTGCACGTACTCTAATAGCTGTCTCTCTTGCACTCAGTATGATCTCATTTGTCTTGAGTTTAATTGCTTTATACTTACCTCATTGGAAATACATTCACTTTCGTTCAACATTATCGCCAATCATTCCAACAGACAACAATCATATGGATCCATTGATACGCGGTGAAATTGAAAGATACGCCGATGTTCTTTTTCCTCGTGGTATATAGATTTATCGCTTTCTCATTTCTATTGAAAAACGTTTCTCTTCTAGATCAAAAACATTCATATGGTTTATCATCTCATTGTATTGTTGGTGAAAAATGTGGTCATAATCTTTTACCATCATTTTCCGACACTGAATACACTGCTTGTCACGGAATAAAACATCACGAGCAGTGCATATTTTCTTCTCATTCGAATTTCTCATCGAACAAATGTATTTGTCAAAGGCCGTTGTACACCAACACGATTCGCACATTTCTCATTCTCGCAATTGTTTTCGAAAGCCTATTCTTTCTCGGCAATTTTCTTCGCTTACATCGTTATATTCCTTTTCTAAACGATCTTCAATTACGTATAGTAGTCATTGTTTCCGCTCTATTTTCGTTCTTATCCCTGTTGATCATTATCATTCAGCATAAGACATATGAATCATACGAAACTTTAGTTTACTTCGAAACTATGCGTGGATATTATTCACGTCGACAAATTTATCCGTTTGCACACGATTTAGAAGTTATCATTAACCAAATAACATCAAATTTAGATATACAATCAGGCTCATCATTTATCTGTATGATCGTTGTATTTGTGCTTACGATTATATCATTTTTTACATCGTCAACAGTGGAAATAAAAGTTGAATCAAGTTTTGATGAAGACGAGAAGAAAGACGAACAGAAAGCTTCGATGGAACGGTTTATACCTTATGAACAAATTCGTTTTCCACGGCAAACTAAAGTTTAGTCGAATTAGTATAGATTTATTTTTGTTTTCTGTACGTGTTTTTGTAGTTTTTTTTTCTGTGTGTTAGATAAATTAGGATTTTTCAAAAGCAAGATAAATTATCAAATGTGCCTCTGAACTGGGAGCTCGTTTGCATCAAATAACAATATTTCTTCTTGCGCCGTGATAAACCTCCTAATATTTTATCCATATTTTTCTACTTTGTTTCAGCAAGACATTACTTTATCATTATTCTTGTCTTGTACATCTGTGGTTGCCTTCTGCGCAATGATATTGTCAAACGAACTTCTAATACATGTCAGCACAACCAATCTAGTAGAATCATAATTCATTTTGCCATCCTAACACAAAATGATAGACACGAGTGAATTGAAATTATCTTATCGATAAGTGCTACTGTTGAAAAATACGAAATAAAAAGACGACGTTGCTGATAGAAGAGGGTGGATGTTTTTCTTTTCTGTTGTTTCCTTTGTCCATATATATATATATACAACTATATAGATGGATCATCGCATATGCCTGACACGTCTGTATAATCGGATATCAGATGCGTTGATAACTAAGAAAGAATCTTTTTTTTTGCGCATTTTAGATTCTATTCAATATGAGATATTTAACAATTTCGTTTCTTCTCGTTCTCATTGCATGTTTGTTTGTCTTACAAATCGATGCGTAAGTAAAAACGATAATTTCCTATGGATTCAGACGGTGCTTTTTGAAAATTTTCAATAGATTTTTTACGGGCGGAGCAAAAGACAAAAGCAAAGACAAGGGCCAATGTAGCTTATACAAAGGTCGATGTGGTGGAACAATCAATAACAAATGCTGTAAACTACCATTGAAATGTGCTAAACAAACGAAAATTTGCGGTCAAGATAAGTTATGTTGCGTTACCGAAGCCGATATTCAACGTCATAAACAAGAAAGTGGTAGTTGGAAAGATAGTCGTAATGGTTAATTCATCTACAGCAATAATCGAACTGAAATACATTGATCCATTTATTGATATTTTATTCTTGTCTTTTAATCAATAAAGAGGCTTGTATTTGTAGCTTTGTCAGTTGAGATGAGTACAAAACTCAGAAATCAGCGACATCTGATTGTGAGATATAAACATTGATCAAGAATTCTGGAAGCATATGAAAGTTGTCGAGAGAATAGGTCGATCGGTAACATCTGGTATGAAAAGCATACTCTATCCTATTTATTGGTATTGGATGATATTAATTGTCCAATGGTTATGATTTAAGATTTTGTAGAATTGCTACAAAAGACTTTCTTTTTATCTCCGCGTACGAAAAGCTATTTTCGATTGAAATGACGTCACTAGATACAATGCCGATCGCTGAGCCATTCGAGCTTCCATGTGGACTGAAAATATCCAACCGGATAGTGAAAGCTGCAATGGAAGAATCACTTGGCACTGGTGATAACCAGCCAAATGAATATATTTATCGTCTCTATGATCGTTGGGCAAAAGGTTCCTATGGACTTCTCTTGACTGGAAATGTACAAGTAGACGAGCGTTATCCTGGTCTTATGACTGATCTAATGATATCAAGCAAGGAAAAGACTGATATAGAAAAATGGAAACGTTATGCCGATGTGAGCCAAAGTCATGGCACACCGACTATCGTTCAAATCAATCATGCTGGTCGTCAATCTCCAATGGGAAAACGACCTTTTCGGCAACCTCCTATAGCTCCCAGTCCAATTCCGATGTCAATGGGAGATAGTTTTATTGCTAGAACATTGCAACGCATCGTTATGCCTAAACCAAAAGAAATGACGGTAGCGCAGATCGAAGATGTAGTTCGAAGATTTGCCGACACAGCGGAGATTATGGCAAAAGCAGGTTTTGCCGGCGTGGAAATTCACGGCAGTCATGGTTATTTAGTTAGTAGTTTTTTATCACCAAAGTCAAACAAACGAACTGATGATTATGGCGCTACACCTAAAGATCGAATGAAATTTTTATTTCAAATCATCGACGCCATTCGAGCAGTTGTACCGCGAACTTTTGCTGTCGGTATCAAGTTAAATTCGTCTGATTTTAGTGCAGGTGGATTAACCGAAGACGAAGCTAAAGATCAGTTTCAATGGATTGACGAACATGGAGGTATCGACTTTATTGAAATATCCGGTGGAACTTATGAATCACCAGCGATGGCTGGAACAGAATACATTCCTCGATCCGAACGTACTCGTAAGCGAGAAGCTTACTTTCTCGAATTCGCGGCTAAAGTTCGTAACACAACGACTATTCCGCTCATAGTTACGGGTGGATTTCGTACTCGCAAAGGAATGAATGACGCCGTTCGTTCGAATGCATGCGATTTCGTCGGTATTGCCCGTCCGACTTGTCTTCAATTCAATCTACCAGAAATCTTACTCGACAAAACACTCGCTGATGAACATGCACGAGCCATACAATATGAAATTCGAGGTACACAGTTATTCAATCTAATTCCGATTAATGCTGTTGGGTCAGGTGTTACAACGCTTTGGCACAATTGGCAAATGCATCGCGTGGCAATCGACAATTGTGAACCAGATCCGAGTCTGACCGTTCACAGAAAGATCTTATCTACTCTTCTGAAATTACTAAAGAAATCGACTCCTTCGATTCTAATGATATTTAGTGTGATATTTATTTCTATTTTTATTAAAAGAGTTTTTCTATAATTTGAAATACGTGATCGTCTGGAAAAATAAATTTATTTTCATAGGATACAATGTCATTCTAAATGAGATCGACGCGTTAACAACAATTTCTCATGCTCGAGTGCAAACAGAAGTACAATTGAAAAAGAATGTTGAATTAACATTTTGTTTACGTGAAATGTTGACATAATAAACCGATTGGTGTCTCACTTGTAGTTCATTTTCCAATCGTACGCTCTTCCATAGCTAACCATATGGCATTCTGAAGCAAAGATATGAATATTTATACTCAAGTGCAACTTGCGAATGATTAAAATAATTATTTGTATTTTTTCTCGTATACAGAAATAGATAGTATCCTCTTGTCTTTAATAGGATACCTGAACATGCAGGGGAAGTCAATTATTTCCCGATGCTTGTTACTATGCCACGCAGAAGAATATTTTTTGTCTTCTTCCTGCAAACAACATCAATCCATCAATTAGAAACAATTATTGAACTTCATAGAGACAAGCTAGTTTGCATCGACTGCAAACGTCCTACAGTTCATTCGACATTCATTTCTTTCGAGATAATTTCATTAGTGAGTGTACATTAGCGAGGGTGTTAAAAAACTTTTTCAATTCTAAACATAATAGTTGCGAATTTTGATTACCATAAAAATGTGCTAACAAGTTTTTATGCGTCAGCTGAAACTAGAATCGCAATAGAAGAACAGATGCTAGGCTACCTCGAAAACTTGAATACGACAATATTGTCGGTTTAATAAATATACGCACACAAATTTATTTGCGAGGTGCCAGAAAGTCGACTGATAGTGACGTTTCGAGGAAATTTTTATCGATATGTCATATGTTATTTCGAAGGCTATTAGTTGAATAGCTCGCCAAAAGATCAATACAATGTAATTACTTAAATTCTCTGGATACTCATAGATGATAGTAAGAGAGAAGTTCTTTTCATATCTTGTATGTAGTTGATTGAATTTCGAGTGCATGACATAGTTGAATAAGTTCTTCTTTTCTTCGCTAGTTTTATTCATGTGTAACAATAACAAAAATCTTCACTTCTTATTTGCTTTTTCTGCAGTAAACAGCAAAGAGAGAGAGTTGTCAACGTTCGTCACTCTCTCTCTCTCCTGTTTTCCTCATTGTCCGAAACAATCTTCTCTTTTGCTTTCTATCGACATCATTATTTATCCATTCTCGAAGAGACAAGCATCTTTTTCGTATAAAATCGTTTTCTCATTAGATTATTGACAGTTAATATTAATAACGACAAACAAGATATCGACATAATAACCGAGTATGTAAGTACCCACTCTTCGACGCTCTTCTCATCATTGTCAAAAATACTTCGAAGTAGCTATTTAATAAAATAGGTTAATATTCGACT
The DNA here is from genome assembly GCA_905250025.1 of Adineta ricciae. NCBI lineage: Eukaryota > Metazoa > Rotifera > Eurotatoria > Adinetida > Adinetidae > Adineta > Adineta ricciae. The sequence goes on along the minus strand of CAJNOJ010000016.1, from coordinate 521,480 downwards.
TCGCCGTTCTGTCGGTCGACAAATCTTCACATTCGCGCATGCATAATCTGAGTACAAATCACACTGGCAGAGATTCATTAGCTCGAAAGGAATCAAGTAGTGAAATTCCATTTTCACAAATCGATGATTTTATTGTTCGATCTAACAGAAGAGGATCGTAGACAATGGCAAGAACATAAGTTAATAAAAGAAGACCGAGAGCACGAGAGAAAGAAACTTCTTTCTCTGAGTTTTCGTTCATCATTCTCTATATTCGAAGACATTAGTGCTTTTTCAATGACTGTTTACACGTCTAAACGTTATGATGTTTGCAAAAAGATTTAACATAGAATTAGAACAAATAACCGAGTCTGACTTCCGATAAATACATGACTTCCGATTCTTCCTGTTGATCAATGATATTATCAATACGAGTGAAAATAATGAACTCAGCAGCATGTACGAATAGATTTCATGACTTCATTCAAGTCTGTTCTAGTGCCTCGTTTCGCCTTTAGAAATAGACATACACTTCATGGTATTAAGAAGAGAAGAAGGAAAAAAAAACATTTTGCTTTATTGCATGTCAAACAGAGATTTGTGTCTTGAGGTAAGAGGACTTTACATGGTTGCGATGTCTTTCGCTCACCCCCCGAGAGTCAGATAATATTTCTGGCATGACTTTGCACGTTTCGACAAAGAATAAAAAAATAATGTGAAAGAATTTTCTAATTATATAGTAGAATAAAAGATATCACGTGATCCAATTTGTTTTCGTTGTAGATAATCACTGGTATACACGAAATTTTGAATCCAATTCGAACGATGGTAAGTGATAACTACGACGACGTACGTACTCAGAGAAATTTTGGACTTCTTTTCGCCGATGGTGAAAACGAAGAGAAAAGTCTGTTTATTAACCTGAATAATATTAGCACCATGAAAGGCGACTTTGTTTTTTCAATTGATGACAAAAAAAATTAATTATTCATCAGAAAGAATGCTTCATTGTCTTGATAAATAGTTCCGGTTATATTTGAAAAGAATTTCATATTTAGATTTCTGTCATTGAGGAAAAGAAAATTATCAAAGATACAGTTTTCCGCTGAGAAGAAACGCACTTCTGTCACAGTAACCTACTATCTTTCCTCTGCTGCTCATCGATGATAGTTGAAGAGGGAACCTAGTAGAGAGATATTTGTCTTCTTTTTCTCTGAACCATTTTGACATTCGTCAAACTAAATAATCATCTAAGTAAATTAGTGCAAGGTGAATTGAAGAAGATATCAAGCAGTAATTCGAAAAGGATTTTTCTTTGAGGCGAGAGAAAAAAAAAAGAACTTGTGTCCTAGTTCTTCTTCTTCTTGTCGATTTGTAAGATACTATAATAAACAACCAAACTACTAAACACTTCCGTTCGAATCGAATTATGTAGATAATGGTATTTAATATTCGTCTCGGTAAGATTTTTTTTTCTTTCATATACATGATCTATTCAGTGTAAGGTGGAAATTGAATTATAGAGCAACATGCAATGTCAGTTGCTTTTATTTATGAACTAGGCAATTAGCGAGAGAATCGTCTTTCGTTTACATATCGATGAAAACAACAAGAGCAGATCAGGTTGAGCGTGTAGATTCGAGAAGTATTTATCAGTTTGTCACCAGCAATTGAAAAAAATAACAGGAAAAAAACAACACATCATTCCCAGATGTAATTAAATCAATCAGTTTTATTTATCGACATCTTTATCTCTTTCTCCGATCTTCTTTCAGCACCCTATGGACAGTGACATCGTGTTAATTCAATCTATTAGATGAAATAGTGAAGAAAAGAAGTATTCGATAGACACAAAAAACAGGAGAAAGAAGAAGAAGAAAAAAGAACTAGGAAAAGTTAGTTTTTGTTACAACCGTTTTAAAGACATAGCACGTCATTTGTGTGTATAATGGCGAACCAAAATATAGACAAGGTCCGTATGTCAAGACAGACAAACAACTGATTTTTCTCTCTTCTAAATAAATATTTACTAACACTAGAATGTATTTTTCTTAGGTTGCACAACGAGAAATCGAGTCATTTATGACTCTCGGTTTCTATAATTACACTTGTTCATTTCTTGTTGTGTCGGATAATGTCAATAATCAACGCCGATGTTCTGTGGCTCGCACCACTTTTCATCAGTAGAAACACAACGATGACTGAAACAACATTTAGCTATCAGTTAGCCTCATTAACGCCAGCATTCAATCTGTCTCTAACATCGGCACCCTCCTCCGCTTTCTCATCAAAATCCATCGTGCTTTCTCATCAAAATCAACTTCCGTTGTTGAAATGGTCCGTTCGAATCATCGGCGGGCTGTTAATTATCATCGGTGGTATTGGAAATACACTATCCGCGTTAACATTAAGCCGAAAGAAATTACGAGCGCAAGTCACATCTATTTATCTCATAGCTTTAGCATTATCTGATCTTGGTAAAGATGAAAGTTTTGTTCTGAAAAAGAGATTTTCTTCAACTGTTGAATATGTTTAGGGAATGTTTTTTTCAGTGTTTTGAATTTCTATCTCGTTCGATTGGATCCGAACCAAAACATGCGTTTGTATAATAATCTTTCCTGTAAATTCCACATATTTTTCACCTACTACTTCATTAATCTCTCACCGACATTACTCGTCGCTGTCAGTGTACAACGTTATCTTGCCATAGCTAAACATCATTACTCTAAGAAGCACTGTACAGTCAAGAATGCTTACACTGTTATTGGATTGATTTGTTTGGTTTCATTTATCATTCAGTTACACTGGGGGATTTTCTATGAATTAGAAAGGATTCCAGTTCATCAAAGTTCATTGTCATTGAATCGCACGATCGTCTATCGACATGTTTGTAACATCTCGTTAAATTATCCTTCGTACCTATGGTTTCGTTCACATATGTTAGGCTATATACAATGGTTCCTCTTTACGCTATGTCCATTTATAATCATGTTAATACTTAATTCGTTGATCTTGAAAGTGATCGCATCGGCACGTCGAATTCAACAACGTATGAACCAAAAGAATAATCGTAAACGAGCTAAGCAGCGAAATATGACAATTATGCTCCTCTCTGTTTCCTGTGTATTTATTTTATTAACAGCGCCGGCGTCGACATTCATGGCATTTGGACATTTATTTCGAAATCTTCATGGACAAAAATCACAATCTCTATGGACAATGTTTTCCTTGATTTACTATGCAAATACGGCCGCAAATTTCGTTCTGTATTTTCTAACAGCGAATGTGTTTCGACAGGAACTCCGCGTCATGATTTTATCTCTACCAGGATGTTCAAAAATCTTTCCTGAACAATGTGAATTAATACGAACGAATACCAATCAAGGTGCAGACGTTGTTGGTATGGAAAGAAAATTCACGACGATACGGAGAACGCAGTACACAACAGTGCCGTTAGTCACATCAATCGCGTTGCCTTGCGACGAAGAGAATTGCAATGGACTGAAGAAAAACTCGGGCTCCACAAATATTTTGAAAGTTAATTCGAACACGCGTTTGCTAAGTGTAACTCATGCTTATCCGAGTTTTAGCGGAATATCCGATGAAGGACATTCGAAATTATGAAGACATGTTTTTTTTGTTTCGTTTTTCTTTTTTGTTTTGTGAGCAAAGAATTCTTAAGCTAAAAAAATAAGTGCGTATCTCGATGACGTACATATTTCCAGTGATTATGGTACATTCTCATCCCAAAGGGGAAAATCAGAAAGCTATTTATATATATATCATGACAACATGTGCCAATGAATAAATAATGATACGGAAATAAAGAATAGATCCTTTTTTTTACTTTCTATGTCTGCATATTACAGTCGATTTCACAGAAGACGGGTTGCTCAGTATTCGATGAAAATGAATGAATAAATATTTATTTGAGTCAATAGGAACATAGTACGGTGTAAAAAACGAAGAATTAGATTTTTTGGCGTATAGATGATGAATAGAATTTACTTGTATTGGTTGAGGTTTGTTCTTTGACGCGAGTGGACGGAGGTGCAACGCGTAAGCGCTCGATGTTGTTGGAAAATACGCGAAAATATCGAAGATTTGATCCTCGCGAACTGAAAAAAAGGCAAAGACAGGTAGAAATGGATTGTTGATGAAGGAAAATATTTTACCGTAACTTTGGTAGTTTTAGCACGTCATATCTTTCCCAATCTTCGATCAATGACGGAGACAAACGCGGCGGAGCACCGGGTAAACAATTATATATCTTTAAGAAACTCATGATATCCGGCTCACTTCGACATCTAAATATTCATTCGCCGGTGAATTGATCAAATGTGTTTATATATTTTATACCTGTTCAGTAGCTTTCGTCGACCTTCAGGTATATACGATAAAAATCCCAGTGCTACAGAGGCATTGCCAATCGTAATATCATTCGAAGACGAAAATAGATTACATAAATAATCAATCACGTCGACAGCAATCAGTGATTGTGGAACACCGGTATGTTTATGTACTTCTGAGCCTATGAAAGCAAAAATAGTTGCTTGGTAAAGTATTTCGTATGAATGTAACAGACCTGATTTCATATGTGCAAGTCTAGCGATACATTCGGCTGCTAAAGACTTGACTTTATCAACTTGTGACAATCGAAGTGTATCCATGAGAAGTCCACAACCGATTGCTGTTGTTACTGATCGTTTTTGTTCCGAAATCAAGCTCGATAGTACAACAATCTAAGAAATATTCAATCGATCAAAAGAACGATTGATTCAGTTTTATCAACAGACCTGAAACGCAGCCGTACATCGAGTAAATTCATCATTGGTTTGGAGAAACTTATCAAAATAATCAAACGAAAGTTGGTAATATTTACTTAAATATGACTGAATATGTGAATTATTGTACATAAATATCGCCAATGTATTTGATGCTTTCAGCTGTACATCGAGATTCGTTGCTTGTGTCAAATGAATAATATGTAAATAGGAAAAATCTAATGTATTCTCAATAATCGTCGAACATTCACTATTACCCAAAGCAATGCAGGCTAAGCAGTGAGCTGCTTCAACTTGTACGACGTCGCTTTTCGCATGCATGGTTAATGCGACAATTAATTTGATTCCGTCGTTGTTATGAATAACTTCTTGATTGGCGTGATTCGAAACGAAACCGGGTGCGCAGCAGACCAATTGTAAAGTTTTGAGAACGGTTAACACTAATGTTTCGTTATTCAATTTCAATAAACGTATCAAATATGGAATTCCTTGCGCATCGTTGATCTCTTCTTGAATGTTCATCTTAATCGTCGCTGCACCTTTGGTTAACTCATGCAAAGCTTCAGTCACAGCTAATAAATGCTCGTCGGATTTTAACATGTAGAATCCTATTAACTTTTTCACACCAATTTTCGTTGCAACATCACGTTTCCGGGAGGAACTCGTCTCACACAATGTCCACAATGTACAAACAATAACAATCTGTAACGTCGACATATTCGTTTTATCCAACAGAATTAATAATTGTTCAATCGCATGTTCACGTAGAAGAATATCTTGAACACGTGGATTCTTATGACTTAACGCTTGTATTGCTTCGATTGATACGTGTTGTAGTTCTTTTGACGAGGCCGTCAATGCTCCAAGTAAATGATCGCATACGCCATAATGTGCCAATATATTTTGTATTAATTCACTGTTTTTCACTAATTGACGAATGAAACGAATGACCGAGAGAGAGAGATTTAAATCGAAATCTTCGAGATAAACTTCGATCAGTAGACGAAGGAAATCTTTCGAATTGGCGACCTTCTGTTGGTATGTAGATGAGTTTGAAATGACATTCGACAGACAATCGAAATACGAACAAATGATCTGGGATGAATGTTCTTTAGTAATCAGTTTCATTAATGATTCAATGAGATCTTGTTCAACCATCGACTCAATCAGAGATTTATCTGTACTCAAACAGAGTAGCACACGACCTAAGATAATTAAAATTTCAGAATTTGTCGAACGCGTATGCTTTAACATGGCACTGAATGCATTTTTAATCGTTTTTAATTCACTTTTCACCGTGGGAACTTCGGTTGTGACATTGTAAAGAAGAATGAGTGTTGTTTGAAGTATATCATCATTTTTCGTCACGGTAAACAATTGAATCAATGTTGATAGCAAACCATTTTTCAACAACGGAAGCCAATATGGACTTATCGGAGAATTAGGTGTCGATCGACGCGTTAAAGATTCAATCATGCGACCACATATGATACTTTCTTCATCTTTAATCGAAACAAATAATCTCAATAACGATTTCCAAACATTGTATTGTTCGGTGAGAATTGGTAAATCAAGTAAATAGCGAACAGTACGTTCGTTTTGAGAAAGAATAGCAATGGAAATAATATCTAATCAAAAGAAAATCTTGTTCTCATTAGCAAAGTATTTCAATGAAAACTACCATTTCCGTTGGCGTCGATGGCGTGCAAATTAACAGGATATTCTAATAAACAATGGATAATTTCTAATCGTCCAGATGTTGTTGCGAGTAGTAAAGGAGTAAACTCATCAGCATCATGTGTGATGGCTTCTAATTGTGATTTTAAATCATTTCTTTTCTCCGCATCATCCAAAATATTCTTGACAATTCCGTCGAGACCATTGAATGTCGCACGATGAATTGGAAGATAACCATTGTCGTCATAAACGTTGACTTTGGTCAGTTCATCATTTACTTCGATATTGTATGCCGATGGATGCATCGTTAATTCGATAAGACGTCGGTATAGTTGTCACAACAGTCGATTTTTTTTTGTTAGAATGAACGCTGACAAGACGAGAAAAACGTATGTTTGTTGCTATAACTCAATTTCTTCTTTTCTTCTGTATATACCGACGATAAGAAATGAGCAAATGTCTTAATGAAAAACATTTTTTCCTTTTTTCTTCTTTTTTTTGCCGTTCAACGTTAATACGGAAAATGAATATAAAAAAACAACATCAAGTTGACATTGACATTCTAAATTTATAACACTGTCGAGAAACAATCAAATCGCCTTGCACACACACACACACTCTCTCTCTTCCTTTCTTTCTTTTCGTTCTCTCACATATTTCGACCGGTCATTCGATCGATAAATCACAATGAAGATAGTTAACACGGTTTCACGAGACGAAGAACATGCTGATGTTTCTAAAGATCACAAAGGAATCTATTGGCGATTACTTTTCCTTAATTTAGTCGTTCTATGGACATATCATTCGTTAATGTCTGCACAGAATTATTACATCAAGTATTTTCCAACGAGTCGATTAGAATTTTGGGGAACGGTGTTAGCTGGCAGTGTGATGTTATTCTGTCACATAGGTCAACTGTTTGGTTTTTATAAATATGGATTTACTAAACGTATCATACCTGGTTTTCTTGGATATATCATCATTGGAATTCTTGTTATGTCATGGAAAAATCCTATTATTTTATTAATCGCCTTTGGAACTGTCGGAGCTTTAAATACGTTAACTGAATCGCCAGTTTATGCAATTAGTGGGTTATTTCCAATTGGATCGTTTACACAAGCTGTTCAAGTGGGCAATGCTATTGCTGGCTTTTTAAATGTGTCTATCAATACAATTTTACGTTTAATTGTCTTACTTGTTCATAGCCATATCGATCAGGATCAATTATCGTTTTTTCTATTTATGAGTGTTGGAATTCTGTTGAGTTTTCTTGCAATTTATGTCTATTATCAATTGATACATATACCTTCGATACAGATTCGAATCCAACAGCAAATGATCGCGTTCAAACAGACGAAACATGATGATGTTGTTGACTTACATCTGATTAGAAATGAACTCTCCTATTGGCAACTAACAAAAATTCTTAAACCACATCTATTTGTACAATTTTATACACTATTTATTACTCTATTATTATGGCCAGGTATTCCTTGTAATGCTTCGAAACATGGTTGGTTTCAGTATGGTGGACACCTTTGGTGGTGCTCACCATTTGTTATCGGAACGTTTAATCTTGGTGATTTAGTTGGACGAATAGTGGCGATCAAAATTTATCAATATTTTTCCACGAAAATCTTGTTTATCGCTTCGATTCTACGAACATTTTTCGTTCTGATTATTATTTTCCGGCATGGGATTGACAATATCTTTTTATTGCTCTTAATCACTCTACTAGGATTTACTAATGGCCTTCTGGCAACTGTTGCGTTCATGTATCGTCCATCGGCTATCGTCGGAGTGAATAATTATGAAAAAGCTGCTTATCTGATGGCTTCTGCGTTGTACTTTGGGATTGCTAGCGGATCAATTGTTGCTGCTAGTTTATCTTCAAGTCATGTTCTCGAATAAATCTATACAATGTGAAATCGCGAAAGAAATAGTAAATTTTTTATAATATGTTTTATTATTGAGCATTAGTCAGCACAAGTATTCGACCATTGAGAATAATAGAAAAGAAAAAGAACGCACTCATCTCAACTTGATATTTACATCAGGTTTTTTCGTCTTCTTGCAAAGAAAAAAAAACTGTTTTTTTAAGAGTATTTTGTAAAAAAAAAAGAGAAGAAATCGGCTTGCACTAAGTGAATGTTTTAAATTACTAACTTCAATTTGATAAGGTAAGACTACAAAAACGTGATATTTGTTAAGATGCGTAACATAACTAACGGGCAATGTGAGGGAGTTTGAGTTCGAAAATAGCACAAGAATGACAATGAATGATGTTGTGTCGTACAGTTACAACGTGAATGAGAGCCGTTCTTTTACTTTACCGTACAACTGACTCGTGACGTGAGAGAAATAAGCTTTTAAATAGAACGTCGAAATTTAAGATTAAGTCATCGAGTTGATTCACTTTCGAGCGGTATTTACTCAACCTTTTCCAATCGAAAACACGATTGTTGCCTTCTAGTTCACTTTTCAACTTGTTAAACATGGCTAATTCGGATACAGTTCACCGATCATCGGATGACAGTTCGGCTTATGACGACTGTTTGGATCAACAAAGGAAATTCCGAGAAGATACAGAAGGCATCATTCAAACACAAGATTTATTATGTCAAAAACTGAAATCATTAATCTCACAACTATCTGCTGACGTGATATTCGATTTAATCAAAGAGTTGCATGAATTCAAAGTTAAATCCGATCAGATCGAACAGACAGCAACGGCAGTGCAACACCAGTTACAACACCTAATCAATGATGACACACAAGATTTGAAAGGGCAACTGATGGCCATATCAAATGCTTTCAATCCGGAATTGAATGATCATTTAGAGAACGATATCGAACATTTAAAAGAAGACGTTGAGCAATTAAAACTCTTGTTCGAAGAAATCAAACATCATAGCCGTCGAAGACGACAATCACACTCACAACCATCGACACGTACTATGGATTCACTACAGTCGACTGGACAAAATTGCTTACTATCCCTTGCAGGCCTTCCGAAAGAAAGCATTACGCCACAAACGACTGCTCACACAACGTTATCTAATTTACTCGTCAGACAAATCAGTCCGTCGATTATCGATCTAAACGAGAATGATTTTGATATTAGTGAAGAACGTCCGGAGGAGAAAGTGATTGAAATTAATAGTTCTGAACAAGCACCAAAAATTAGCCATAAAATTCGTCTTTCGAATAATATTGTTAAATGGCTACGCGGTCCATTGAAATTCGCAGTAGACGGTACATTTTATGTCGTTGATCTATTTGCACGAAACACGCATATTAGTGAAAGTGTTGTTAAAGCAGTGAAACAAGGCGCTGCGAAACAAAATCAATTCACATCAACAGAACACCCGAGCGATGAATTATTCAGATCACCCTTCATTGAAATTACACCTGACTGGAAATATGCTGGTGCGAATGATGATCAAGGTTATAGTAGTGATTCCTTTTGGATAAAAGATCCACAAAATCAACGACTTCTGGTGAAAATACAAGATCATGCTCTGTGTGCTGTCAATGAATGGTTAGCTTATGTCTTGGGAAAACTACTCGGTTTACCTATAAATGAAGTGCAGATTGCAATCTATGAAGATAAACTTGTAAGTCTACACAAAGATGTTGCCGAAGAAGACGAACAAACACTGACTTATATGGATTTACCAAAGAAAATCCAGCAGATTGTTATTACTGATCCATTATTAGAGGGCATGGATCTATTCGATCACATTATACAAAATGTTGATCGAAATCCACGAAATATTCTGATCACCATACCAAAAGATACTTCGGTCGAAGAGGAAAATGTGAAATTAAAAATACATCTCATCGACCATTCTCCATGCTTTGGAATGGGCAAACTCAATGGTCTCAGTGTTTTCGCTAACAAATTCCATAGTCAACATCTAGCAGTGGTCAAATTCGATCCAATTGGTCAAGCGAAGAAGTTTGAACAATATCTATGCAAATTACCTATAGAAGATCGTGCGTTGATTGCAAAAACGCTAAATCGTTTTGCATCTGTTACTGACGAACAAATCGATTGGTTGATAACCGAAGTGCAAGATTTATTATCAACTAGTCAATACAATCGTATTCACAGTGTTTTATATCGACAACGTGATATTGCAAGACGCTATATAAAACAATGGGGGATTGAACCTCGATCTACAAGTATTCGCCCACAAAAAACAGAAGAAGAAGAAGAAGAAGAGGAGGATACTCGTCTCTAACATTAAGCATACGAAAAAGAAAGTGTGTTTTGTACTCATTTATTGATTTAACCACGCATGATGTACATAGAAGTTTTTCATAAATAAGCGCAACCCTCTACGGGAGTTCAGATTCTCGTGGAATTTTCAAGCAGTTGCTCTGGTGGACTAGTATTCCTACAAATCCACACACTTTCGTCATTGCAACATGAAATCTTTTTTTACCATACTTCTTCAGGTAATCAACAAGCAAATCGACTACACAATGAAGAGAGCGTACCATGCATTTTGTCTTCACATATTTTGAAAATGAAAATGAAAGGAGAAAAATAAAAAGTGTATAAGCACTATAGATGTCGTGTACCATAGGACTTCCAGAAAACTACTTATCAATTACTCTAAGCGGTATAAAAGACTTATTTAGTCACAAACAAGTTGCGATGACGAAAATGAGCGGGTCGGAAAGAAGTACCGATCTGCCGGAGCAACATTTTTATTATTGTACATCGAGAAATGTGATTTATTTGTTGTCTCCATACAAGATGGCGATGATTTCTAAAGATAAAAAATTGACGTATAGGAAAAGTATCCTTATCTGATTTGTGCGTGTCGTTGCGGGGAGTATAAAATACTCTATAAGTTAGTTAGTTCTGCTCGTCATCTAGTACTGAAATCGAACGCGTATTGTTATCGAGAAATCACAACGAAGAGAAAAAGACTGTCAATCGTTTGTTTGCTTGTTGAATAGGAAAACGATCTTGTTCTTTAAGTGGATTTTTTTTCTGTAAGTATATTAACTAGGACGATCGATCGATCGTTCGTTCGTCTGAAAGACTCAGTTCTATGATAACATGTATCGCACAGATTGATTTCTTTTTTACGCCTGTTGACATCGAACAATGATAGTGAATATGAAGAAAACTGTCATATCTTTGTCGAGATATTCATTTCACTCATGGAGAAGACAATGTTTCGAAAATCGATCGATTCTACTGAAGAAAAAATGATACGACAACCTGGCAACATGAACAAAAGATCATCGTTTCACGATACGGTATAAAACCGACAAGACATGCTAGTTTTTCTTCCGTAACAATCAGTTTTATACTTAGGTAATGCGTACTCAACAGTTGGTACGCGTGCTGAAGACGATGAATACTGTGGGAGAAATTCGAAGGGAAGATGTTCTTGGATTGAACATCGATGGTAAACAACGTCATCGACGTTCAGCAACGATGGTAGGATAATGCAATAGAAAGAATGTTCTCACTAATCAGCAATTGATTAGCACTTTAGTATTTTGTTGAGATAAAAATAATTCAATAAACACTAACATCGTCTTTTCTTTCCTTTTTTTTTGTTGTCTTCATTCCTTTTAATGAGAAATCATTCAGTTTTAGAAGTATGTGTTCGCAATTTATCAGTTCTCTGAATTGTCAAAAAGATGATTGTGATTTGTTTTTGGATGAAAGAATAAGATGATTATAAGAGATAAGTAAAAAAGCGATTCAGATCATCGGAATGCGGCGACCATCACGATTGTCATCATTTGCTTCAGCTGAAACTCGTATTCATTTCCGTATAGATCGCGAACGCCTTTCCGTAATTAATAATTGAACTTTTCACATAATTATAGATTTTCATTACTTTTAGGCTGCCTCCGAAGAGAGTAGTGACACATCGAGTGTTTCACCCGTACTTAGTTCTCAAGGACTCATACCAGGAACAACAGCTAGTTCACGTCGAATTGGTCAACGATTCATTATCCTTCATTATTCACCTTTTAAAGCGGTGTAAGCTTAATGATTCGATTAATCTGCACGCTCGGAGCTCATCATTGTTTTCTCTGTTTTTAAGATGGGACTGGGTTGTTATTTTACTCGTGTTATACACAGGAATCATCACGCCATATACAATTTCATTTCTATCTGATGAAGATCAAAAACGATCGAATTTGAATGCACAAGCATCAACCAGAGAATTCAATCGAGAAAGAACGAGTACTCATTTGCTCGTTGTCATCGATGTGCTGGTAGATACGGTCTTTATTCTTGATATTTTAATTAGCTTTCGGTGAGTTCTTCTAGCAGTTAGCACGTAATCAATGACGTTGTTGTTATTTAGAACGACGTTTGTTTTGAAAGAAACTAATGAAGTAATAACCAGTCCAATTTTAATTGCCAAACATTTCGTTATTGATTCCTGGAGACGTTTCGGTGCTGATGTTCTCGGCGCTCTACCATGGGATATTCTTTTCTATGGCAATGGAAGTCATTCCGTATGATCAATGCTACATAAATAAAATCGCATTTAGGAAAGCATGGCTTTTATTTTCTGATTTTAGACAATGCGTCTGGCAAACTGTTTTAAATTAGCACGTCTTTTACGTTTAATCGAATTCATTCGAAATTTTCAAAACACCGAATATCGCTCTGCTGTCCTGATCTTTCTTATGCTTCTCTTCGCTATTGCTGCACACTGGCTCGCATGTATCTTTCATTTTATTGCTATTCTTGAAAGGCCGAATCTATCCGTCAAATATTCTTGGTTAGATCATCTGGCACAGAAGTACGAAATGCCATACCTTGCTAATGATACATTGAGTGGACCGGATGTGAAATCGAAATATTTAACAGCGCTTTTCTTTGCTATGACATCGCTGACATCAGTTGGATTTGGTAATGTCGCCGCGAATACGAACGGGGAGAAACTTTTCTCGATTCTATCAATGTTAGCTGGCTCATTTCTAAGTGCATCTATACTTGGAAGTGTAACAACAATTATTATCAAATTATATCAAGGTGCCGAAGAGTTAAAAGAAATGAAGCAAAGTATCGATGATTTTATTAAGCATCATCGTGTTAATAAACAATTAGCTAAACGAATGGAAGACTCGTTTGAACACGAATGGAAAAACACGAAAGGTATCGATATGAATAGTATACTGAAGACATTTCCCGAATGCATTCAAGCCGATATATGTTTACATCTGAATCGAGAACTTTTGAACAATTGTCCGGTTTTTGAAGATGCAAGTGAAGTTGCATTGCGTGCGCTAGCTTTGCTTTTCAAATCAACACATGTTCCACCGAACGATGCACTCATTCATCAAGGTGATGTGATTAATTCAATTTATTTTATTCGTGGTGGTCAAGTGGAAATCTTACAAAACAATGAACTACTGGCGATACTCGGTCGGAATGACACATTTGGAGAAAATCCTTTGCATTCAAAAGTTGCAGATAAATCCAAATGTGTTGTACGAGGTTTAACTTATTGTACGTTGAATCGAATACATCGTGATGATTTACTCTATGTTTTACGAATCTACCCGGACTTTGCAAAGTCATTCATCAAACGATTTCGTCTAACATTTGATCTTCGACAGTGTGAATTAAATGAATCTAAACCGTTTTATAAATTAGATGCAGATATTCAGACGTTAATCAAAGAACGTAACCCAAAATTACAGAGAGATCGACGATTGAGTGTTTTAAGTCAACGAGAAGACGAAGCGAATCGATTAGCGAGTGTACGTTCGTATCGTAGTCTTTGCAGAAGTGCCGATCTAAGTATTGCGAGATCGACTAGTACGACAGTTGAACTATCAGTGGAGCAAGCACAAATAACCGCAGAACATTTTGGCTTTTGTCGAGAAAGAAAGCAAACGACATTATCTATTCCATCATCTCACAGTGAGTATTATTCAATTCTATATGAATATTTTCCTATGCATATTGTCTTAGGTCTTTATCCAATATTTCTCACCGTACCAAAAATCACGACAGCTATTTTTCCCGACAAATCGAAGTATTTACCATTTTTAAACTCTCTATGAAAGTGTAGTTTCTTCTCGTTTATAGTTCAGTGAATAGTGGTGGAAATGATTCAATACAAAATATGGTCGATATAGATGTACAGCTGGCACATTTACAGAAGTAACAGGGAAAAGATTAATAATTTTCATATTCTGACAGTTTGTGATTATATTTAGGCGTGTTGATGGTCTTGAACGACTCATTGATGCGAAAATGAAAGTTTTATTTGATACTGCCAACAGTCTGGCATTGGCGAATCTTCAACGACAATGAAATAATTTCGCTCAATTAACTTAAACTGCAAACATTGACAGCTCGTGTTGTAACTGATTGATTTCGAACAAACTGATTAACCTGATATTGAATATGATGTTTAACATAAATCTAGAGAGAAAATGGATCAATAAACAACTATCAGTCTTTGATTACACATTAGGCTCAACCGTGATTTGTGAAGAGTTAAATAGTATCAGTTGAATTGGTTTTCACTCTAGAACTTTCTTAATTAAGGGAGAATATTGATAAATTTCCGGGTAAAGTAAGATTTACTTTGAGGGAGCAAAAGGCAATGGGAAAAATTGCTGAGTTTTATTTGAACTTCAAGAGATAATACATTTACTACAAAAAAGTTTGTTAACCTCGAAAAGTACTCATGAATTCTGTTAATTCGAGAACAGAGTTTATCATATCTGCATATTTTCGTGTTTCATACGCTTCAGCGATTGAGTCATTGATCAGAAAAAAGCATTTAATCAAATTGAAAAAACGCAAAACGGCATCACGATAGTTGCATTTGTAAAGAAGATATCGCCATACCAGTTCAGCATACATATCTTGAGCTCGAATCACTGCGGTCACATTCGATAAATTAGCAGCGACTGCTGCCGAGTAGGTAGTATACCTAGATGTCATAAAAGAAAGTATTGCACACATCAGTTTCACCACTGTCACATCAGGATCAAGTTGATCAATTAAACGAACAAATGATGCAACTGCTGATGGTCGAAAAATAAGTTCGGCAGAGTTGACAAAGGACGGATTTGCATATAATTGCACGTGATGCAGCATAGAAGCAACACCGACACCCGTAGTGTATTCGACTGTATGATGGAGTAATGTACTTCGATCATGTACAGATAACGAAAGAAAATCACGATTCTTTTCGAAAACCAGTTGAACATTTGTCATCACTGACGTGAAAAAGTTACTCACTGATGTGTATTTAAATCGAGCCTTCAATGGTAGCATATCCTGCTCCTTCACAAAATTCTCAACAAACGAAAAGCCACTGTAAGTGTCAAAACAATGGACTAGATTGGATATTTGATTCCATTGATCGACACTCAATGTAGATTGATCTGCTCGTAATAGATTCACGGTGGGAATCTAAACATAAACACAATCATCAGATGTGACAAGATGGAATGAAAAACAAAAGATGCCTTTTTACCAATGAAGGTTCATGTATTCTGGCTAAAGCTGTTACTGTCGAAGTTTTCTTTTCAGCTTTTCGATGTTTTGTAGTTTGAGGACCTCGAATCATATCACTCATCATACCCATGGCAAAGCATTTTGCTAATCGACAATATGCACATATCCGACGATTATTGATATTGATTTCACAGTTTCCGTCATAATCACATGGCGACAGTGTCTAAAATAAAAATGAGACGATTTGGAACAGATGTTTTTTTTTGTTAATCTCTGAGTACGAACCGATTTCTTCAGAGCATTTCGTCTAAAGAAAACTTTGCATGAACGACAAACGATGGCACCATAGTACGAATATTGAGCAGATTCACCACAAACCTTACAAATACAGGCAGTTGTTTCTCGCTGTCGTGTTGTTTCTGTTTCATTCATTATTAGAAATGACGAGGAATAGGGAAGCAGGCGAACACAGGTTGAAACGCACCGCAAAAGTGTAAAAAAAGTGTACTAAATCTGACAGAACGAAGAATAGAGAGCGAGGCAAAAAAACATCTTCTGCCGAACGCGAGAAAAGAAAACTAATGTAATGATCTCTCTCTCTCTGTCAAGGCGACCTAACAGACATCGCCAGATTTTCTATGCAATCCACATGACCTCATCCATCTCTTTTTCATAGACGAAGAGGATATGAAAAAGGAATTTCTCTTGAAAAAATCATTCATGCACTCTTCAACTGGATTATAAGAATAAATGAATATCGTCAAAGTGCGCAAAAACATTCTTCTCGTCCTTTTTCATGTTCTTCGTTGTGATGACTCATCCGTGAAGTCGTCCTGTATGTGTCACACATAAGATAAACCCTTCATTATTGTTCATTCTTGATTGAAAAATACAAAACAGATATCGATTTCTGTGACGTGGATGTAATGGGACTACGTGAAACTGACCTGTGTGATCTTTCTCAACTCTGTGCTACAATGTTTTCGACATATAATAGTCTGTCTGACAACGACCAAAGATGAAGATTTTTGAAGACCTCACATATTGCACTGGATGATTTTTTAAAAGATACTTTTGAGTCTACATATTGTTGGACTGTTGATTTCTGTGAAAGCAAATAAAATAAATATTGAACATCGAACTGAATGTCTAGATTCGAGTATGTGTATGTCACAATGTGGATACTGTGGAAGTGGTGATGCTTTTTGTAGAGTTTGTTGTCAGAGTGGTCTGTGCCATGGAGGTTCAGGATCAGGTGGAGGTGATTCGAATACATACCGCGGAGAACGAACACACTTTGATGGTATACACTCTTCACTACGAACTCTCTCCTCTACATTCATTTTCATGTATAGTTGCGGTGGGTTACACAGCTTGTGGAACACTTCGTTCACGTTTTGACATGGTTGCAGCGTTGAATGCTCCTCAGTTTCATTCACATATACCAAATGTAAACCCGAATACGTGTTCAAGTACCATCTGGAAGTGCTGATGCTGCCATTGTTGATCAGCGTCCAGTTTGTAAAATGGTATATGTTTCATAACAAAAGTGACTGTTTCTATCCGACTGAATGTACCTGAAATGATATGGTAGGGTGATGTGGATCTCAACGACGCAGCTTTTGTAAGAATAGGTAGCATTTTAGCTGGTCGAATTCGTATCAGTTGACATTAGCTTTAATTCCGTTTTGCTCTACTTTTCGTTCGAATCCTGTTTACTCTGAATCACTGCAATAAAATCATTCTCGTGTTTTCTGTAAGCGTTACCCCTGCCACTCATCTCGTTATCACAAATATGAAGGAAGTAAAGGCAAGTGTAGTCATTCCAATTTGGATTTAGTTACAACACTCAGTCAGTGTTGTTGAAGTGAGCAACAGCTTATTTATTGTACTATTGATTTCCATGAGGCCTAGAGGCAATTTTGACATATTCATAAAGTCGAATATATATCGTGTACGATTCAACAAATCACATAAAAAGGAATGAAAACATTCATTCATTATTATCATGTCGCCCAGTGATATTGGATAATCTCATTTTGCCAATTGCTCTAAATTAAATCTCTGTCCTACATACATCGTTTGTCTATTCCGCGCTAGCCGGCCGAACTTCATTCATCATATTTGACGAACATTTCCTGTGAAATATTGCCCAATTGTGTAGCAATACGTACATAAACATTATTGTTTAACAATATTCTCTTTCTCGTAGAGAAGAGTCTTAGAAACATAAATGGTTTGCTTGCTTGTTTGCTTGTATGTCCGCAGGGTCAAAAAAACATTGGAAATCGATTTTTCCGAAAAGACATTTCCAGATGTATTTCGATGCGGAGACTTCAAATCTAATGTTATTTTTTTGAAATTTTTCATAAAAAACACTTTTTTAGACAAAGAACCATTTTTTTAGAAAAAAATTTTTTTTTAATAAAATTTTACCAAAGGGCTTTCGGGGTCCAGGAATTCAAATCTGATGTTGGTTTCTCCAAATTTCTTGTAAAAAAAATTTTTTGAGACAAAGGACCATTTTTTCATGAAAAAAATTTTTTTTTGTGAAGACTGACGAAAGGCTTTTTTGACGTCGGTGAAGTTAGCACCATATTCGTTTAGGAATGCATTCCAACCGTTCCAATCAGCGTTCCAAGTAGAACTCGGCGAGCTCTATCTAATGGTGTGTTTATATTTTCCGTAGTTGAAACGATAGTTAAAAAAATTACAAAATACTTCATTTTTTTAATAAAATGCTGGCACCATATTCGAGTAAAAGCTTCCCATATTCGTTCAGGAATGCGTTCCAACCGTTTCAAACAGCGTTACAAGTAGAACTCAACGAGCTCTATCTAGTGGTATGCTCAGTTGCGACCTAGTCCCAACTTTGGTTTTTCGGATCAGTACTGCCGTTATTAGAAGCCTAAAAATAAAAACTCGAGTTATGGGAAAACTGAGCATACCACCAGATAGAGCTCGTTGAGTTCTACGTGGAACGCTGTTTGGAACGGTTGGAACGCATTCCTGAACGAATATGGGAAGCTTTTACTCGAATATGGTGCTAACTTCACCAACGTGCTTTTTTGGGTTGAGGAACTCGAATCTGATGTCATCTCTTTGAAATTTTTCATAAAAAAAAATTTTTTTGAGACAGACCCAGTTTTTTTTACGAAAAAAAAATTTTTTTTCATGAAATTTCAACAAAGGGATTTTTTGGGTCAAGGGATTCAAGTTTGATGTTAGTTTCTCGAAATTTTTTGTAAAAAATGATTTTTTAGACAAAGAGCCGTCTTTACAAAAAAAAATTTTTCTATGAAATTTGACTACATGGTTTTCAATCTCGAGGAACAGGAATCTGATGTTAGCTTTTTAAAATTTTTCATAAAACAAATTTTTTAGGAGAAGGGTTATTTTTTACGGAAAAATTGTTTTTTGGTGAAGTTTGACCGAAGGGTTTTTGAAGTCGAGAATTACGAATCTCAAATCAGGTTTTACATATTATATAAACAGAAACTTCAGTGATATTATAGAGGATGATTTGTACGAGAAAGAGCTGAGCGAGTCCACAGACGAGCGTTACTTGTATTATCATACACCGTCATGACATCTTTGACTTTCGCAGATATTTTTCGAAACGCCATGCATTTCAATACACACGAAGGGTTATTGTTCAGGTCCACTTGTCGATTTAGCAATTTATTCAAGATTCAACAAATACGATTGCACATCATAGGCGGTTACGCTCTCATTTTTCACCAACTCGTACGAAACACAATGGACATTGATATTATCGTTCACGAAGACGACTTCGAAAGAGCCAAAACAGTAAGTTATCCATTCTGCTTAGCGGTCATTTCACATATAACCTGTTAGATATTGATTGAAATCGGCTACAAAAAAGTCATCGGCGACGGTCTTTGTATCCGCTTCCAACATGAAGCATTTCTGCCCATTGATGTTTTGTCATCACTTGTTTTTGGCGATCACCCAACAGAATCAAATAGCATCGAAAGTGATGCAGATATTAAGTTCTGTACTCTCCCAAGTAAGAATTAAATATACAAACAAAACTGTCAAGACCTCTTCTTTTCCTTTTTAGTATTAGTTCTCACAAAGCTCAAGCCCAGGTCAAAAAATCCCGTTGGTTGTTGCAAATTTTATGAGCGATCTTTTAAGCTATATTCTATGATGACCCTTAGAAAATCCATGTTTCGGATCCGTCGAATTCCTGTAGGATCTGATAAAATCCTATATTGGATCCGAGTATGGGATTGCTCGACCTGGGGGGCACATATTGGTCGTCCATGTACGAAGGCAGCGATAGCAAAGAAAAAGATGGGTGAGTTTGTGCATTTAGTGTTCAAATATGATTACGTCTTTTGTTAGATAATGCGAATATATGCAACTTGATTCTCATTCACGATCTGGACGTCCACTATGCAAAGAATAACAACTTCGATTGTATTACACAACATGTTTACGAAAAGTATTACCAAAACCTATACGAAGAAATCAACTTTGATCATCGTGAAAAAAAAGAAAAAAAACAAGTGTATATGCCAATAGAAGTCAAGTAATGGATATGTTCACCGTTTGGTGTAATTCTCATGATGTACGTGAGATAATCAAGGTGGCGTTTAACGTTTCGGTCAAATTTTCACTTTTCCTTTGTCTTTTCACAAGTCATATTTTCTTTTTACGTTCTTTATTTGCTCATAATTGATCATTAATAAAGTGATTGCTTTGTACTTGTTCAATATATTCACACCATCTTTGAATTGGCTCGGCACAAAACAGGCGAAGGAAAATGAAAAAGGAAATTCGCAGTCATGCATCAGACGACATAAGATCGACGTCGTCATGTGAGATTAGAGAAGAATCCTGCTTTGTTTTTGACGTAACAGATGATGAGTGATGATTTATTAAGACCAAAAAGTGAAGTCTGCTAATTTCGACAAGTGTTTGCTTCTTCCGTTGCTTCGATCACACAGTTTATCATATCTGCATATTTTCGTGTTTCATACGCTTCAGCGATTGAGTCGTTCATCAGAAAAAAGCATTTAATCAAATTGAAAAAACGCAGAACGGCATCACGATAGTTGTATTTGTAAAGAAGATATCGCCATACCAGTTCAGCATACATATCTTGAGCTCGAATCACTGCGGTCACATTCGATAAATTAGCAGCGACTGCTGCCGAGTAGGTAGTATACCTAGATGTCATAAAAGAAAGTATTGCACACATCAGTTTCACCACTGTCACATCAGGATCAAGTTGATCAATTAAACGAACAAATGATGCAACTGCTGATGGTCGAAAAATAAGTTCGGCAGAGTTGACAAAGGACGGATTTGCATATAATTGCACGTGATGCAGCATAGAAGCAACACCGACACCCGTAGTGTATTCGACTGTATGATGGAGTAATGTACTTCGATCATGTACAGATAACGAAAGAAAATCACGATTCTTTTCGAAAACCAGTTGAACATTTGTCATCACTGACGTGAAAAAGTTACTCACTGATGTGTATTTAAATCGAGCCTTCAATGGTAGCATATCCTGCTCCTTCACAAAATTCTCAACAAACGAAAAACCACTGTAAGCGTCAAAACAATGGACTAGGTTCGATATTTGATTCCATTGATCGACACTCAATGTAGATTGATCTGCTCGTAATAGGTTCACGGTGGGAATCTAAACATAAACACAATCATCAGATGTGACAAGATGGAATGAAAAACAAAAGATGCCTTTTTACCAATGAAGGTTCATGTATTCTGGCTAAAGCTGTTACTGTCGAAGTGTTGCTCTCAGCTTTTCGATGTTTTGTAGTTTGAGGACCTCGAATCAGATCACTCATCATACCCATGGCAAAGCATTTTGCTAATCGACAATATGCACATATCCGACGATTATTGATATTGATTTCACAGTTTCCGTCATAATCACATGGCGAAAGTGTCTAAACAAAAATGAGACGATTCGGAACAGATGTTTTTTTTGTTAATGTCTGACTACGAACCGATTTCTTCAGAGCATTTCGTCTAAAGAAAATTTTGCATGAACGACAAACGATGGCGCCATAGTACGAATATTGAGCAGATTCACCACAAACCTTACAAATACAGGCAGTTGTTTCTCGCTGTTGTGTTGTTTCTGTTTCATTCATTATTAGAATTAACGGGAAATAAGGAAGCGGAAGAACCAAATTTGAAACGCACCGCAAAATTGTAAAAAAGTGTAGTGACTATGACAAAATGAAGAATAGAGAGTGAGGCAAAAAAATCTCCTTCTGCGGAACGCAAGAGAAAAAACTATTGTAAGGTGAATGTAATGATCTCTCTTTGTCTCAGGGCGATTCAATATACGTAGTCACCATTTCTATACAACCGACATGACGTCATCCATCTTTTTTTCATAGATGAAGAGGATATGAAAAATGGATTTCTCTTTCAAAATCGTTCATGCACTCTTCAACTGGATTATAATGATAAACGGATGTCGTCAAAGGGCAGAAAAACATTCTTCTCGTCGTTTCTCTTGTTCTTCGTTGTCATGACTCATCCGTGAAATCCTCCTATATGATGTCTTAAGACCAGTAGCGGTTATCCGTTCGACTCGGTGGTCCTTCTCGAAAAGAATTAGAAAAGTAGTAGATGAAAAATCAGTTAGATCGCAATCTAATCTGTTTAGACTTGAAGTCACTTCTATGCACATCCTTTCCTTTTAATTTTTTTCTACTTTATTCGTGTCGAATTACTTTCAATTCATCTGTTGAAGGATGGAAGCAAAACGAACACTGTCTAAACATTTATTCATCGACTATCTTCCGACTACTCAAAATAAAAAAATTAGTTTACTTTCAGTTATTTTATCTCCTCTAACAAACTCAAATAAATGTGGAGTCATTCGTCATGCTCCCTTCGGTCGGTCACTCACGGCTATTCGTCACATGTACATTCTAACTCTTTCATCTAGTTTAGAACCATAGTTTCGAAACGAATCAATGCATTTCCTTCTTAAAAAGTTAACACTTGAGGAAGGAAGCGTTACTGTGAATGGTTGGCAGCAGATGATGTTTGTGTAATATAGCTGTTTACATAATTGTGTTGTCATTGATATGCTGATGACTATAGAGATCCAACAATCGGACGTCAGTCAGCTATTTCGTTTTGTTCTACATATTGCTCCTTAATACACTATTGCCTAAAAAAAGCTTCGTTGCAGAAGAATCATCCTTCGTCTAAAAAAAAACAGAACAAACCTATTATTAAAAAACTAATATCGGATTCATGATCTTGAATCCCGAGAATCCTTCAGTTAGCCCTCATAAATAAAAGAAATTTCTTTTTGCAGAAAACGACTGTTTGTCGCACAAAACGAGACTGAAACGTTTTTTTGGAAAGAACTATATACGGGTTCGTGATTCTCGACTGCAATTACCTTCTAGCAACCATTTCCTAATCACCATAGCTAAGTTTTAAGTGATTCATAAAATGCTGCAACCTGATTGCATGATGGAAACAAACTTTATGCATTTTAGTGACTGTATTTATGACGTTATAACTCTTTCTTTCAGAAAAGGGAATAAACTCCTCCATTACCGTTCATGCTTGATCGAAAAATACAAAACAGATATCATTTTCTGTGACGTGGATGTAATGCGACTACGTGAAACTGACATGTGTGATGTTTCTCAACACTATATGCTACAATGTTTTCGATATATAATAGTTTGTGTGACGTAAATGAAGTTGGCAGCGGATTTGAGTCCTTCCATCAGCGATGAGTAGTGTAGAAGTCGTTAACTCGATTCGAGTATTAAAACTTCCTTCGAATTCTAACTGTTCTACTTTAGAACTCGAAGCTTCGAGTTTGAAGTTCTAAGTTAGTTAAGGTAAAATTTGCAATCTTTGCAGGCAGATGCTGTTGCAGGATGGTTTGGCGGCGAATGAGCGAGAGATTTCGCGTTGTTTCTGCGTGCGGTAGCCTACACTACGCTCTGTGTCATCGTCGCTTAGTTTGGTAGCTTAGAATACCCTTTCGTACGCCGCACCTTTTTGTATTTCCTGGAGCGCAGTGCCCTAAGCGCTCGGCTTGCTCTGTAGTCTACAGCACTCCGTCGCCCTGTCCCTCGGCTGCGTCGCCGGGAATGTTCTCCGCAATCCCCTCACTGTTATGTGTACGCTGGAACACCCTTCGCTACACCCTCACCCTCACCCTATTCCACAACCCAAAAGCAATGCACGAGCATCAATCGATCTAAATTTTAAAAGTTTAAAACTCGAAGTTGAAAGTTTAATACTCGAACTTTGCTGTCGAGTTATACATGTATGGGATTATAGCGGCCGTATCTAAAAAGGTGCAGGCCCTGGATAATGATGTTACCAAACACAGAGTGCCAATTACATCAATAAGCCAAGATACAGATGGGAAGATAAAAGAACAGATGATGAACGTGCAGCATCAGTTAATGCAACAAAGCAAAGCGTTCGAAAATTTTAGGAAAACATTCAACATAGATATGGTCAAGGAGGTAGCACCTCGACGGGAAACTCTCACTACAATTAGTGGAACCGATTAAGCTTGGAACTGTCTGGGGTGAGGGTTGGTACATGAACTCTGCTTAAGCTTTTACTTCATTTCCCTGCATAATGTGAAAATCCGGGCCTTTTCTTTTCTGTCTGCTTACTGCGACTTAGAGGGATTCTACTGAATAATGTCGAAAGTAAAAATATCGAATTTAAAAATATCGAATGCGCAAATCATACAAACATCGAAAGATGAACAAGGTGCGAATGATTTAGTTTGAGAAAGGCATTGTTCTTCACCCTCACCCTCAATCTCACACATCTATCTGCGCTCTCATTTTTGTTTTCGACGGTTTGATTTTCGATATTTTTGCTTTCGACATTTTAACATTTCGATCAATTTCAGGTTAACCCTTAGAGGGTTCTCCCTCTCTGTCTCTCTATCTTATTTGCTTCGTTTTTTGTTTTCATTGGTTCGTCTAGGTGCATCTATATTGCACTTTTTCATCTTTGCCTGTGCGTGGGTAATTTTGTTTATATTTTATATTTCGATATCTTTTGGATTGCTCAAAGTTAATTTCTAATGGTCCCTTTAGGACCGTACAGTCAGAGGGTGTCCTGCTCGCTAATAAAAAAAAAGTACATGTTTTCGTTTCTCCAGACATAACTGTTAGAATACCGTTTGTCAAAAACCAAACATGGTAATCTGTCAATATTTTACGAAAAATATACATCATTTGTTGATATTTAAAAATGACTTTACTTTTATTTGATGAAATAGATTATCAAACAACATTCAATAAAACTCGTCGTGTCTATTTCACATAAATTGCAACGACTGAAAAACCGATATTTTGGGTTTTGCTAGGTTTTGGCTGGACCTATGAGGTTTCCACGGTGACCTATGGATAGAGCTCGTCGAGCTGTAGTTGGAACGCACTCCTGTGCGAATCGCTGATGGAAGGATTGGAATCTGCTGCCAACTTCACCTACGTCTGTTCAACGTATTCGTCAAAAGCATCAAAATCCATTGCCACTACCGCAAAACCGTGATTCATTCGTTATTGATCCAATGTTTACTAAGACGAATCGTGATCGAACATTTTTGCAATTTGATTCTGGTCCAACTGGCCAACGAATGTTGATATTCTCAACGAAAAAACAGCTGAAAATGTTAAAGAATGCAACTCATAATTACTTGGACGGAACTTTTGACGTTGTACCCGAATAATATTTCCAACTTTACACAATTCATGTTAAATATTTGGATCATATCTTGCCAGCAGTTTATGTGTTGTTACCTGGTAAGTGCATTAGGGCATTGATTTTTCAAGCGGTTTTCTCATTATATTTGTATTTTCTTAGGTAAAATGCAAAGTCTTTACAAAACCATGTCCAAAGAACTGAAGAATTTAGAACCGAATTTTGACCCATCGAATGCTATGATCGATTTTGAAAGGGTGTTTCTTTCATCTATGTCAAAATATTTATCGGGCTGTCACGAGATTTGGTTTAAAAACATCATACGGTGAAGATGAAAATTTTGCGCAACGAATTCGGTGTTTACCAGCTTTGACATTCTTGCCAATCGCTGATGTGGTCCGAACGTTTGAACAGATTAAAGGTCAATTTCCGGTTGCAGGTGAACCTGGGATAACTTACTTTGAAGAAAACTATATATGTGTTAGAAGTCGACTGTCAAGACCGAGAAAACCACCAAAATTCGATTTACAATTATGGAATGTTAACACAAACACTCTACAAGGGCAACATCGTACAAACAATGCAGTCGAAGGGTGAAACAATTGATTCTCATCTTTAATCAATTGCAGCCACCCAAACCTTTGGAAATTCTTGAAAGGATTAAAAACGGAGCGATCGTACGTCGATGCGCAAATTACTCAAGCGACCGCTGGTGAGAGACAAGCACGAAAACGTGAACAAGTTCGACGAGAAACACGTATCTTGAACATACTCTATGAATCAACTACAACGAATTTTGATAAAGTACTTAGTTTAGTTTAGCTCAAAATATTTCATTGAAAAGCTCATAATTTATGTGTTCATGTTATTTATCTGCTTTTTTGTTATTCTCCTCCGTTATTGTATTCAATAAATTTATTTAATTTATAAATTATTCTTGTATCTTGTATAGAAAATGTTTTCTACCATTGAAGAGCAAATGCCGCTGGAGGGCAAGCGTCCTTGCGGAGCAAGTGTCGTAGGAGCAAATGTCTGGGATGCACCTTTCGTGATACCCAATGTTTGATGAAATGTGATTTAGATGCAAATTTGAGTGATTTTAACGGAGTAACAAACGTTTCTTTCGCTGATGACCCGCTCGTCACTGATTATTTGTCAAATCCTCGCGTTGAAATTCTCGTCGAAAACAAATCCGATGAGAAATTGTCTCCATCAATCTTCGAAGGAAATCCATTGCTATATTTTCTTTGTAAACATACAAATGAAAATAATCCAAAGAAAATTTCTGAATTTATTCAGTTCAATCCTCATGTGAATATCATTGAACTTGTTGATTATGATTTTCGTTCGATTGCACATCTCGCTGTTGCTCAAAATCAACTGGAAATCATTTGATTTTGATTTCAAAACTACGAATTATCCCAAGTGAAACAATTAATCTCTCAAAATGATCGTTGGGGATTTTCACCGTTAGATGAAGCATATCGTTTCAATCATTATGAAATTATTCAACTGATTCAAGAAATTTTCATCAATCACAAAATCAAATATCAAAATTTCAAAATCAACCTTTCGTTTCTACGTTAAGAAAATGGAAAAAGGGTTTTCTTTTTTTTCTTCATTAGTTTCATCAGGTGAAGTAGAACAAATTCATTCACTTTTTCAACGTGGCCATTTTGTTTCAACAGAAACTTAGGCTGATTATCACGGAAGAACACCAATGCATTTAGCGACTATCGGTGGACATTTGAATATTATCAAATTACTTCTTCAATATGGATATTATGGTACAGAAGATCGATTTGGCCGATATCCCGTTGATGAAGTAAAACAAAGAAATTTTCAAGAAATTGTTCAACTTTTAGAGAAATAAATCAAACATTTCGATGATTTTTTTTCTATTGCTCAAGCATCATACAATCTTATATGTTCACTAAAGCTTCTTTCAAATAATTCTTGTAGAAACAATAAATAATACTCGATCTTTTCCCAACAAGTTCATTCAATTTCCAAAAAATGTAAATGACAAAATTGTCTAATGTATATCGATAGAAATCTTCGCTGCACGATCTCAACGATGATGGCACCGATATCAACTGATATTGTTACTATAATAAGTTCGACTGTAATTGAAGTTATGTTTACCAAGCACTCAGCTTTTTCGTGTGTATTGGTGTTTTTAATCTAACTGAAGTCTGATTTTTATTGGAGAGCAGATATTTACGAATGAATACATACAAAAAACTATTGAAAATAATTCTTGTTAATCGTCATCTTCACTTGTGTCATCAGTATCACCGTAAGGTTTCGATTCGACTCTGAACAGCATACTAAGCTCTTCTTGTTTTGTAATTTTATCGATCGATTCATACAAATGTGAAGGATCCTTGACATTGGACGATATTTGATTGAGAAATTCCATATGATACGACGAAGTTTTGGACAAGACAAATCCTTTAATTGTTAGTGAGATTGTATCAATATCATAAATTCCCAGCAATAATGACTGTGATCTTTTAGAATACATTTGAAATTCTCGGCCACCAAATTGGTAGATAAGAAATCTAGGTGGACTAGACGAACGATCAAACACCACTGTCGAATCCATAATAAAATCATTCAGATTATCCCAGGTCGATCATTCCGATGACTGGATCCGTTGAAATCTGAGCCGGTTCCGGTACAGCTCTTCTCGATTCCGGCATGTTCCTTGCCGCCGGATTCCGGCCGGAATTGCACAGGAAGTATCCGATCAGTTCCTGGCCGTTTCCAGCTCGAAGTTTGCAGGAAACGGTCGGTAAATGACTGGAACCTACGTTTGAATTTCCGGCCGGAAAACGAACCTAACCGGCCGGAACCGACCGTGCCATAATAACCTGAGATCATCCTCGTGGTCAATTTTCTTCGCACCGTGTGGTGTAATTGGTGGCAAATTAAATCCAATTAAATCAAGCCTAAAGGCTATAGAATGAACAAATGAAATGAACTATTATGTAAAGTTGTATCATCGTCATACGTAGTTAGCGCATGCTTTTTGCGCAGACCGTACAGTTCTTTCCATCACAAAACGTAAGCCCTATTAACGAAACCACTGGATATTATCCAGAGTACCTCGGTAATATTGTTTTTACATCGTATTTTTCAGTTCTTAAGACAAATACGCTTGACAAAATTCAGGTTTACAAACTTACCGCCTTGCCATTCTTCGTCGTTGAGAAAGAAACCGGAACGAAACTTTCTGGACTACCCAAAATCATTGGTGTGTCCAAGGGTGGGTACATTGAATGGCAAGAGATCGCTCAACAGCTAATGTGCGATTTTGGGGATTATACCGTTTGTCGAGATCCGCCTATTGTTCAAAAACGCATCGGTAACATGTGTCTGGAACAACTGATTTCCGCCAATCGTTCGTTTCATTACCGCTTTCAGGATTCTTTGCACAGTTCTCCTCATTTTGAAAAAATAGCCTCCGATGTAATAGCGTTGTCAACGAGAAAACCGATAAACTGCAGCACAACTAAAGGTTTTCATATTTTCGAGAAATTGAGTATAATTCATCTGGGTTGTAATGATACTTTTTACTGTGATGGTAATATCAACTTCATTGGGGACAAGCGCTGTCAGGTATTGAAACCGTATGTTATAAAAACTGTGTTTGCCAAAAATAAAGAAGACAGACAACTTCGTTGAATTATGGTCTAACATCTGCACATGTTCTATTTGTTTCTGTAGTTTCTTTTTGTTTGTTCATTGTTCATCAGATATTCAGTCACCTTATCATGTTTAAATAATTAATCAAAATCTGTTCAAGTTATATTTCATATATCTACAAGTTGACTTCACCATATAAATGCTGATGTGCTTCAAGGTGGTGTCTTCGAAAGACCAGAATTCGCCAAGAAAGTTTGATAATTGATAGTAATAATCATTGAATAAATCACACACACTCATATTTACAGGAAGAAAAAGATTCCTCTCGAACAACCCGTCGTGCAATGTAACGCAAAAATCTAATTATATAGACTGATGCAATTATATTTGATGACTGTTATTGTGAGACTATTGTCGGAAGGTTTTTAAGTGCAGAGGATTTCAGATTGCCCAAAGATAGAAGTTATTACATTGTATTCAAAATGCATTTCAAACAGTCACAACACTTATACACAGAATATAGGCACATCTAACAAAAGATAGCAGAAGCTACGGCATGAAATTCATTCTTTTTTACTTCTCTCTTATAAAGTTGCAAGTAAGACGATTCCAAGGTAACCCATGGATAGAACTCGTCGAGCTGCATCTGGAACGTACTCCTGTGCGAATTGCTGATGGAAGGACTCGAATCCGCGGCCAACTTCACTTACGTGTTTGTCTGACAACGACCGAAGGTGAAGATTTTCGAAGACCTTACATATTGCACTGGATGACTTTTTAAACGATGCTTTTGAGCCTACTCATTGTTAGACTGTTGACTTCTGTGAAAGCAGATGAAATAAAAATTGAACATCGGGCTGGATGTCCAGATTCGAGTATGTGTATGTCACAATGTGGATACTGTGGAACTGGAGATGCTTTTTGTGGAGTTGGATGTCAGAGTGGTCCGTGCCATGGAGGTTCAGGATCAGGTGGAGGTGATTCGAACACATACCACGTAGAAGGAACATACCTTGATGTTATACACTCTTCACTACGAACTCTCTCCTCTACAGTCCTTATCATATATACAGTTGCTCGGGGTTACACAGCTTGTGGAACACTTCGTTCACGTTTTGACATGGCTGCAGCGTTGAATATTCCTCAGTTTGATCCACACACACCAAATGGAAATCCGAATAAGAACAGTCTTTGTGATAGACGAATGCGTGTTCAAGGATCATCTGGAAGTGTTGATGTTGTCATCGTTGATCAGCGCCCTGTTTGTAAAACGGTATGTGTTTCATAAAAAAAAGTGACTATTTCAATCTGACTGAATGTACCTGAAACGATATGGTAGGATGATGTGCATCTCAACGAGGCAGCTTGTGTAAAAGTAGGTAGAATTTTAGCTAGTCGAATTCGTATCAGTTGGCATTGGCTTTAATTCCGTTTTGCTCTATTCTTCGATCGAATCCTGTTTACTCTGAATCAGTGCAATAAAATCATCACCATCTTTGTTTGATGCTCATGGCTAAAATTGTAGCAGATGAAGAATAATATCTACGTCAGATGACATTATTTGAAATGACTAAATGAATGAATCAACATTGACAAAGCTTTTTGAGTGTGACGTTTCTTTAGTGAATCGACAGGGGAAGCGCATCGATCTTTTATACGCGTCTAGCATATAACGAACGACAGAATGGGAGAAAAAAAGGGTGTTTGACTTTCCTTCGATAATGCAAGAGAAATAGCAACCAACAGCAATACACCACGAGTTTACCAACTTGTCTTTTTCTTCCTTCCGATGATTCATGCACAAAGCATAGAAAAAAAAGAATAGTTGGTCGTATGTGCATTCTTGGGTTTTTTTCGATTCACATTTATACCCTTTTTGCGTGTCATGTTCTTGCTCAAGCAATCAGCAAGAGACATAGTGTATAAATACGTTGTATTTCGTGTTGTACAGTTAGTCTAGCTGTTGTTGAAATACGCAGGGGATCTACTTTCGATTGATGTTTTAGAATATTGTATTGAATACACGATGTCACCGACTCTGCAACAACAAATGTCTGTAGAAACTCCAGAAATTGATGAAAGTCTTTTTTCTCGGCAACTGTAAGTTGTTTTTGTCCTATTTCCACTAAAATAAATTACCATTCACTGTTCCATCGATAGTTATGTGTTGGGAAAAGAAGCAATGCATCAATTAGCTCGTGCTCATGTTCTCATCTCCGGCATGACCGGTCTTGGCGTCGAGATAGCTAAGAACATTGTTTTGGGTGGTGTAAAGTCAGTTATTGTTCATGACTGTGGAAAGGTGGATTATTCCGATCTTTCATCGCAAGTATGCTCGATAACTATCGTAATAGGACATGTCATTTCTAGCATATTCTTCTAGTACTACTTTAACGAAGATAATATTGGTCAGAACCGAGCTGAGATTGCTTTAGAAAAACTTTCGGAATTGAATAGTTACGTGACAGTAACATGCTCGATGGAAACAATTGATGGAGCTTTTTTAGCAAAGAATAAAATTAATGTAGGTCTAACGTTCAGATGTGATAGTTCGTTCGAAATGCATGTATAAACAGGTACTTGTGTTGACTAATGCAAGCCTCGACGATCAAATTAAAGTTGGAGATTACTGTCATCAAGCCGGAATTAAATTCATTATCGCTAATACTAATGGTTTGTTTGGGTAAGAATAACCTTTGTGATCCTTCGATAAACATATCTTTTCGGTTTTCTCAGACAAATCTTTTGTGATTTCGGCGAAAAATTTCAAGTACTTGATACGAATGGAGAAAATCCCACAACACATGTTGTTACACACATAACTCATGTATGAGTTGTTTACTATCATCTGATACGATTTATTCGATTGAATATTTTGTAGGACGAATACGGTGTTGTGTTTCTAGGAACTGACGCACGACATGGGTTCGAGGAAGGTACATATGTCACTTTTCAAGGCGTCAAAGGAATGAGTGAAATTAACAATAAGGAATTCAAGATCACTGTTCCAAGTAATTCTTTCTCAGAAACGATAAAATTAAGCGTACGAATGCTACTTTCTTTAAGGTCCATACACATTTGGTATTGGCGACACGAGACAGTTCGGAAATTATGAAGGTGGCGGAACAGTTACTGAGGTGAAAAAACCAGAAATCATCAAATTTGTAAGTCTCGGAATGTTGAATTCATACGCGTATGAAAAGATTCTTTCATAGAAATCATTCTCTCAATCATTATCTGAACCAGAAATGCTGATAAGCGACTTTGCTAAAATGTCAATGCCTTCCAATCTTCATCTTGCATATCAAGCTCTTTCTCTCTTTCAACAACGTCAGGGTGCTGCACCACGGCCATGGGATGAAGTATGATAAGCGCAACATCCCTTTCCATATTCTCTTTGTCTGAAAAATTTAGGCTGATGCAAATAAATTTTTGGAAATAGTCGAAGAACTCAACACGAAAGACCGAGAAAAACCATTCACAGATGAATTGAACAAACACTGGATTAAATTATTCTCAAAGATTTGTACTGGTGACGTATGTCCCATGCAAGCAGTCATCGGTGGAATTTCTGCACAAGAAGCGATGAAGGTTAATAGAAAAGCGAAACTTTTCTTCCCATATTTTGAGTCTCTCGATAGGCTGTCACGGGAAAATTCATGCCGATTCGACAATTCTTTTATTTTGATGCCATCGAATGTTTACCTGAAAAGCTTCATCAAGGATGTGATGACGATTATAAACCAAGTTTGCCTACGAATAAATCACGTTACTATTCGCAAGAAATCGTATTCGGCGAAGATTTTCAACAAAAGATTTGTCAATCAAAATACTTTGTCGTGAGTTTCTTTTCCTAAACTAAGAGGTAGGTTTAACGGTTCACTTCAGGTTGGTTCAGGCGCCATCGGTTGTGAAATGTTGAAAAACTTTGTCATGATGGGCATTGGATGTTCGAAAGAAGGTGCTATTTACGTAACTGATATGGATTCGATTGAAAAATCCAATTTGAATCGACAATTTCTTTTTCGTCCATGGAATATTGGTGTAAGTGTTCTGTCATTTTCGATGAACTTTCATTTCATATCGATTTCATTCTTGTAGCAAATGAAATCGAAGGTGGCTGCAGAAGCAGTGAAACAAATGAATCCGTCGGTAAATATCACGGCGTTCGTTGAAGGTGTTCTTGCTGAAACTGAACATATTTATGACGATGACTTCTTCGAAGGACTTACTGGTGTTGTCAATGCTCTTGATAACGTCAAAGCGCGTATGTTTTTTGTAGAAAATAAAAACTTTCTACTGATAGTTTTCTTTTCAAAGGTGAATATATCGATCAACGTTGTGTATTTTACAAAAAACCATTAATCGACAGTGGTACACTAGGTACAAAAGCAAGTGTCCAAGTTGTTGTACCAGACCTAACTGAATCGTATTCGTCTACTCGTGATCCACCTGATGCATCAATTCCCATGTGTTTATTACATAATTTCCCCAATCTCATTGAGCATACCATCCAATGGGCACGAGATAACTTTGCTGGTTTGTTTACTAATCCTGCACAGCAAACAGAAGAATTTTTAAAGAATCCCAAAGAGTTTGCTGAACGCACCGCTAAGAGTCTGTCGGACTATGATCGAAATGAAATTATTCAAAATGTTAAACTTACACTGGGTCCAGAACGACCTCAAAACTTCAAAGATTGTATCAAATGGGTAAGGATCTTTTCCACAGCCGAAGTTCCTAAAGACTCAAGATCTTTCTTTTCTAGTCTCGAAATCTTTTTCAAGAACAATTCCATAACACAATCGCACAATTACTACACAATTTTCCTCATGATCAAATTACAGCCAAGGGTGAACGTTTTTGGAGTGGAAATAAACGATGCCCGCATGTCCTAGAATTCGATGTTAACAATCCCACTCATTTAGACTTCATTGTTGCAGCATCGAATCTTCTTGCTCATATTCACCATATTCCACAAACTCGAGATCGCGATTTGATTGCTCGAGAAGTTGCCCAAGTCCAAGTAGCTAAATTTCAACCTAAAGCAGGCGTAACTATTCATGATGATGACGAACAAATGGCAGCGGATATGGAACGTCAACGACGACGAAATTCGATTACGAACACGGCTGATCCCGCCGACATTCTCAAGCGTCTACCAGATTTCGATTCAGTTCGAAATATTCAAGTCCAAGCGCATGAATTCGAAAAAGACGATGATAGCAATTTCCATATAGATTATATCACTGCTACAGCTAATTTACGAGCAGAAAACTACGAAATTCAACCAGCTGATCGTAGCAAGATCAAACGAATTGCAGGCAATATCATTCCAGCTATTGCCACAACAACAGCCATGGTCACTGGTCTCGTTTGTCTTGAAGTTTACAAGTTTTTACAGAACCATCAAAAGATTGAAGTATACAAAAATGCGTTTGTAAACTTAGCGTTACCATTCTGGAGCTTCACAGAACCAGCACCACCTCAACAGAAAAAAGTATGGCCAGGATGAGGCTATTTTTTTATAAATCTTCTCATATCTCTGTATTCTAGTACCTTGATACACCTTTCACACTGTGGGATCGTTTCGAAGTTCAAGGCGACATAACTTTAGAACAATTTCTTGAACATATCAAGGTAAGACGCAAACGGAAATCTGTTTTTCTTCGATAATTTATCTTGTAGACAACATATAATTTGACACCAACAATGCTTTCGTCTGGATTATGTCTTCTGTACAATACATATATGATGCGACAGCCTGGAAAAGCAGGAGATTTGAAACGAAAGTAAGATTCAATTTACATGAAAATATTTTTTTATCTTTCGTTTTCTAGAATTTCGGAAATCTATGAAACACTAACAAAACGCAAAATTCCACCTCATGTGCGTTCATTGGTGCTCGATATATCATGCGACGATTCTGATGGAAATGACATTGATGTTCCTTATGTTAAATACAAATTACAATAGATCCGCGCAAAACAATTTTTTAATTATTCGAGAGAAAATCAATAAACAGATTAATCTAATGTAACAAATAATGGGTATACTTATATTATTTTGAAGGTGTGGAGAGTAGAATATTGATATATATGCGTAGTCAACATGGTATCTAAACGCTTTATCAAAATATCTAAGACAAATACGCATTTTACGTACGATATCTAAAGCGCTCATTTTTTTCGAGAAAGGAATGAAGTAGTGATAAAACTTAACCGTGACATTTGTTTGACTGTCGGATAAGAGACATCAATCATTTCGAAAAGAACATTCATTATTCTCCTTGAAATTATTCCTATTGTGAAATGTCTCAACCTATAAGTTCGTCTGTAACGCTTCCATTAGAATCTACTTTACGAGATATTTATCCTTTAATCACTTCACTTCGACCGAATTGGTCTCCCTCTAATCTTCGCTTATATCAACTGATTGGTGGTATTAATAATACAGCATTCGGAATTTATAGTGAATCAGATCGATCGGATACACTTGTGATTAAAATATACGGATTTAAAACCGAAGAATTCATTGATCGTTATCATGAAAAAACCATTTTATCAACTCTTGTCAATCATGGCCTTGCTCAGCCAGTTCTTCTTCAATTCACAAATGGAATTATCTACAAATTTATCCCCGGTAGTGTTTGTACAGAAAATTACATCCGAAATATACGCATTGCTCCATTGATCGCACGTCATTTGGCTAAACTGCATTCCATTCCGCTTGAAAATCAATATCACGAACCTTGTCTCATGCCATTGATTAAAAAATTTGTGAAATTAATCATTACTAATCACAAACATTATCCCGAAGGTAATTGACTTCGCTAGATCGATGTTCTACTAGCTTCTTCGATCTTCTAGACTTTGTTTCTCTTTGTTCCGATATTGATTGTATTGAAAAAGACCTTCTACCTTCCATGTTTCCAAATCCCCGATATGGTATCGATTTAGTCTTATGTCACAATGACCTTGCTTGTACGAATATTCTTTATAATGCATCATCTCAAACGATTTCGTTCATCGATTTTGAATATAGTGCAATAAATTATGCACTTTTTGACATTGCTAATCATTTCGTTGAATATGTAGGTGTCGATCAGATGAATTTCGATCGATGTCCGACAAGAAATGAGCAATACCATTGGCTGAAGATATATTTTCAAGCACGAAAATTAAGTTTCGATGATCCAGAAAAGACATACCGACAAATCGAACAATTTTCCGCTTTAGCACATCTGTGCTATGGTCTATGGGCGTTTGCACAAGTGGCCTTTGCTACCGTTGAACATGAATATCTATCATATGGTCAGCGTCGACTTAACCGATACAAGGAAATGAGATCAATGCTATTCAATCGATAAACAGTTCTTTTTTTTCGAATGTTTTTGTAAAATACGTGAAATAAACGAGCTTCAGCAACAGATGGCACTAGTACGCGATTCTGTTATTTGTCATAAATTTGATTTGTGAACAAAGAATTTCTCTTGATCAATGAGAGATGCGGTTACTAAACACAGTAGTAACAATTCTATTGTTTCTGATATTAATTAATTGATTCATTATTGATGGCATTCAAATTCGCCGTAATTGGATCTACAATGGCTCTCGTGGGTTATACAACATACAAATTCATGGTGAAACCTAATCCAAGTAGAAAATTTCTTAATAAACCGATCAATTCGAATACAAACTAGAATTTTTAAGGCATTTTTACCGAGAAGAGTTTTTACGATGAAGCATTAGTATTGGCACGTGGTTACAAGCCCATTACTGATAAACTAGTAGCACCCATTCAACCGCTAAAAATCGATACATCCAATGAATTCAATAAATTGACGCTTCTCAGTGCACAGGTAAACCATCGCACTTCTCTTGACGAAAGATAAAACAGTTCTTTTAGTTTCAACTGCCCATTCGAGGTGCACAACGATCAGGTACACTCTTTTGTTATGCAACAAGAAATTCTTTGGACGACGAGTAAGCATTATAATCCAATCGACGAGTATTTCAGCTTTGAAAATCAATCACTATTTCAGATGGCACGTTGATAAATTAGAATTTAAAGCGAACAATCAACCGAATCGGTTCCCCTTCTATGATCGAACATTGCGACGTGTTCCAACACCCACTGAACAAGCTCTGATAGATTACAAGAAAGAATTGCAAGAAAAACAAGCAAGAAATGTAGCGGCGATACCCACTACATCGGCATCCGTCTGAACATCTTTTCTTGTTATTTTGTTTACGGAATAAATTTGTATGAGAAATATGAAACTTCGATTTCAATTTCTTTTCTAGATAAGAGCTACATATGGCAGATGAGGATTCATTCAGTGATGACGATGAACAACTCGACGTAAGAGTTGCTTTCCTATATTCAATTGTTATCGATTTCATTATCTGTTTCAGATTCCAGATAATACTAAGCACATTTTATCAATACAGTTAGGAGAAATTGATATTGATTGTTGGTTTCATTCGCCATACATTGATGCCGACGAAGGATCAAACGAGAAGAACCGAATAGTTGATAAACTATTCATTTGCGAATTTTGTTTGCGTTATTTCTCCGACAGTCGGAAGTATCATCGACATACGGTGAGCAAATCTGCTATAATAAAATCGAAAGCAACGACGGAAATCGATTTAATAGAATGAATGCAATTGTCGTCATCCTCCCGGTCGAAAAATTTACGAAGATCCGAATGGTTTATGTGTATATGAAGTTGACGGAATAGCCTCTCAAGTAAATTTCGAACGAACTAGTCGACATTTAACGACGATTCACTTTCTAGCTTTACTGCCAATGTCTCTGTTTGTTAGCAAAATTATTCCTCGAACGGAAGACAATCTATTTCGATGTCAGTCCATTTCTGTTCTACGTTCTTGTTGAAACAGACAAACGAATGAAAAATGTCCAGCATATTATTGGTTACTTTTCCAAAGTAAATGCGTTTTGCAAAGTGAATAGTCTTCGAACTTTTTCGTTCATAGGAAAAATTAAGTGATGAGTGTTACAATCTCGCTTGTTTAATGGTAATGAAATGGCTCTTTTCTTCCTTTAAATCTAAATTAAGGGGTTTCGTTTTCAGATATTACCACATTATCAAAGAAATGGCTTCGGCCGTTTTCTCATTTCGTTGAGTGAGTTTTCCTTTTCGAGCGAACAGACGTCAAAGGATGTTTCTGTACATTCGTTTAGGTTATGAATTAACTAAATTGGAAAAGAAAACAGGTTCACCAGAAAAGCCACTATCAGCTCTTGGCCAAATGACATACAAAAGTTACTGGCAGGCAACAATATTAACTAAACTCGAAGAATATCGCCGTTCGCAGGTCCACGCCACTGTTACTCAATTAAGGTTTGTTGTCCAAGTGAATTTCTATTCGAAATATCATCATGCATTCGTTCTTTAGTATCGATACAGGAATTTGTGCTGATGACATCGTTCAAACTCTTATCGATCTTCGCCTAGCTCATATAGGAAAGTCAACAGTTGAAAATAACTACAGACAACAAGAACTGCGCGACCAACAACATCGTCGTCGTTTTAAATCCAACATAGATACAGATCAATGTGATAATAATAATAATACATTGGATCTTACTGCAGTCTTAGCCATTGATGAAGATCTTTTACATACGAATTTCGTTCGTTTGAACAATAGGAAATCGTCAGTGAAATTGGATGAACATAATTTCGATCCGAGATATTTACGTTTTACTAGTCGACGTTAAATAGAAAAGAGAAAAGTCAAATGATGTATATACGTTGGATATTTCTTGTCAAAGGGAAAGCCCGGTCGGAGAATCTTTTTTTTTTTGTTATGTTTTGCGCATTTATGTATATAGATATCGAATAGATTGTATAACACAAATATCAATGAGAATAAATGTAATCGACAATATTAGACAATGAAAACTGAATACTTAAAATAACTAATTCCGAAAACGATTTTATTTCATAACAAACTAGCACTGATTAGGCCATGGCATCATAGCCTTCCACTTCACATATACTGATTTTTCCTTCTCGATATTTTCGACGAGATCGATGAACGTACATAAATATTGCGTCACATACAATTCCTGCAATTACCATAAAGCCAATACCTGAGCCTAAATACAGAGACAAAGGAAATATGTTTATAAATCACAACGGATGCTTATTTTACCAATAGCAACGAAGAGATTCACAATATTGAATTGTCCACCTTTACCGGATATGGTTACAACAAAACGTAATCCATAGACTTTGCTTAATGTTCGACGATCTCGTCCACCTTCATAATATTTCTGTGCAGATCTAACATTTTCAGAAAAGAAACTACTAGAAGAACACGGGAAACATGTTGTGTCCTACCGATAATTGATTCCTGGTGATAGTGCGTCGTCACCGCTTTGCAGAAGTGAAAATTCGTACTTGGGAGTACATGATTTCGGATGAAGATCAAAATTACATGACCAGTCTTGAAGAATCTCGATTAAACCACCCTGAAACAAACCATTCGTTTATCATCAATTCTTTTCAATATGACTTACTTCAAGCAGAAGTGCTGTTTTATTGGTATCGAGTTGATCAAGAATATAGCCCATCGGAAATATTGGACAACTAGCAGTTGCTGCAGTACCGTCAAATCGGCATTGAAAATCCACATCCGTTTGAATATTTCGTCTAAATGACAAAAAATACTTCGAAAGTAAAATGGATTAATGAACTTAC
This sequence comes from Adineta ricciae, assembly GCA_905250025.1. Taxonomy (NCBI): domain Eukaryota; kingdom Metazoa; phylum Rotifera; class Eurotatoria; order Adinetida; family Adinetidae; genus Adineta; species Adineta ricciae. Next base: position 481,459 of record CAJNOJ010000016.1, on the reverse strand, counting down.
AGTTTCTTTTTGAATAATGAAAATGAAACCATTGTTTTAAGGAATATCGTAAAACTTCGTAGATCTTGTTCATTGATAACATAATCCCTATGAAAAAGTTTCTACTACCATCAAAATTTTCAAAAGAGTCTTACAATGAATCGGACAGTTCTTCCGGACACCATCCTTCCATTTCGCACACGGTGATATTGTCATCTTCTTGGCTTGGAACACAGTCGCCAGTATAAAAGCCTGCAGGACTATTAAGCGATTGGACTTGAAAATGGAATTATCTTACCGAAAGTATTACGCGTTGGTTTACCAGCGACGCAGATTGTTTTGTTTTTTGCAGTACAGAATAGTTTATCATCTAATGCCTAATTTGGTGAAAAGAGATATTTCGTGATGAAAAGAGAAGAAACGTAAAGAAATTACAGTTGGACATTTTCCTTGTGTCTGATTTCGGGTTATAGTTTGATGTGTGGCCACGAAAAATGCATTGTTTTCCTTAAAGAACTTCGATAAACGAAGGAGAAAAGTAAATACTCTCTACATACTATTGGCGGCATTTCATATTCTGCTGTATCCCATATGTATTTTGTATCGTCGCCTGGGTAAATTCAATTGGAATTATTTCTAGTGAGGAAGAAAACGTACTCGTGAAGTAAGTTGAATTGCCACTTCCTGTAACTCGAGCGATGCCTTTCACTTTGATGACACTCGTTCCATGAGGTTCTTGAAATTGTTGATATCCTCTTTTCCATACGACAATATAGCTGAAGGAATAGTTCAAAAAGTACAATTTTCGTAAGTGTTAGCACGAAAAATCCTTACCCGATGATATACAGTAGGATACCTAATTGAAGAATCCGATTGAGTATGCCAATCGGTGTGTTAGGCACCTTAACTAATTTAACTGTGGAATACGAGAATAACACGCTTCTGAACAACGAAGAACAGCTGTCTTTCACTGTAAAGAGATGAAATAATCGAAATACGAAATAAGAGATTGTTTCTTACCCGATCCGCCCATTGTTTAGTGACTCGAAGTAGAGATAACAACTGATAGAATAGCAAATGCAACAAGACTATTTGTAGAGTTACTTAATCTTATCAGTTAGCAACAAACAAAAAGTCCAATAAGTTGATCTTTGCACAACAGTGATTCACGAAGGAAAAAACAGATTTCTCCATGAGAAAATATCGATCAAGTTTCTATGACAATCAGTGTTCACAGTTCTTTCATAGCCTGAGGCCGTGCACTGCATCGCAATGAAGTCAAATCAGTATTTATGACGCTCGCGTCTTTCAGTCTGCTTTGTTAGTCTCCCTGTCAAACCTAATCTAACTGATTCCTGTTGATTGAATTATTCATTGAAAAGATCAAGTAAATCTGTCACCAGACATTGTTATTTTTTTGTAATTGAATATCAAGAACTTATTTCGTAAGTATTGAAGAGACAAAATAAAAAGAAAGACATTGCAAAATTGACACAGACACGTACACTGATAAAGAGGAAAAGAAAGATTAAAAATCAGAAAATTCTTTTTCATATAGATTAACCGATGAACGAGCTGGTTCTTCATCTTCAGCGTCTGGAAAGTTATTCGCACGTACGTCAGGAATCCATGGTGCGCGAACTTTTTTCAAGAAGATCTGTAACCAGTCAATATCACGAAACCACGGATGTTTTTTAATATCATTAACACCATTGAACATCATACCGAGTCGTTTGGTTAAATCTTTCTGTAGTAAACCACGAATAACATCAATCAAATTATCAGAAAAGGCAGAACGTGGTCGAAATTTTGCGTTGATAATCTTATGATAAATCTTTTGTTGATCAGCATCCTAAACAAATGAATTTGAAGAGGAAATTCATCGGCCAAAGTGAATGATTTACCCAGAATGGAGAATAACCGGCATTCATTTCGAATATCAACACACCCAACGCCCAATAATCGACTAGAAAAGGAAGTTCATCGAGTATCTCATCATTCGGTATCTATCTTACCTCCCATGTTGTAACCACGACCGAGAATGATTTCCGGTGCGAGAAATTCAGGTGTACCACAGAGTGTATACGCTTTACCTCGATCGATTTTTTTGGCAAATCCTAAAATTATTCGAAAGAATTGTTTGAGATCCGAACAAGAGTCCACAGTCTCACCAAAATCACACATTTTGATATAACCATGTCGATCGATGAGCAAATTTTCAGGCTAAAACAAAGTCGAAATAAGATTCGTTGCAAGTCATGTGAAACTGTCTATTACTTTAAGATCACGATAAATAATTCCTAACAAATGAAGATATTCTAAAGCTAGAATGATTTGAGATGCATAGAATTTTGCTTTTTTCTCATCGAATTTTTCACAATCGCGTAAGTGTCGAAAGAGTTCTCCACCTTCGATTAATTCCAAACCAATGTAAAGATTCGCATTATCTTTAAACGAGAAGTAAAATCGGATGATGAACGGGAAATTGAGAGATTGTAAGATGCGTTTTTCATTGACAACGTGATCTTCTTGTTTCATTTTATGTGCACTTTTCTTATTAATAATTTTCAATGCAGTTCGATGAGATTTCAATGAATTATCGCTCGATTGAAGGTAATCAGGCAATGGATCACGGATACATTTAACTTCTTTTACTGAACCAAACGCGCCACGTCCGAGTGGCCGAAGGATTTGAAAATCGCGGTAAACTAATGTAAATGTTGCTGGAACTGCATAGCGACTATCGAATTCTTCACGTGCTTGTTTATACAATTCACTCGGAATACCTCCGAGTGCTGACGAACTTGTATTATTCGACGACGACGATGAAGACGGACCGTTACCCATTGGTGCATGCGTAAGAAGAACTAAAATAAATGACGATGAATAAGTAAAAGAGTATAAAGAAAAACGACGAAGCTCTTATCTATTCTTACACAGTGAAAAACGCGACTCGTACTCATTAAATATATTCTAAAGGTGAATTCAGATTTCTTTTTTTTCCTTTTATATGAAATCCAAATAACAGAAGAATTCATATGAGCCCTTCTTTGTTTTATTCGTATGCGAAAAAAGTTCTTTTCGACCATGAATTCTACATGATTAGGCTTCGTACAAAAATTTTCTTCTTTGCAGACACACGCTGACACGATGATCACCTTTACAAAAGACTTTTGATTACGTTTAATTAATGACCTTATGACATTGGCAATAAACTAAAGGTAGCAAGACGATGACGGGGAAGGAAAACAAGACGACTAATTCTCGAAAGTTTCTATGCCATTAGATCATCTCATTAATCATAATTCTTTTCTGTTTTTGTCTTACATTCATTCGAAGATCATTTCATTATTTCGGATATTGACAAGGGAAGAAACGCACATCATCATGGCGACATATTCAAATGCAAATGTAGCAAGAAAATAACAAGTCGAAATGATGGATGTCATCGCCGTTCTGAACTGGCAACCTCGAGACACATATACATTATGACAAAAATAACAAAGGAAAAACGAATCTATCAATTGGAAACCATTCGGACAGAAGCAAAAGCACTTTCGAAAAAAAGAAACTACACTTTAGTAAATGATAATTTCAAAAATTAATCTATTTCATTATTGCCTCTTGAGATGATTTTATGGGAGAACTTAATGACGAAGATGAGGAAGAAAAGAAACTTTGCATGACTATCATCTTTGACATGCGTCACATCGAGAAACAATAGTATGTGCATTTCTCGTCAAAGACTGACTATGCTGATTCTAATATGATCAGTAAGAACGCCACTAGCAGTAGAAAGCATAGTTCATGTTTTGTTCTATATCATCATCGTTTTTTCTTGCAGATTACACGCTAAAATAGACGTACTACAACACGACGACGTCACTCAATTCTGGAGAAGAGAATTCTTACACGCATATGCTTTTCATCTCAATTGAATTGAACTCAGAACATCAAGACAAAATAGGAGTTTTGTCTAAAGCAGATCTCTTTCGTCTATCGAATCTAAACGATTACTTACTGTCGAGAGAAGTAAAGAAAGGATAAGAAACTAGACATCGAACTCTAATTCATCTGAGGATGAGTTTTCTTCCTCCCCCTCTGTTTCTCTCTCTATTTCTCTCTCCTATTCTTCCACAATAAAAAAAAGATAATGAACGAAAATTACATAGTTTAGTAAAGAACAACGGAGAAGAAAAATTATATTACCTTGAAAACGATGTATCAATTTTTCTTGGATGTTAAACAATAGATTATAGGAGAAAAAGAAAGAGAGAAAGAAAATATGATACTTTTTTTTTCTTCTTCAATGGCTTTCTTTTAATTAACTCGTGTCCATCAAAAGTAATTCAATGGCTTCTTTATTCTATTGTTGTGCGCGCACCCTTCAATACAAACAAAAGCACAAGGAAAAGAGGTCTTCCTGACCTAAAAACGCATTTGAAACGTTCGCTTTTTTACTCTCTCTCTCTCCAACTGCCTTTCGTATGTTAATATGTAATTTTCACAATCGCAAGACAACATGCATTGTCGTGTGATTTTATATTGACTAATAATATATACAAAACAGCAATACCCAAAGAATCAATGATACTTGACACATACTGAGTGGTTAACTTCCTGTTCAACATCACAGACCTTTTTTTTTGTTGTTATTGAAGATGAATAGAGACAGATAGAGATTCGATCACTTACGATGAGTACGCGTGGTTTGATTTAACCGCCTGTAATAGTCACCAAATGGGCGATCAATTGTGATATAAGTACGAAAACGAGAATTATTCGACATTGAATAGGAGAATGTGAACAAAAGCGATGTTTTCTTCTTGGAGTTTTGATTCCACTCTGCAAGTCCACAGTGGAGTTTATGTTTGCGAAAGAGATTTTCTTCTCAATTACATTGTCAAACTTTACAAGTGGGAGACATTATTATCACAAGTATAGAATGATATATATATATATATATATATATAGAAGAAAAGTATGCATATCAAATGACGTACATCTTCGTAATTGAAACATTGTATGTGAAGGAGGAAAGAAAGTAACATGTCTTTGTCAAAAGCAATAAAGTCAAGTTTCTTTACCTTTGAATGGTGAATTCTTTAAATCTTCGACGATAACATGGTTCGGTGGTACACCTTCAGGATGTTGCGAATGCTCGGATTTGTTGATATGACCTAGGTGAAGTTTCATTCGTTGTAGAATCGATTCTTGTGGTTGTGTTTCGCCATTATTAACAGGATCTTCTTGGTAATAATGATAATCAATGGGATCGCTGATGTGTTGTTTCACATCTTTATGTTTATTCGATAATTTCGACACAAGTTTATCGAATTTTCTTGCTAAAGTGTGACTCATGTCTGTTTGTTCGTGGTATCACTCGAATGGTGTTCGATTTGCGATGGCGAAGATAAAGAATGAAAATGATTTTCTAGATTCTCTCTGTTAGTACATAGACACCGACGTATTTATCGTCCATCTGTCACAGTAAAAGAATAATATATATGTATGTATGTAAATAAGGCGAGTGACTGAGCATAAAGGAGAGAATAAAAGAGAAAAATAACGTTTTTTTCACAAATATTTTCATGAAAAAGATCTTTTGTTCTCTCGTCCATTGATATTACTTGTGGCCTGACAAGATGTCTTTGTATGTCCCCGATGCATATTCATTCATTCATCATTTCTTTGACATGAACTTGTTATTTAGTAATGATAATATACGAATGCGTTTCATTTTCTTTGAACTAGACGTTCTTCTTGCAAAGTTTTAGTTAAATGTCTGAATTATTCGAATGAATTTGTTCTAATAAGAACATCGTGAGTGCGAAGGATTCGCATTGGAACAAAAGGAGATAAACTCTTGGGGGTTTATTTGATTTGCTCTTATAGTTCGTTGCTTTCGAAGAGGAGAGATAATTAATAAACACACACTTCAATCTCGATGTCGCCTGACCGAGACATTTTTTGTTGTAAGTGTCGCTTTTCATATGAAAAAAAAACCTTGTTTTTCAGTCTAATTTGAAAATCAAAATGCTGGGGAGAATGTCGGCTTCCGTATACTTCTCTCACTCCATATTAATTATTACTTTTCTCACAGAACGTTGCTTCCCGCATTGATTTTGTATGCCCGGGCAAATAAAAAAACGTACACTTCATGAATAAATAGCGATTTATTGGTTATTTCGATAATAAAACCAAAAAGTCACCTACTCAAGGACGTTTTATATGAGGTGATTGAATCGTATATGGTTGATATCGAGCAGAAAGACTGGCACTCGTCGACGATGTTGCATGTCGCGAAGGATTGTTTACCATAGAGCGAGGAGATATACCTAATACAATAGAAAAAGAAAATCAAATTAGATAAAGAGATTCATTTATGATTATTTCTATAGGTGAAGAAGTTTTATTATTTCCTACAAAACATTTTTCTCTCTTCTTCTTCTTCTTCTCCTCATTGTTTATAATACCTGTCGTTGATGTTGGCGTCGTAAATACCGGATATGCTAAAAATAGAAGAACGACAATCCCATGAAGGATTGGTAGTAGAAATTGATCGTACTCGATTGATTGGGATACTCAACTAAATGTGTTCCATTGGTAACAAAACTTGCTCCTAGAGGATCAAAGGTCGGCAGTGGCGCTAAGATTTGAACCAAATTCGGGTCCTGATTTGAAATGAATGATGTTTGAGATATTGGCGGTGTATGCGTTGGTGTAAATAAATTTGGGGTCATCGTCGATGGAAAAGATTCTGAAAGAAAAGCTTGCGAAATGTGTGGTGTGATAATTAAGGGGGCGCCGATTGGTATCTGATTGTCGGTGTACAGCGTTCTTTTGGCTAGGAAGTTCGAATCACGGTATGTTCCGTTGATAATGGCTAATTCGGCTAATTGTTTCTTTTTGATATAATCATCACCGTCTGTCTAATGAAAAACGACGAAACGCAATTGTCTTTGTTAGATGAAAATAAATAACTTACCGATGGGATTAATAATTTGTTGATTTCTTCTTTCGCTCGTTCGAGTTTCATCTTAGCGCGATTTTCATAATCTTCACATTGGATTAAAACATGGAGATCGTCATCCAAATGTTCCCAGCTGGGTTTACCACGATGAAGTTCTTCCTATTCAAAAATAAAGCTATCTAAAAAGCAAGAGATACAAGACTTGTCTACGAATACTTTTTGTTTGTCTCGCATAGATCCTCGACCACGGATCATGATTTTACAATCTGTTTGTGCTTCCAATTGTTTCGATGTCATTCCTCGCGGTCCCAAAAGACGTCCGACAAAATTAAACTATAAACAATACAAAACTAAGGTTTTGTTGAGATGATCGTCAACTGTTATGCAGGTTATCCGAATAATTCAGGTAGGATACTAGAGGAAAAGTATCATTTGGGTTATATTATATCAACAGATTGAATGACACAAAATTAGTTTCGTTATTTTGGTGATTGGGTTGTTCTGTGCATAAGCATGGATCAAGATAGACAAGAAGGGGTATTTGAAGAATCAAAAGAGAAGTGAAGTTGAGGGTTTTGCTTGTCGGATTGAGATAAAAAGGAACGTTGTTTCGACTAGATTTGTTAGAAATTACCGTAGAGATTTATACAGATCGCCGTACTAGCAAATCTAGAGTATGAAAACTTTCAAACTCCGATAGACAGAAGTAGAGAATGATAATAAAAGAAATGATCGGTTTTGTGTCGACTAATTGAAAAGATCTTGTTTTGACCTTAACTTACATCGGGATATTGTTGGACAGGAATGTAGATCTTTTCCTGGAAGATTTTCCGTTCGCCGGTAATCTCAGGTAGACTGAGTTGTGGTGGACAATTTGAACTGTATAAATTCATGCGAACTTTATTGATCTCTGCAATAAGTAACAAGAATGAGCAGATTATCGAGTCAAAAATACGTACCTTGATCGAGTAAACGTTCCATATGAATGAATAAATTACTAGGCAAGACGGCTAGTTGTCGTTTATCTTTCAGTAATTGGGATAAATATTCGGGTTTATCAATTAAACGTGGATCGGTTTCAGTTGATAATGGTGATGATCTGAAATCGACAGAAGAATAATTACTAACGATGGCTGAGTTGACTTACGAAGTCACAGTAGATAATTCTGCTGTATCCGTTGCTGATTCCGTTTGATTCAGTGGCTGAGTGGTCATAATTTGTACTGGTGTCGGAGATATCATTGTGAATGAATGTTACTTGATTCGAATCGTAAATGACTGTGCATTTTATGCGTTATAAAGTATATTGTTCGTTGCACGGATGATTGACTGAAGAAAGAGTAAAAAGGATAATATAAAGTAAGGAGAAAGATAACTCGTTTCAACAACGTACTTCAGAAAATGAAATCATTTTTTTCGTTCCTTGTTAGTCTTTATCGAATGTGAGATGAAATTAACGAATTATTATCAAAAATGATGTATCAATGAATAATAATGTTAGGTTATTCGTAGAAGTTCTGTGACATTGATCGATTTTTATGTGAGTACAGGTATAAACTGAAAGTGTATCTTTTTCTCCGCTGGGCTTGTTTCAGCCATCATTCGTCCTTCTTACGTCAAAAGATATGTCTACACAAAATCACGAACGTGAAATGCTTTCGTTTTCACCTTTTTCTTTTTTCATATACAAACACATTTGTACAGTCTCAACTAAAAAAGCGAACAACCGTATCTTAACGAACATTCCTTCGTATTAACACCACCACCATAACGTTTATGGATGGTGCAGACGTGTCCATATATGCTTTTAGTCAATTGATATATTGTACAAAAGAAAACTTTGATATAAGACTAGAGAAAAAAACAACAGAAACAGTGTTTTAATTGAACGATGGTAACATTGGACCGGATTGTTGATGATTTATCGTTGAATTTTCTGGATTGAAGTAATAATTATCGTATGATGTTGAGTTGTAACTTAACTTGTGATGATTTCCATTAGTATAGTAATTCGATTGTTTCATTGGATAGCTCGTCGACATGTCATATGTATCGATTGCGGATGATTGTGAATTGTAACTAACTTGAGAATGAAATGGGACGGACATTGATGACGATGGCGGCGGAGGAGGAGGAGGAAGTTGATGTTGATAATAAGCATGATGAGGATGAGAAGAATGGTAGGAACGGAGAGTTAAGTCATCTTTTTCAGTTGTTGATGTTGCTAGGGGTGAGTTGTTCAGATGCATTCCACATCCATTCGTATATGATGTGCGATTTTTGCCGTCTTTTTTGTCTTTCATTCGACGATTTTGAAACCATATCTAAATATCATACAAGAGTGAGTTTTTCACCTAAATGTCAGGGAATTTGTTTACCTTAATCTGCAAACCACAAATTGAAAAGATAAAATGAGAGAGTGTGTGTGTTGAAATTTTCATAAAGAAAATCAAAATCTCTTACCTGTCGTTCAGTTAAACAAAGTGTTTGCGCGAGTTCAATCCGTCGAGGTCGATTTAGATATTTACTATAGAGAAATTCCTTCTCAAGTTCAACTAATTGAGCGCTTGTATAAGCCGTTCGAGCTCGTTTCGACGGTGCTGAATTGCTTTTATCTATGCAAAAGAAATAAACTATATTCCATCGATGATAAGCTTCTCTATTCTCGAAGAAAAAGACAGCATGACATTAGATGAGTAATGATACACTCATTTATCAATGTCTTACAAAAGTTCTACATCGGTCTGCAAGCAGATAGAAAGATGAAAAACATGTATATCATCGAGAATATGCAAAGGGAAAAAAATTTCCTTCGATAGATTGACACTTGTGAGCATTTTATAAACAATTTTGTTGTTTTTCATTGTAATATCAATAACAAAATCATTGATCCTTGAAATTTTCTCCATGATTTAGTACGAACCAATGAAATCTAATGTTGGTTCTCGCGTGATAACTCTCTCTCTCGAGATAGTCTTAGGAAATTCTCTTCACTTTGAATGAAAATTTGAAGAAAAAGTGTTTACCGGAAGAAGAAGATGCTGAAGAGGTCGAAGTTGTGTTGAGATTTTTTGCATTGCTTTTCGATTTTTTACTTCCATGTTTCTTTTCATTCATCCACGGATAAATTTCTTTACGATTGGGCAATGTCGGTGAATTAAAGTCAGTTGTTGATGACGAGGAAGTTTTCTCGGTAGTTGAATTCGTGTCACTAATCATTAAACTTGCGCTTCCATAAGAATTTGACGGCATATTCATGTAGTAATCCGGTTGTGATTGATGAGTCGTATTATTCCAAGACGATACCGAGTGATTATGTTCAGTTTTAACCATAATATAGTCTATCTCGAATGGAATGTTTGATGTCTATGAAAGTTGAAATGATTTTCTCGATATTCTCTCAAAAGAAATATATTGTAATATGGATGAGTTGCTTCTGCTTTTTTTCTCTTTCCTCTTTCTCGTTTCTCATTCGATAAAAAGACAATTTTCTCGCCGACCAATAAAATCACCGAGAACAGGAAGATAAAGCGAAGAGTGTCATATTATTGAAATACGTGTTAACAAATCAAACATCAAATAGATTTTGAGACAAAACCCTGAAGCGATCTCCGCGAATGAGAGAGAAAAAAGAGAAGAACCATTTTCTTGCATTCGTGATTGACGACGAGGGTGTTTCTAACTTGCCAAATTTGATTTATGGTATAGGCGAGCAGATACTTTTCTACTCTCTGTATAGGTATAATTACCTTATTTCGTTTTTTTCTCTTCTCCTATCCAACCATACGCCACGCATGATCAAAATGCATTTATTATCGTTGACAGAAGTTGTTATTACCTAGTACGTGCACGTAAATAGTAGTGAAAAAAAGAAAACGAGCACGTCTATGTTTTGAAACAAGTAAAAGTATGTCCAATCAATGGTAATGAATTTCGTTTAATGATAACTGACGATAGAAGTAAAGAGAATGGAAGTGATGCGAGTGAAAAGAACAAGGTAAAATGCATTACTCATTTGTCAGTAAAGAAAGATGAATGAGTTGAAATAACTGTCACAATCATATCATTTTCAGTCTAGTATAAGTGTTGAAGAATTGTATTAGAGATAAAAGGATGTGTTCGTCCTTTTTCGGAAGGTTGCTAACGAGTTGAAAGGTCGATGGAAACGTATCTTCTCCATTGGCTCAAGATTGTTCGAGTATGAGTATCTCAATTATAAGAAGATGCAACCGTGTTCAATGAAGCATTCAATGTTGTGAAAGTCATTCTTCTTTCTTCTGACAATCTCAAGCGGTGTGATATTGATGTAACACAATTAAAGAGAGAATTCGCCGCTCAATCGATCACTAATCAAAAGAAAAATAGCTACCAGGCAATGCGCGTCTTGATCAGGAGGAGATCATTGTCTTGTGAATCAGTTCCTGTAGACCGATGAAGAAAAATGAAAAATGAGCTTTTAACGAGGCAAGCTTAACACGAGTACGAATGACAATAAAAATGATTATGATCGGCAATTGAAATAATTCAGTAGCAGCATGTCTCATCCATCTTATCGAACATACGAACAATTAAAAGAACATTGGGTAAAAGCAAATCATCACAAAGATAAAAAGACTCGAAGCAAATCTCAAGAGAAGCTATTAATCATCAAGTAAACTTTGATGCAATAGGACGAATATCGAGATGATAACATTCCGGTGGATCGGAGGACGCATTTCGATTCATGAATGTCCTCATAAAAAAAACACGCCAACATCAGAGACAATACACGTGTGGTTGTCTTGATTAGAAAAACATTCTAATCAGTCTATTGATTTTATTAGGTACGATTTTCCGCACCTTTGCCGATCGTGTTTCATCCGGCTATTTATGATCAAATTTAAATAAATCCTTGATGCTGAATGCGATGAATGGCGAGTGTCAAATGTGTCAAGAAGAGAAACTAATTCTCAGGAAAAGGAAATGAACTCGTACGACGACATTTATTTCTGACACCGAGTTTTGTCATTCAGAAATCTCGTGTTTCACTTCATAATGATGTCATTCATCAGTAAGAATCCATTGTTCGAGTCAATACAAGGTCTTGAAGCAGACAAGCAAAAAATGACATCGCAGTTTTACATGATCGCTGTCAGTCAGTCCTTGCGTCTATCGAAGTTTTCTATATCGTCATTGTACTTGGCGCCAGCTTTTGTTGAAATTCAATTCGAGAAGCTTTCTTTCGGCATAGAAATGCCTGTGTATTGATTCTATGACAAACCACTGCTGCTACACAGCTGTATGTCCTGGTGAGACGTGCCAAGGTCAGTCGTAGAGAACGGTGGAATATTTTTCTTACATAAAGCAAAGATAAACATGTACTGGTGTTAAGAATGTCTGGACGAATCGATTGGGAGCTGTTAATTATAAGTGCGTTACTTGTTTCGGTAACCAACATATGTAATCGTTACTAAGTCGATTCTATACACCCGTGAGTCAACTACGATTTGATTATTATGAATAGAATGATTGATTATGCAAGAGCATCAATTCATTTGAGAAAAAGTATTGATCACTGCGACAGTTTTCTTTCCTTTCATATGTATATTCATTAGTCACAAAGGAAAAACTCGATTTATTTTTTGTTCTGTCGCTGTTCATTATATCCTATTCTGAGGACATGTTGAAAGTGAGGAATGTTCACGGGAATGAAAATCTTTCAGTTTAAAAGCTATTTGATTGACTTTTCAAGAACATGAGTCAAGTTATTCAATTCCATGTGCGAGAGAAACCGAACAAAGCAAAAGAAAAATGTAATGGGAATCTCTCTTTTTCCCGTTCTTCAAGTCTCGTATTCTATCATTTTTTCCGTTTTTCTAAGTGCGTGTCTTTAGTTGCTTATTGCGGACCTTGATGAGTATGTTCCCCTTCTGGGAAGTAAGTAGACAGAAAAAAAAAGCTCAAATAAAACATGCACCTCACTTGCTGAACTCGTTTGAAGATTTTCAGGGAGTGGTATGCTTAGAGTTTTTTCTTCTATTGAACCTTTTGTCAATATTATTCTACCTTTCTGTCGCGTATCAACAACACGTGAAGCGGCATTAGTGATTTGTACTCAGCGTACGTTTCACAGAGCTGTTGTCTTTCGTTTTGATAGACTTGAGAATATTTTAATGCATAAAAATAGGAACAAAACATTACTTAAAGCGTGTAGAAAAGAGGGAGAGAAAAGCTTAACATTCTATATGACGACGTGAGAAAGTTCGATGTCAAAATTAATATGTTTTCTAGATGATTACAATTCTCAATAATGTCTAATGCGAATAATTCGATTAATAAAATTATTGCTCAGTCAAGTAAATTAGATCGATCGACAAGTAGCGTTCGGTTTCAAATTGAAAAAGTATTTGATGACGACGATGATGGACCCGAAGATTCTTCGAATTCAAAAAAGGTATTAGATAAAACATCAAGTGTTCCGATAAGTAAGTGTTTGAAGAAATCATCATAGAACAGTTTTTATTTGATTCATTTTGGAAAGATTTCACGTCATCGACAAATTCGAATGAATCGAAGAAAAAAATGCTTTTCGATCAAAAGACTGACAGTCTTACGGTTAATGAACAACCTGGCACCTATGACACGATCGAAGCATTACCACATAGTGATCATTATCGAAATCTATTTTCATTCACATCTTCAGAGCCAAAAACTCGACCAACATTAGAAGCGTTGCATGGGACAAAATGCGCGTCAGCAAAACTGAATTTGGCATCAACGATCGATCTGAACAGCGAAATGGTTAGTTCAGTTATGATACCATCTGATCAACCAATCAAAGCAGAAATTAAACCAAAAACTGAAATTGTTAAATTTGGATGGATTATTGGCGTTCTTGTACGTCGTTTATCTGCTTTAGCTTAAGACGATTTTCATGATTCTATGATAGATTCGCTGCGTATTGAACATCTTCGGTGTCATGCTGTTTCTTCGTCTATCCTGGGTTACAGGTCAAGCCGGTATTGGTTTAGCGTGTATAATCATCATCATTTCAACGGTCGTCACTATTCTAACATCATTATCAATGAGTGCGATATGTACGAATGGCGAAGTCAAGGGTGGTGGAACTTATTATCTGATCTCACGTAGTCTTGGTCCGGAATTCGGAGGTGCTATCGGCTTGATATTTTCTTTCGTTAGTAAGGACGAGTCGAATATTCAGTCAGATTCTACTAACTGTTTGAATAGACGCAGTTGCTGCAGCGATGTATACAATTGGTTTTGCTGAAACAGTTCGTGATCTTCTGAAAGTAACTCAAGTTGAATTGCAGATTATTTCATAATTCATAGAGATATGTAGGAGTATGGAGTGAAGATCTTTGGAACAGTAATCGATGGAGAATCAGTGAATATTGTACGCATTATTGGTAGGTGTTTTTATATAAATAGTGAACAACTTGTTTATGAATTCTCGTCTTGATAGGAGTGATTACAATGACTATTATTTTGGGCATTGCCTTGATTGGTATGCGCGGGGAGACTATTGTGCAAATTACACTACTTATTACACTAAGTGCGTCACTTCTGGACTTTTTTATTGGTTCATTGATGCCTGTTACATCGTATAAGCGTCGACATGGTTTCGAAGGCTATTCATGTAACAAGAGGAAGTCATTAGAAGAATAATTAATTGGTGAAATTCTTTTTAGGGAAGATAATTAAGGAAAATTTCGGTCCGAGATTTACCAATGGAGAAACATTTCAGCATGTTTTCGGCGTTTTCTTTCCGTCAGTAACAGGAATCCTCGCTGGTGCAAATATATCGGGAAATTTAAAAGTAATGCAAACCCAAGGACGCGTTTACAGCATGAATAATTTCCATATACCTAGAACCCGTCAAAAGCTATTCCGTTAGGTACTAATGTAGCGATCGGAATAACAACATTTGTTTATCTTGCCTTTTGTGTCATCTCGGGTTGTACTACTCATCGTGAAATTGCTTGTAAGTCATGCGTTTGATTTGAGTAAGGCATCGGACTGGAAAATTTCAGTGGATTACTACGAACGTCGTAATGGTAGTGCAATGCAGATCGTTAACTGCACAATTCATTGGAATGATAAAAATTGTAAATCAGGATTAGTTTATAACTATCAAACAATGAAAATGATAGCCGCTTTTGGACCTTTGATCACTGGTTTGTTCAAATATGCTTTTATGACGAATATTGTCTTGCAAGATTTTCTTTTCGTCTAGCTGGAATTTTTGCAGCAACGTTATCGAGTGCTCTAGGTAGATTTGAAAGTCAACTTCAAAATTGAGAAAGATGACTTTGTTTGTAGCGAGTCTGGTCGGTGCTCCGAAAATCTTCCAAGCGGTGTGTCGCGACATGATATTTCCTCGTTTGAAGTATTTTGCTGTTGGTAATGGAAAATCTGATGAACCTATACGGGCCTATTTCCTAACGTATCTTGTTGCTGTTTCGTTTACTGCGATTGGTAAAGACAATCTTTTTGACATAAACGATTCACTCTCAGTTCTTTACTTCGTTTTATAGGCGAACTGAATAAGATTGCACCAATTATTTCAAATTTTTTCCTTATGACCTATGCGTTGGTCAATTATGCATGTTTTGATGCTTCACTAGCCAAAGCCAGTGGATGGCGACCAGGTTTTCGATACTATAACAAATGGTTAGCGTTAACAGGAGCTATATCTTGTGTTGCTGTTATGTTTATCATTAACTGGTAAGAAGAATGATTCATCAAAAGAAGTATTCCACACAGCTTATGTCTAATAAGGTGGGCGGCTTTGATCACATTCTTGGTGATGATTGGAATCTATCTTTACGTTCGAACAACAAAACCAGGTATAAAGTTTGTTTAGTATCAGTGAAGTTTAAACGACGGATCCCTCTAGAGATCAACTGGGGCTCGACGGCTCATGCACATACGTACCGTCGTGCACTTGACGCAACTCATAAACTAGATGCTATTCAAGAACATGTGAAAAATTTCCGACCTCAAATGTTGGTGTTTACTGGGAATCCAATTCATCGTTCAGTCTTAGTTGATCTTTGTTCCTTGGTTACTCATGGCCGTAGTTTAATGATCTGTGGGAATGTTATCATAGTACGTAAAAAAGGAATCACTTGATTTGTATTGAAAAATATTGGCTGATTTCGTTCAAAGGACGACCCAACAGTAAATCTACCGTATAAACAGAATGACGATGGAGAAACTTGGTTAAAGCAGCGTACGGCAAAAGCATTCTATCAACCTGTTGTCGAACCTAGTCTTCGACAAGGAGCAATTGCACTATTGCAAGTATGTCAATGAAAATATTGTATGTATTCATGTAAACAAACTTTCATGTGTTTATGCAGTGTGTCGGAGTAGGGAAAATGCGACCAAATGTCGCTGTGCTCGGTTTTAAGAATGACTGGACGGCTAATGCAATTGCAACCATCGATTATTTCAATATTATTCATGACGCGTTGCATCTCAAGTATGGTATTGGCATTCTACGATTACAGACAGGACTTGATGAAAGTGACTTTTTTCAACCGGGTACTACTGATATTGTTGTTTTTCTATATCGAACATTTTCCATCATGTATGAAATTGTATTTTTCAGATCTGCCTGACGACGAAGATGATGATGACGACGATAACGATGAATCAGTTATTTCAAGTCCGCTACGACGTATTCCAAAG
Organism: Adineta ricciae; assembly: GCA_905250025.1. Lineage (NCBI taxonomy): Eukaryota > Metazoa > Rotifera > Eurotatoria > Adinetida > Adinetidae > Adineta > Adineta ricciae. The sequence continues at coordinate 464,814 of CAJNOJ010000016.1, read as the reverse complement.
GTAAACAACAGTGCCGCACAACAAATAGACGGTTTAATATTGAAAAATGCGGGTGCAAGTGAAGGTATTTCGCTAACCATGGATATATTTGGTCCAAAGAAAACCTCAGCTGACACGATCGATGTTTGGTGGTTGTTTGATGATGGTGGATTAACCTTACTATTACCGTACCTACTGCAACGTCGAAAACGTTGGCGTAATTGTCAACTTCGAATATTTTCATGCGTACCTGGAGATAAAACTGATGCAGAAAGGCAACATGTGGCTATGGCATCATTATTAACAAAATTTCGTATAAAATACACCGATTTACATGTTCTTCACGGTTTGAACAAACAACCGAACGAACGTGAAACCGAAAAATTCCAACAACTTCTGCAAGCTTGGCATCAAAACAATAAAAATCTCTCGACAACGGATGAATCATGGAGAATTTTAGACATTGAGTTAGATATGAACAAAGAAAAGATTAAACGAGGACTTAACCTTCACGAGTATCTAATCGAACACAGTTCTCAATCAACACTTATTATCGTGTAAGTATCCATGATCATCTATGCACTAAAATCTTAACTAATGACTTCCCTTTAGTACGTTACCCATTCCACGGAAACAATCGATATCCGCTGGACTTTATCTCGCATATTTGGATGCGATTAGTTACAATTTACCTCCATTATTATTCTTACGTGGCAATCAAAAGAATGTTCTGACATATTATTCCTAATTTATTTTCGTATGTAAAGGACAATGAGAGTTGTTCCGGTGATTTTTATAAATACATGTCTTGTTTGTCTATCTGTTCTTTTCGTGTTTTGTCAGAAGAGAAATAGAAGAAAGTAAGGATGGAATTACTTTAGTATGCTAATTTTTGTGATGATTTTTTTTTTGTACAAATATGTCACGATTTTCGTATAAAAAAGAAAGAGAGAGAGAGAAAGAGAGAGAGAGAGAAAAGAAGAAAGAAAGAATATCGAGATTATTGTTGTTGTAAACTTGATAGATGATTCAAAATTTTCGCATTTCCTGTTGCATCAAGCCATGCTTCGAAATTTGACACAACAAAACGTTGAAAACGTTGGCGTTGTTCCGAATTCAATTGAGCAGCCGTAATTTCATTAGCTAGAGTCGAAATTGACTTTTGTCGTTTGTCCATTGCTGATTGATATTCCACCGGAAGTGGAAGTAAACCATCCTAGACAAAAACAAACGAGCTAGTTTGTCGAACTCTCAATATTCTATCCTTACTGCTTGTTGATCTTCCAAACGAATCGAACTGATAGGATAAAAATCGTCTGGTGGAAGTAAAGACCATGGTTGTTCATCAACATATCCAGCTGGATGAGTTACTAATGGTTTATTCCATAGATTAAGTTCTTTGCAGAGACCACTGCGTTCCATTTGTTCAAGTAATTCCACATGAGAGGAATTGTAAGGTGCGAATAACAGACCAGCACAATTCAATTGAATTAATGGTCGTGATGGCGTATGGATATAGAAAGATGATGAGCGACATTGACTTAAAAGCGATTGAAGTAGATCGGGAGACGATTCAAGATTGGCGAACAAACCTGATTAGTAATCGACGGCATACAGCAGAAATGGAAACGTTTTCACAATCGGTGACTTTCAATGTTGTTTCAACAGCACCAAGAACGATTGTTACATTGTGACATTTACGAACTTCAACGCATCTAAACAGAGACATGTAAGACAAGTTTTGAATGTTGCAAATCGAATTGAATAGATACCGTAATGGAGCAAGTATGTAGATATATGAATAACTGCATCGATGTATACGAAATTCTGCATTAGTAATATCAGATGATTGCTGAAAATAAAGAAATGAAAAATCAAATTGAATTTGAGTATTCTTTTTTCATTACCTGATCACTTAAAGATCGATTAATCATTGTCATCAATACAAATCGATGTCTAAAAGGAACAAAATCTATCGAGCAATCATTCGACAAAAACCTTCTAACCGTTCATCCGCGAAATTTGAATTACATAGAACACGGCCAGATCTTTGTTCATGAGTAGGATCTAAACAAAGACATATTGTTTATTCTCATACAGAATCGGACATGATCACTGACTATTGAATGGTAATGGTAAAAGTGTTCCACGTTTCATGGTCTGGCCAACTTGAAATGGATTTGCAATAAGTGAACGACGAATTAGATTTGACAGATTTTTAAATGGAACAATCGATTTATTCTATAAGTGGGGTGAATGAGACGATATTCAAGGGAAAATGTCATTGCTTACAACGCCGATTTCATGTTGAATCGATGGATTTTGAAGGATTTCATGGAATGTAATAATCTTTCGAAGATTATCATGAAGTGTACCTTCGAATATATAACTAAGAGCTGTAATCGCATCCATATTTAAAGTGGCTGATTGAACACTTTCGCTTGCATTTGATTCTTGAAAATAATAAAACCAAAATAAAACTAAAGCCGTTTTGTTTTCGAGTGTGGACATACCTGGTGTTTCTGCAACAATGTTTAATAGATCATCTAAATGTGTTTGAATAAATAGCTGATGACTTTGCTCGTCATAAATCTAAAGAAAGATCTCTCATTTGAATGATGAAGAAGAGACAGCAAACATACGCGATTCTTTCGGGCATCGAGATCCGAGTTTCGTTTGCGATTCGGCCATCTAAATTGTATAGTAAAGTAACATCATTGAATAGAATTCAATCTATCAATACAGACTCATCACGAGAAAGTGTTGATTTCAGATCAATTTGATGGAATGATTGCAGAAATAGAAGAAGAATGAACGCTAAACTATCGACTTTTCGAGAATCTTTGAGGCGTTCTAAACATATCAGATATACTCAACAACTCTAAATTCAAATGAAATTTTTCAACAAACCGATTTCAGTCGGAGTATGCGCTTTCGATGTTTGAATATCCGTTTGTATTCGCCGTTGTGATGAAACGTTGGTTAACATACTGTACGTTTCGAAATACCTACACGCAAACATGTAAGACAATCATATTTATATCGATCTTAACACTTACATCCACGCTAATTCTTCAGACATATGTAATTTCGAACAAGCAATATGTCGCCAAAGCATATAACTGGAACGAAAAACAATTATTAGAATAGAATATGCCATAGCATGAAGAAATTTACTTCATTTTGGGATAACCAGCCGTTCCGCTTTTCTTCATGTACTTGACAAGAGCTTTCAAACTTGCAGGAGTAATATCTGGCGGTGGTGGCGTCGTCAACGCACCAAACGTAAACACTTCTGCTCGACACCATATAGCCAAATGATGTCGACTGTCACTTGTGTGCGATTGCTGATGATGTTCACTCATCTGAAACTTAGAGAACTTAAATATTAGATAAAAAAATTCGAAGAAAGTAAGAAAACATCGAAAAGAAAGGATATCTCTAAACATTTTCTCCCGAAGTTACACGCTGTGCAGTAAATAAACCGGGAAAATAATATTCCGAACATCGACCATTGTTGTCCACCCAAATAAGACCTTCTTTGATCATAAAATTAATCGCCGTTTGAATGCGATCATTTGACCATTGAAATTGATCACGTAACTGTTCGGCAGTAAAACTCGAACGTGTCTGAAGGGAATTCAAGATTGTCGTATGATCCATACTTAATTCTCCTGGTATGCACTGTATTAAAATGCGTCCTTGCCCATTGGCCGGCTGAATCACGGCAAATCCATCACCGAGTGCTTGTAATTTTTTAATTGCGCGCAGAATATCATCTGTAGAGACATCTTGAGCCGATTTCGATTTACCACGTGCTTTCCTGACGCGCAACAATAGTTCATCGAGCGATATCAATCCGCCGTTCTGTTCACTTGTAGCCACGCAAACTTCAACTATCTGTACAGACAATTCGTAGTAAAAGTCACCAACTCCGAGTACTTGGGACCAGAATCCTTTGCTTGCTAAACAGGAAAAGAAAACAGATTCTCAATGTGCAAGACGATCGACTGTCTTGAATCTTACATGCAAGCGGATCAACACCGACTGTTGCACACATTTCTTGAAACTGTCGTCGAAAAGCGAGATCTTTCTTGATTTCATTCTTGTGTTTTTCAGCAAATTTTTCCAAATTATCGCGAAATGTTTCGAATTGTTTTGCAAGCTAAACAGCGAGCATTTTCTCGAATGTCAAAATAGCAAAACATGTTTACCTTGTCGAGATGGTCACGTGCAAGTTCGGAACCTTTTTCGCTAAATTTTGCCTAAAACAACAACCGAAAATGAACCGCCACGTTCTTTTTCAACACAAACAACTTTTACCTTTTCGAGAATTTGTTGATTAATACCTCCAATACCAACACCTCGTCGCATGATGAATTCTACAATAAAAATAACATCAAATACATACATAATTGCGTGTTTTTCTCATTAATGTTTATGGCGAAGAAAGCCGAACGAGGCTCGTTTTCCATTCTGTTTTTTTTTCTTCAAATAGATATCGTGCATGCAGACACTCACAAGTACAGAGACAAGATTTATTAGTTGGAAAGATACACAAACGAAAAGAAGACGATCTGCCTTAGTCTAAACGTAGGAAAAGCGAGAAAACGGTGCTTTTACAAATATACATATTAACAAAAGAACGAGCAGCTATTCAATTGGCGGACAGCAAATCTGTTTTTTGTGACAATGATTGCAGACGTCTTTCACGGTCAAGGAATTGTCTGAAAAAAAGTAAAACAAATACGAAATTCATTAATCAAAAGCATTTCAAATGGATATACCGTCGCATGTGTGCGATCAGTTGTTGTTTTCGGGTTGCTAGCGGAAGCCGTGGATCCAATGGCCATGCAAAATTATCATTATGACCAGTATCGAGCAAATCATCGGTTTGGAGTATCCGAGGTGCATCAGATCTAAGAAATCGAACATAAATTATAGGAAAAGAGTGATCTTTAGAACGTACAACAGATCCGAATCAATCGGTTCGCCGACTTCGGATGATGAAGCTTCCGATGATGTGTAGGACGATTCTTCCGATGTCGACGACTCCTGTTGATGTGCAGCATGTTGCGGCTCAATGCGAATACGATGATCAATGATATTTTCAATAGTTACATCGACAGATTGCGTACGTTGCAAATCAGCCAGAATGATTTCATATGGAATTTGAGGAAAAACCTGTTGAACACTTTGAGCCATGCTGGTTAATTGTACACCGGTAAGACGAGCACGTCCAAGACGAAAAGGAAAATTGTGATTGATTTCGATTGAAAAACTAGGTAACCAAGATGAATAACGGCTTCCATCAAAGCGAAATAGATGATTCCGTGGTGGACGTTGACCTGTTGTATCATTCATACCGTGAACATTTCGAGCGAAACGAGCAAGCGTCAATGATGGCCAAAGAAGAAAATTAGGCGCCGGCGAAATGATTGGTGCGGATGGTGTAGGCGTCTGTTGACTGGTTTCTTCCTGGAGGGAAACGCGACATATTGGGCATGTGGTATCTTGTTCGAGCCAACTTCGAAGGCAATTCTGATGAAATAGATGACCGCATGGCAAGCATCTTGCCTTTTCAAATTTCTCCCAACAAATCGAGCACACTTCGTCCAGACTTGATACATAATTTTGTTTGAGATACTTCTGTTCCAAATCATACTTAGTTAAAAGTGGATACTTTTTCTCCATTCGTATCATGGCAATTCGGTATGATTTGTGTCGTTTTAAACGTTGCGTTAATTCATTAAATAATGGCTTCAATTGCATGAAAAATATTAATGACGTCATTGACATGAATGTCTGGTGATAAAACAACATTTGCAAATGATGCATTATATCAATCAATAATGTCACGATATGGTACACAAATTCGATATAATAAATCACATAAGACCGGTACTCATTCGATGTGGTTAGTGGATTTTGTTTTTGTTGTTCGTAGATATAATATTGAAATGTATATTTAAACAAAAGATAGCATATGTCGAGCGTTAATAAAGTTGCTTCTGCCAACATGAAGAAAAATACGGAGAGACCGCCATATTTCAAGCCAACAAGAAAACAAATAGCGACTAAAATGCCAGATAAAACAAGTAAACAAATAAGTAAAGCAAGGATTTTCAGGAGTAGCCGACGACGAATGGAGACAGAAACTGACATCTAAAACGAATCGATGATCAATTCGCTGTGAATTCAAGGAAAACAATTTACTAGTTCAAAGCGATCTTTCGATAGTTGACAGAACGAAATTGCAAATGCTATGATTGAAAACCACGAAATCCAAAGTGCGAGTTCGTTCAAATTCTCTAAACCAAGTACGCCGAAAAGAAAACAAAATTTATAAAATGCATAATTCCAAAGTTTCTCTTTGCTCCGTTGCAATTCGACTAAACGTAATTCACCAAAGATGAGTTCTTGTAAGTACTTGCCAAACAAGCCAATTGTACAGTAGATCGCATTGACAAGAATCTAGCAACGAACGAATTGAGCAATCTGTACAAATATGTAAGTCAATGTCTTACCAATAAGGATAAGGATTGAGATAAAATAATCGAAAATAACGTTTGCATGTATACCAAGGAGAATGGCTTTGCATCGGAGAAAAACTTTGTGCCATTGACAAGAGTTTCATTTGTTGAATTGATATCATTCGTTTGTATTAAATGGTGATAATAGAATATATTACCAAAAAATAAAGACGTACTAATCAACGTATAATAACGAAGAGATGGCAATGGCAATCGATCGAGTATGTGTCGAAGACGTAAAGGCATGATTATAGTATCTTAAATAAGGAAGCAAAAAAAAGAGTAGCTATGACCTAGTAAATGAGATATAAAAAAAGATAATAAATTGAAAGAGGGTAGGTGAAGAAGGAAGGCGTAATACACACCGAGTAACAATCCAATAAACTAAAGCAACAATTTGCTATTCACTTTGGTATTCTACACGCATGCAATAGAATGATTGAATAAACTTCAATGTCGAAAGATGTCGTATGTAGATGGGAGAAAAAGTACGTTCAATATGTTTATTTTAGAATAGAATCATATAACACAAAAGCGAATTCAAGACTCTAGCTCTGATTTTGGATGTCCGAGCACAACTACAGTTGAGTCACATCTCTCTTCTTCATACGAACATCAACTGTGTGTGTGATGTACTTAACCGAATGTGATAGTGTCACTAAAGTTCAGATGTGCTGATATCTGCTTGCAAACTGCGTCGTGGATGTAACAATGTCCACGTCAGAAGTGCAATAGCTATGGGTGTGAACTGAAAGATATAGAACCAGTATTCTTCGTGGCTTGTAGTTATATAATAATCAGGAATAGAAGTAATTTGAAGATAAATAGCGACGCTTAAACACGCAATACTTGAGATTAATAAACGAATGATAGATTGTTTTTTCATATCCTTCCATGTTTTAATCGCAAACCAAATTGGATAGAAAAGAATAGTTAGTCCAAGAACAATCGCCGCTGAGGCTTGTCGTAATACAAAACTTTGAGGAATCGTGCTCTTATCGTAGGATAACATTCCAGCTGGAATCATCAGAGCGGCTGATATCAATGCGATTAAAATAGGTCCAATAATAACGCATCGAGAAATGGCAGGTTTGACTTCGCCCACACGAACGATATAATCGTAATTGGCTAAGATAATCGTGCGTTGACCTACAGCAAGTAAAACCGATGTTGCAGTAAAAGAAGCCCTAGATTTGCGTTCACTACTAGAAAGTGCTGCACGAAGTACAAGTTCGATGAAGATGGTTAAATGGGAAATGGTCAGAAGAATAATAAGTCGACGAAACTTTCGAGTCGCTTGCGCCAGCCATCCTATCAACGATATACCAATGACGCCAGCAAGAATACCAGCAGCTATTTGATTTGGCTCGTATGTCGCATATGGATAATTAGATAAGCCGATCATTCTCGTTTTTGACAGAAAATCTTATTGTAAATTTGGAAGCTACTCCACAGATTCGCTTACAACCTTTTTGTACGATAAAAAGTGCTTCTTTCAAATGTCAAATATATACATCATCAGCCCTTATAGCGATTCTACTGCCTCCGCAGAAAAGAACGTTCTCCATTCGAACTTTTCTTCCTGCATACGTCATATCGCTTGTGAGGCATTTACTTTTATATCCAGGTTGTAGGGGATTACTGATACTATTCAAATAGAAAAAAAAGAACTCCTATATGTTTTATTTGAGTGATTCATGGTCTACTAATTGTAGGCAAGGAAGATAATTACTGATATGCCAACTGATTTGTCCTTAACAGTAGGTATGTTCTTACCTTTAGAATATATTTTTCATGACCAAAATAAAATGTAATTCGAAAGTACTTCTTCTAGCTTCGCGTATGATATTGTCATAAAGGTAAAATAGAATACATTTCTGGTCGAGATTCGTTTTACCTACCTGTTCCTTTGGCCGAAAGAAAAGACTGTAAGATCATCAAAAATACATTAATTTTGTGAGTCTGGCCAATCCAATCAGATTGCAGCACTATTGATCAATGAAAACTAAAACATATTTATTCGAAAACAACCAGGGAGCAATCGAGGTCGAGGAGCCCGAATGTAACGTTAGTTCTCGAAAATTTTTCTAGTAACTTGGTAACAATTCAGAATGCAGAGTCGGAATACGCGAGTGTTTCCTCTTTCCAGAAAAATGGTTATCGCTACATTAAAAATCACCAAAAACCGTCTGAGACTGTCAAAAAATCGATACAGTCACAGTTTTCAATGAAATCAACAATGCCCATTGAGTCACGATAATTTCATTTCCGCATCTCTGTGAAAAACAGCTTGTATAGGTTTTAAACTATACCATCATTAGGTACTTTGTTCTGCCTTTTCTTTTAAACATTGTTTTCTTTTAAAATTCTAATACTTCTTGTATTTTATTCATGAAAAAGAAATTCAAAACAGTAGTAAACACACAGACACACTAGTACATTTACTAAATGACATGTATAAACAACAAAAAACACTTGAAGTTATTTTTCCAACCATAAATAACCAAAAAAGACAATAATTGCCACAAATAATGCAATACCAACATAGAGTGTTGAACTACCACTGTCTAAACGAAAGTAATAGATTCAATACAAGAATATTTCAAATGTCTTTTGCTTACTTTTTGCCACAGCTAGTTGATTATCATCAACAGACGATTTTTTAGCTTCAGTCGGTTTTGTGGGTAAACGTGATCGACTCTCATTAACCTCTCTGTCAAATAGGAAAATAAAGATCTGATAATCGAAAGAATAATTGAACTTACTCGAACGTATTACGACTGGTGAAATCTTTGGTAGGCTTGTAATTATTACGTATGATTGGTGAATCATCTTTTTTCGAGTAATTTGATGATTTTGAATCATATAAATTGGGATAAAGCGATTTTTTCTCATAATCCTTTCGAACAACTGGTTCTTCAATCTCGACTTCATCATCTTGACATTCAGTCGATTGTTGCGTCAACGCTTCCAATAGTTTACGTTGATAAATTGCTCGTGTATGTTCTAGAGAAAAATATTCAATATTCAGATTAAAATTACAATTACGACCTACTTGTTACGGGTCCAACTTTCAAACCGTATTCAATTAATTGCCGTCGAAGTTCAAGATCGTTTAATTTCGCGACATTGATATCATGTTGAGTCGTAACCTAGAAATGTACCATCAATAGACATAATCTCAATGCGTTTCACTTACCACAGAATGAAGACATAAGACCGCAGATAAGGTATCTTTTGAAGCAAATGGACCTAATTCATAACCAAGAGATTTTAACTTATCGTGCAATTCAGCTTTCAATGCCATGATAGATGATGGAAATGAAGGGATTGAGAATACGAAGAATACTTTCTTTTGTCTTTCAAAATATTTTATGACTCATTTGATCGATGGAAGAAAATGATCCAATCAGAAAAGAGATGAATCATAATAGGGAAGATGGTGCCTAGACCAATCAGTAGCAAGCTCAGATAATTCATTCTCCATCGATATTCTTTCATAACTAGTGAAAACGGTCAATAAAAAAACGATCGAAGAGTTTTGATCTATTCGTTCGTGAAATTCTGAACGTTGCTAAGAAACATTTGCTTTATAGATAAACTCGAGCAGATATGATTGGTTCATATGAACGACGTCTCATCGGAGAATATATTGTCTTGTAGTTGTCAAGCAAAAATAAAGTGATCAAACTCAAGCATTAACTATGTTAGACTTTACGAATCTTTCTCAACGACAAGTTCGTTCATGGGTCAATTTTGTATGTTCTGAACACTTTCTTCTTCTCCTTGCATATATTCTTCTTTTCTTTCCAGCTCTACTTTATTCTCGTTGCTGTTACATGGATTCTTGTTATCCTAGCTGGTATCGTTCAAGCACAACGTTCATATAAACCATGATGAAGATTTTCTCGGACATGCGTTTTCTTTTAACTGTTTTATTGTACTTTGAAATAAATGAATAATGAATGAGCCTTTTCTTTTGTAGATAAATGTCTAGTCGTCGCCGTCAAAAACGAGCACAGTTACGTGCAATGGAATCTCTTGCGTATTCATCAACATTGTCGTACCTACGAGCACACAATGATTACGATCAGGATGCCAAACAGATCATCGAACATCTTCGTTCACTATTGCATATATCATCTCATCGACATCTAGCAGAATTGAAGCGAATTATCAACGATGAAGAATTAGAACGGCTTGTGTCATTAAAACATTTGGGAGAAAGCCATCTGAAGCAGAAATGGATTGAGTTAGAAGAAAAAGAAGGCGATGAAGACAACAAAATCAACACATCAGTGAACAATTCCACAACAACACGGAAAAAATTCAAAGGAACCTAAAACATTTCTCTTCGTCTGTTATTATTTATGTAAATAAATCTTGTTTGTTACATTATCAAAGATGTATCCATTGCCTTGAGAATGTCATGTTCCATGAGAATATTCTAGATCATGACAAATGACACTAGTAAATTAAATAGTACATCAGCAAATAATAAAGCACGTCCATGGATTCAAACTGGCCGATTTGAATTTGAAACCGTATGTCGATCGACGTTGTGTCCAAAAGAATGGCTTCAAGTAGAGAAGATTCATGTGTGTGAATGTTGTTTGAAGACAACGATTCATGAAACATCTGCACGGCGTCATCGGGTATGTTACTAGTGCTTCATTCTTTTCAATTACTTCAATCTGATCATTATTAGACAAAATGCACACAGACACATCCTCCCGGTTGTGTTATTTACAGTCAAAATGATGTAAATATCTTTGAAGTGCTTGGTTGGAAAGCACAAACTTACTGCGAGGATTTATGTTTGCTCGCCACATTATTCATCGAGAGCAAAGTTGAAATCAAAAACGTCCATCGGTTTCGTTTCTATGTCTTAGCTGTTTCCCATAGCGAAAACCAATACCATTTCGCTGGCTTCTTTTCTAAACTTCAATTTCAAGAAAGACTCAATCTTTCATGCCTTCTCATCCTACCACCATATCGCAATCGAGGCTTCGGAAGTCTAATGGTTCATATCAGTAAGTGCTGCACATGGTTCTCGTTGGCAGTTCAATTGAAAATTTCTTTTTAGGTTATGCGTTTAGTCACTTAGCCAACGTTCATACCGGCACACCGGAACGTCCTCTGTCCACTCAAGGTTTACTCTGCTATAGAAAGTATTGGAAATCGAAAATCTTTGACTATCTTCTTACTAAAACAAACGAAGACCAACTTGCAATCAACAGTAGATATTTAAGTTTGTATTGGCTGTCTTTTGGACTGTTATTTTTCAGGTATTAGTAAAGCAACATCGATTTCGACGTGTGATATTATTGAAACTTTAGCATCACTGAACATGATACGAATGTTAGAAAAGGACAGATTGATTATCTATCGTTCTCAAGTATGCAAATAACTGCAATCAAAGGATTTGAATAGACTTCGTTTCTTTCCATAGGAATTACTTGATGAGTATGTAGAAAAATCGAGAGATGCTCAAGTCCGACCGGAAGTCGTTACCTTCGATTCGAAGTACTTCAAGATCAAATCAACATCGATTACCTTACCATTTGAAAACAAATGTAAACGTCTAAAATTCGATGATGATGAAACAGCGATGACATTTTTGAATTATTATCCATCGTCAAAAACAGATCAGCAATCAGATTAATTCTCTTCTTATATTCTTCTAAATTAGATGTCATTATTTTTGTATATGCACAGTCATTTATTGACATGAATAAACATGTCAAACTAATCTTCACGATTCGTACTGCGACAGAAGGGGATGCTCGGTGGTAAATATTATGTGTCATCATTAGGATTTGGTCTCGTGTTACAAAAACATCAAATTAAGGTTTTCCAGTGGCAGGTCTAAGGGTTTATTTGTATTTGGTAGAAAAAGAACTAAGCAATATGGAGAAATCTGTTTAAAATTTGCATGTTTTTTGACATTTGTTTAATGATCGAAAATTGTTCTGATTGCCTTGACATCCGCCATACGTAAACGCTTTACATTCATTTGCAATTGAATCGTAATAAAACCGATCTATAGCTGCGCGACACGGACCGACATCTCGTGGTAATTTGCATAGAGTAGCTAGCAGAGAAAGAAACTCGATGAAAAATGATAATTTGAAAATGATCGGTAGACTTACGCTTTAATTTCGTTGATTTCTTTTTCGTTTTATCTACTTGATCTTTCTTCCGGACGATTTCATTCTTCGTTGCTGCTGTGGTTTTTGGTAACGATGGATCAATTTTATTCTTGTTTGAAGCGATGATCACTAATCAAAATCAAACAGAAGTTCTTCAGAGACAATATCGAAGTTTTCCTTACCGCAAACTAAACTGAATATAAACACGAGAACTATTATTCGAGATGACATTTTCTATGACTGATATTCTTATCTGATGATTTGCTCTTAATCGATAAGAATAAATAGGTCTTTCTCTCTGATTCTATGATGTTTCCCGTTTGGATTAATCGCTGCCTACTGCTACTATAAACACCCGAGCGTTGTCTTCAAGGTTAACATTTTCAAGATGTTCTCCTCCAGATCGAAAATAATATCTCCTAGACCTAAGTTTATTCGAATAATAGGATCAAAAAAGAAAAACAAAAAATGTTCTTGGTTTTCTAATATTCTGGCGTAGGATCTGCGGGAGGTGGCTCGTTAAAGAAGAGTTCCATGTGTTTGTTGACCACGTCAGGCATGTCTTGATTGATCCAATGAGAGCCACCTGCGATCTTTTTCAAACGAATATCCCCGCAATATTTTTGACTTGCTTCAGCAAAGTCTTCCCCGAATCTATGGTCGTTACGGCCCCACAAGAGTAGAACGGGTGCGACAACTTCAGCGCGCGAGAAATCGCTTTGATAACGGAAGAGAGCACGAAAGAAATTCAGTGCACATTTGGTTGCGTCTAGAAAACATTCATTCAAAAAAAAGATACAATTCAATTACTCAGAAGGCTTACCGGGCTGAGATAATGTATATTTGTAGATATCAATGTCGCCATCAGTGATATAATCTTGATTAACTAGTCCGGTCGATTTTGTACGAAAGCCGTCTTTGATGTAAGCAAAGTCATCAGCTTCGACATACAACTCAGGTATGATCGTGGTTTGAAAGAAGAACATATACCTAAAAACGAGCAGACTTTCGTTATATGATTTCGAAAGAAGCAGATGTTGTCTAACCATGATCGTTGGATTTGGCTGAATGTTAATTCTTGACGAAACGCAACAGGGTGTGGACAGTTCATAATGACTAATTTCTCGACCAAATGAGGATAACTGTGAAATACGATCAAGTGTAAAATGACAACATTTCATTTAGAAAATGTATAACTCACAGCATTGCAGTCGTCCATGCAACTAAACCTCCGATGTCATGACCGACTAAAATACATGATTCATATCCTAAAATGAGAAAGAATGCGTGAGTGCAGAAAACATGAATGGTTTCTCATCCGTACCAAGTTGTTCGATGACATCCGCAACATCTCCAGCTAAAGTTTCCAGTCGGTAGTCTTGAACAAAAGGTGGCTTAGAACTAACGCCATAACCTCGTTGATCGATGGCAACAACTCGATAGTCTTTGGAAAAGTATTTCATTTGACTTCGCCATGAATACCAACATTCGGGAAAGCCATGGACAAAGAGAATCATATGTTGATTTGGTAAACCTTTCGAAACATAGTGCAGCGAAATGCCCGATGACTAGATAGGTTTAATGATTAGAAAATAAGCAACAGTATGATTGTTAATACAAAAACATTTACTTTAAGCTTGAGCATTTCATGTTTACCATATATCCGATCGGTGGCTTTCACAGGTGGTTCTGGTCGACTGATTTGAGTAAAGAAACGCTTGTGGCCATAGCGAAGAAATTTCAGTATTGTTAAAAAGATACCATAGATGCCATAGAGAAATGTTGTACATAACAAGCCAAGGAACGAATACACTACTAAGCTAATCGGTGTTGCAGTAATATCCAGATATTCTAGCGACATGTTGACGAGTAGAGCAAAGGTCGATAGCGGTGGTGATTACTCTTCTCTGCCTTGGCCGTATTAAAAATGAAGAAAGAAAAGGTAATATCACGCTTTTTGCTGTGTGATTGGAAAATGTAAAGAGAACGAATAGAGACTGGCCCACGAAATCAATCATGCACAACGAAACAATGCGTTTCAATTGATGGTGTTGAATCAAGTATATTGTAGTTTAAGGAAGGAACGTGTCAACGAAAGAAAGAGAACAAAAGTGCGTCATGCTAAACTTTACTAAGTTAACAAAATAGAATACGAAGCGAAGTAAAGATGATCAGTTCGTCGGACGATTGAATTATTCTTTCAATTCAACTTTGTGTTTCTTGGCTAATTCTTTCAGTATATTCAAATCGATTTTACCGTCGTTCTAAATCACCTGAAAAATTTCGTTTTCGTTCTTGTTGATACTTTCCGCCCTACAAACAACGCGACAAATCTAAGTTTCAAGTAGTTTTTTCATCATAAACTAAGATAACAAAATAGAGATACTATGATATAAACTTTCAGAAGTGAGAATGAGTAAATGTAAACAAGACTTGATACAATACCGAGACAAAGGGAACGAGTCCACGTGTGTTGATTATGCTAATCGAAAACAAACTGAAGAAAATAGAACTGTGTCAAACGTACCGGTATTTGAGTACAGCTGCAGTTTAGTTACGCCCCACTCCTCACACTCATGTCATAACTGATAGTCGAAAATAGTCATCGGTTCCTTTAGTTTGACGTTACTGTATACATATTACAATCATCATGTTTTATCATGCTTTGTGCAGCTTTCAAGCGACGGCATTCAAAATCAACATAACGAACTAAGTTAACTTTGGCTAGAAAATCTTCCATTTTGAACAAAAGCTACCGAAGTAGTCCTTGTCAATGGCATGACGAGAGAAAATGAATGTGGAAATAAGAAAACGAAATGATATGTGTATTATTCTCTTTGTCATATAATAACGTCACGTACTGCAATTGAAAAGAACGAAGGAATTTTACAAATTCATTGTCTTTCTGTAGGAGAAAGAATCAGAAGAACGAACGCTGTGTATCAAAGATGAGAAAATGTGACATTTTCAGACTGTACTGTTTCAGTATCTTCACCTTTCGATGTTTATATATTGTACGTTTTGCGAAAAACCAGGACAAGTCTGATGTGTAAAATCAGTAGTGTAATTCAATCAAATGCAAATCTATGACACACTTCGTACAGCCTATGTTGAACTACACGTTTACTATGATTGATTACGTTGTTAACAATCTCACTGCCGGTTAAAACAGCAGTAAAACTAGAAGTAGACTAAAGCAATCATCTCTATTGATCATCAGATTACACTGTTGCGTCTGTAATTCTGAATTACTGCTCATTACAGCGAATAAATTAACATCAACCATTGAAGCCACAGTTACATCGACTGGTTAGATATTCATACTGTAACGACAAATGTAAATATATTAAATGAATATGTCTAAGTGTAGATCATATTACTTGTCTATCCAATAGAATATTAAGTAATACTAACAACAGTTATTTCGATCAATGAAATCCAACAATTAGCTTACCATTACTAACTCTAGCACCACCATCACACATCAAATTGACACGTGACCAGTAAACACACAATTTTCAGCTAGCACTGTGATTACGCCAATGTCACACTTATCACACCGATTTTTATTACTACACAACGAACTGAATCAACTTATTCAACTTCTAAATCATTTTTTAAAATAAAAAAAGTTTCAATTTCACTGTAATAATCGAATAGCAATATGTCTAATCTACCTAAGGTTAAAAACATAGGATTGGTCATCAAAAACTGATAGAGAATAGATAGAGTATTGAAAATGTCACACACAAGTCGAGATCAAAGGTACTGTTGTGTAACTCGTAATGAAAAAAATCTGAATCCCTATAAAGTACCTTGATGAGCTGACATCTATCGTAAACCACATAAACTCGACCATAGTTTACCCGTCGCTGATGAAATGATTGATATAAGATTGCGAAGATGAATTCAATACGAATTACCTCATGTTATTAATTTCTTTAGCAAGAAGAGCTTTTCAAAATCGAACTCAAATTCGTTTTTCATCATCGTCGATTGATATTGCGGATTTCATTCGCGGAATGTCACAAACGAAGAAACTCAAAAGTGATTCCACATCTTCCGTGATGAACAAACCTCGACACGTTCGAATGAAAGAACGCGGTCGAGATCCAGGTTTAACATCTCGAATAAATCTTCAAGTGATTTCCAACGGTTACGCTGGCACCAGCAAATCATTAGTGCTGAACAGTGATCAAACCAATTATGTGTTCAATTGCGGAGAAGGCACACAGCGGACATTACAAGAAAAGAATACGATTTGGGAAATTAAATTTTCCAAAACAAAACATTTGTTTATGACGCAAAAATCATGGGATACAATGGGTGGAATATTAGGTTTATGCATTAGTTTGAAAGAAGCATATCTGAATGAGATTACATTTCATGCACCATGTGATGTCGTAAGTTAGGATAAGTCGAAAACGAGTCGTAATGAATGAATGTAAATTTAGATTGACCTTTTGAAACATTGGAAAGGTTTAGAAGCATTTTCAAACATCAAACTTGGTAATGATTTCGATTCTAAAAACGACTCGTTCGTTGGATTGCTTATTTATTTAGAACAACATGATTATGACAAAGGTGAATTTCAAGACGACTGTTTCAAGATCAAAGCAATTCCACTACGAGCAAATAACTTAATTTTGAGTCCTAGTAAGAGAACTCATTAACAGTCGAATTGTTTGAAAACATTTGCCCATGTTTGGAAAGATTCGAAAAGACAATGTGTATCACCAACGAATGATTTATCTCAAATGAAGAAATATCCCAATGATCTTGTCTATGCTTATCTATGCGAAGTATGTATCCATTCAGCTATGATCCAATTGATATCATTCGATTTCAGACACATCCATTTCCTGGTAGTTTATCAGCTGAATTATGTGCTTTTCATCGTGTACCACCGTAGGTTTTTTCACGTTAAACTACGAACTGTCGACTCGTTATTTTTCTAGGAATGAACTTCGATCTCGGTTGAAGAATGGTGAAGATGTAACATTACCCGATGGACGACTTGTACGTAGAAATGCAATACACGAATGTTAGTGATGCATTTTTAGTTTTAGATTCGTTCAAAAGACGTGACTCTGCCCGGTGAACCACCTGTGAGAGTTTTAAGTAGGTCACATCGAACCTATTGATTGAATCCATTGTTTACGTTCTATTTAGTATTGGATTGTCCATCGTTAGCTTATCTTGATTCAATTAAAAGCAACGAACTAAACTCCCATTCGTATCATACAATTGTTCATCTTGCACCGAGTGCAATCCTGAATAATGATACATATCGTTCGTGGATGAAAAGGTGTTTTGGTTGGTTCAGACGAGCTTTTCATAAAAATAAATCTCTATGATCTTTTCAGTATGAATACAACGCATCATCTCCTATTGGACGAAACACAAGTAAATGTGCACATGGAAGCCATTTATCGTTACCAAACTCAATTGAACTATATTGATGACGGAATCTTTCCTCTACTTAGCTATCACAACATCTTGAAAGTACGAATTAAATTGCTCGAAAATCCTTGTAGTAATCTTATTGTTGTCTTCTTCATAGGATCTGAAAATTCCAGAACCAGTAGATAATATTACCTATGGATTAACTAGCAGCCGTATACCTATTCGTCCAATGCTTGCGCCAGATAATTCAAAGGTGGTCGCAATACAACCACAAAGTTACATTGATCTTCTTCTTGCCAATGAAGAATTCAAACAAACGTTCACAGCTACTAAACAACAATTGCAAGCCATGCATGAAATTGCAAAAACAGGACATTCGTAATGACGATAATGTTAAGAATTCGAAATCCTTCGCACTTCTCTCTCTTTCTTTTTAGATATCCGGAAATCATTTTTCTCGGTACTGGTTCTGCTTGTCCAAGTAAACCACGAAATACCAGTGGTATTTTGATTAATGTCAAGTAATTCGCTTAGAATTCAATTCTTTGAACTACCTGTCCTCTATCTTAGTGATACAACTATTTTTCTTCTCGAATGTGCAGAAGGCACGACTGGTCAGATTCGTCACTTCTATGGTGATCAATCCGATGACGTTCTCTTTCGTATTCGTTTTGTATACATTTCACACATGCACGCCGATCATCTCGGTGGTTTGTTCGGTTTGATTCGTCAACGTCGACGTGCTTTTGAAAAATTTGGTCATCAATACGAAAAACTCATCTTACTCTGCCCGAACAAATATGTTGATGTCGGACGGAAACAGTGGGGCTTCTTTTCGAGTGAATCTTCGTTTGACGATGATGTACACATCGTTTTCAATCGATCGTTAACCAACGGTTTACCTTCCATGACTAATGTTGGTGGCGAAAATACCGATGAAGAAAAGTTTCTTTTCGAAACATTCAAATCCGTTGGAGTACATGGTGTACAAACAGTTTTAGTCGAGCACATCTATGATGCACATGCCCTAGTATTAAGACACATTGATGGATGGTCATTGGCTTTTAGCGGTGATTGCAAACAATCAAGTGATTTCATTCAAGCTGGTTAGAAATTATATGTTTTCATTGACATAAGAAATCGATTTGCCTTAGGTCAAAATGTTGATCTGTTGATTCATGAATCGACGTATGAAACTGGCTTGGAGGTTTATGCATCCCAAATGCGTCATTGCACAATGGCCCAAGCCATTGACGTAGGTCGTCGAATGAATGCAAAATACACAGTATTATGGCATTTTTCTCAACGCTACGCGAAAATTCCATTCCTTTCGGAAAGAGCCGATGAGGACGAGACTGAACAAAAAGAGAAAAAACAAGCAACACGGCCAGAGAATGTTTGCATCTCTTTTGACTTCATGCGTATTCATTTATCAGATTTGCCACGAGCGTGTGAACTCGTTCCGATATTTGAAAGTATGTTCTATGAAGAATGGTTAACACTGAAAAAACGACAAACAAGACGAGAACAAGAGCCGGATTACTTCGCTAAAAATACTCGAATGATCGAATCAAAGCGAAAACACGTAAGCACACGAACTTCTTTCCCACTAAACTATTTTCCTCTTCTATTTGTAGATGAGTGGTAAATCATCATCATCGCCGGAGAGTAAAGTCAACCGCAAAAGCTCGTCGTCACATCAATGATTAAAACAGATGTTTTCTATTTTCTGTTGTATTCTATATTGTGATGATAGTAAAGATCAGTGCATTGAAAGTCACTACTATTTGTATCAGAGCGTAAAATCGATCTCGAACCCGTTAGAGGAACAGCATTCGATCAAGGCAACTGACGCGACGCACACATTTGAGATGAAGAAGGTTTAGGCGCCGAGTGGTCCTTGGTTCACCGTGTTGATTCTAATCGAACCGATGAAGATTGAATCATTTAATTTGTTTGAAACAAAATAAGGTCTACTTACTCGGCTTGTTGTGACCTTTCTCATGATTATTTCCGATCGAATCTCGATATTCGAAAACGATCAAATTTCGAAACTTTCCATCTACGAACAACGGCGAATGAGTTTATACTTTCGTTTTAATAATACGTCACACACTTGACACAAAACATACAGTTATAAATGACTATTGCTCTCTTTCTTTTTGTGAACATATATGAAGAGCTCAATGACAATACAAATGATCGCGCAGCTACTGCACGGTCATTGAAATTCAAGTATGGGTTGTAAAGGTTGTGCTTGCAGACAACAATAAACAGATATGAATGTTCTTTCCATCTCGTTCTCCAAGTCAACTAAACGATATTACATAGTTTGACATCCCTGTAAATAAGTGATAAAATCTCTATCGTTGAGTTTAATTGTATAGTACATAAACCTTCAATTACTTGTCTATTATCTTGATAACGATCAATTGAATTAGAAATCATTGTTAAATCATATCATCAAAATTCTTTCACCATCGAAACTTGAAGTCTTTTGATAGACTATCTCCTTAGTTCATATTACGTGTTTATGCGATACGTTCGTGAAACATATATTTTGCTCATTTATGTAACAGATGCATCGTATTGAATAATATACTACCGACCGCGAAGAACATTTGATTGTCACAGATGACCGAACATTACATTAATATAGAGATGAAATAAATCATGTTTCGTTCTCGTTCGGTATTTTTTTTCTTGTGCATCGAACATGTTCATTTACAATATACAATTCAGTTCGAACTCATCTACGAAATAAGTCGAAGCACAAATGTCAACCAACTTTGATTACAGTATTGACATATTGTAACTAGTCTTTCATAACTTTCTACTTTCATTTCATTAGATTGGAATGCACAAGATAGTGGACAGTATGCTGCTGCAGCAGGTGATACATCATTGCATTCAGTTCATGGGCAGATTCATGCTGGACCACATTCGGTACCAGCACATACAGACAATGGAATGGACCCAAACTTGCTGAATAATGATGTTAATGATTCAGGCGCATTTGTAACAGCAGGAACGGCTGGTCAAGTTGGTTTCGATATTCGAACATTAGGTTTAAGCGAACAAGAATTGAAAGAGACAGGATTACATCCATCTCTATTGTCAACTGGACGTCAACTCCCATTAGAGCAATACAAAATCAATTACGATCCCAATCCAATTATCATTCGAAAACAAATTCCCATGGAAATGCCCACGTACAAACAACAGGTCATCGTTCGATATCGTAAGAAGAGACAGTCAAACAATATCTATACTATCTCTCTTGCTCTCTTCTCTATTCTGTTTAGTTCGCCCTCCAACTCCGCCTTCACCAGGTCCATTGATTATCAAAGAAGTTCGAGAACCTCAAGCAGCCGCTGCACCACCTCTTGTGATTCGCACTCGAGCACCACGAGAGAAGACTCCACCGCCAATTATCATTCGCGAAGCACCACCCCTCGTACCTCAAATTGATTCTCATCCAAAATATGTTACACGTGTTGTACGTAACAATGATCCATCGTTCTCATCTCCTCCTCAACGACAACAGCAGCAACAACAGCAACAGCAACAACAACAACAATTCCAACAAGCACCGCCACAATTTCAAAATTTTGATTCATTCGATGCCGGAACAGTCAATTACGAACAATTCAATGGAATTCAAAATGGAAATCGATTTAACCACGAAATCAATTCATTCGGAGATCAGCAACAAGCTGGATGGGTTACCGAAGTCGTTTCAAGTAATGGCATCACATCAGCTGCTCCACCGCATCTTTTAGGTAGACATAATTTCTGTTACAATGCGAGTTCTTGATCTTTCTATTTAGATGATATCTATCGAGCAATTAATAATCAATTACCACGTGTATGATCAACAAAGTTCTAGTTTTCTTTTTTTTTTTGCGTAAAATTTGATTAGAAGAAATCTCTTGTAGTGTTCAAACAAGCCAATAATAAAGGGAAAAAAGTTAATAATATTATTTATGCGATAAAATAGCACAAAATCATCTCGTTGTTACTTTCTACTTCACTATACTCAAGCAAAACTCTGACACATCTGTGTTTAAAATAACTTTGTCTCGTTCTCTAATTGTCAGTCGCTGGTGTCAATATACTCCGTTTCAGTGCGTTGCGATTCAAGAATAATAAAAAAAACTGAAAGATCACGCACAGATATTTGAAACGAGAAACAGAGAGAGAGGACGGTTAAAATCTATTCGGTAACAGCACGGTATGTTTTCTTTCCGTTGAGTTATGTTGATTTTTCTGTTATAACAAACGAGATCTATCTTTGACAACAAAACAAGATGTGAACAAGTTTCATCTATGTGACACGGATCATTGTTTCATTCGTCTCGTTCTTTTTCCAAAAAAAAATTTCCTAAAGAGAAAACGAAAACTAACGTAATCACAATGGAAATGGATACGCTACCCAGTGTTCGAAGTGATTTTCAATCGTTACACAATATGTGGAAAACAAAAGTTCAAGAAGAGCAAAACTTGTCGAAGCCGAAACCAGTAACATTTCGACGACCACCCCCAATTATAGAGAAAGAACCGCCAACACAGGTGAATCTACAATCTTCGCCAAGTATGGATGACATCTTCAATTCGAAACAAACAGTAGTTACTCCAGAACAACTGAGTAGAAGAATAGAAAGTACCATATCGATGATCTTCTTTGCTGTTTTTTTTATCTCTTTAGATCCAATCAATGAAAATTTTGTTGAAGAATCTACAATCTTTGACGATTCCGAACAACTTCCACCTCCACCTGCGTCTGTTCTAATGAAAGATCAAATCCAATCAATGATCACATTAAAACAATGTGTTGCAAAAATGGTCGATTTCAATACGAAGAATAGTCCTTATTCGCACGGAAAAAGTACCGGTATCCATCACTGGCACATTACCAGACATGTTGTTCGTAGTGGTCTTATTTTTGCTCGATCAAGACGTGCATCGGACAGTATTCTACCCATACTAATCCGTACACATATTGCTCAACAACGTCCTCGAAGTGATAGTCTCGACAGTGTTTACATGACAACACCATTGGAAAGTCTGGTTGATTACTTCGCATCGGATAACAAGATTTCTGCACAGAAACCTAAAGTTCAGAAGAAGATTTTTATTAAACGAACAACATCAGATTCAACCGGTTGCATCGAACGAAATAAATTAAATGAGATAATTTCTCAATATGAAACGTTAATGCGTCACTTGAAAAACTATGATAAATTTATGTCAACATATCCTACCTCAACATCTGTGCCTCTGGAACATTCATTCACTGACTTGGAGAAACGCATAAGCAAAGTCGAAGAAGACCCTCAACAGAACTCAACGAGAAAGTCATCCATGCAAAGTCGACAGACACAATCGTTGACGAGAAATGGTGGTCGAACATTCACGGATTTTGTCATGAACGATCTGCGCTTGCCACCATCAGCAGGAAAAAAATTGTCGAACGAACCGCAACGATTAAGTACTGTTCATGCTGCATCGCAAACAGATTTAACCGAAATGATTCAGAAGGTTGATTCAACTGCTGATGCAAGTGCGGTAGAAGAAACGAAAGAAATTCTACAACAACTGGATGATGTTCTAATCAGCACAGAAAACAAGAAAGAAGTACCTATCACAGCTAATAGTGAGATTAATGTAATTGTCGTAAACTCTCCTGTGGTTGGAGAGTCAAAAGTAAGCTGAAATCGAGAAATCCTCTTTTCGCCTATCATATTCTATGAATTTCGTTACAGAAGAAGGAAACACCATTAATGCAACGTTTATTCGAAGGCAAAAAATCGATATATACACCAGAGAATCTTGAAATGGAAACCATACGATTAAGTTTGTTATTTCAATACATAATTCTTTTTGTTTTCGTATAAAACAATATCTTTGTAGCTGATGAATTACAAAATACGTTTGAAATCGCCAAGAAAAAATGCTTTTTCCCGACCGAGACGGTTTTGGTAAGTATAAGCAAATGTTCAAATATACTCGGCGGAAGTTTTATCCATTAGTTTGTTAGACTTGTTTCATAGGCGGCGATTTACGACAATTAAGTAGTTGTGAGTCTACGCTTGACTGAAATCATTCCGCCGGATACGTGATTTTCATTTTTTATTTACTTTTTGAAATCGATTGTAGCAAAAGTCACACATGAATCGTCTAAATTTGTTTTCCATCTGTTTATAGTATGCAACCAAAATGACTAAAATCGATCGTCGAGGTTATAAGCAACATGTTCGAATCTTATGCATTACAAATGAACGACTTTATAATATAACGAAGAAAGATCCGTATCCGAAAGAGGCTGTTCTTTTCGCTGATATTCTTGGTATTGGTATGACACCGCGCAAAGATGGTCTTGTTTGTATTCATACTCGAGAAACACGTGAAGATCGAGTAAGATCATTCGATGTCGGGTAGATCCGTAATTATCTCTTTCTCTTTCGATATTTTCAAGGGTGATTGGCTGTTCCTGCTCGATTATCCATGCGAATTTGTCGTTCAGCTGTTTATGGCAATGAAGCGAACGAACAATGATGATCATTTGCTGAAAATTCGACCAAAGTAGAAATTCGTTATCACATCGTTTCATTTTCATTGTCAGTTAACGTCTCTAGGTTTCAACATACTCGTCGAAGTCTCGGTTGTTCATCAGATTGTCTTTTATTTCAGTTTGCGTATAATCATGTGTTTTTCTTATTCGTTTAGCTACGATTTCGGACGATTGTATAATCGAATCTCGACCATCCGATGTATTTCGAATCGCTTTTGAAAACTACGAAATCTTAGCAGTTGTAAGTTAATAACATTTCATGCGTCATAAATATCTTCGTTTCGTTTTTTTAGTATTCACCATGATCGACATCTAAATGCACATCATACTCTCAATGTTGTCAATGCCGCCGTTTCATCAATTTGCTAAAATTTGCTTTGTGATATACTATTAACATTCTATCCGTGAAAATTTGAAATAAACCGATCATTCTAATGACTGATGCTACTCATCGCGTTGTCGGGTATTATGAAATAATGTGATACAACTACCATTGATTCCATTGTTCAGTACAATTCGAATTCGAAAATAGATATCTGTCATCTTCTTGCAAGCGAATGTCAAAGTGCATAGCTATGTTGGATGATTCGATTCGAAAACGAAACGATGAGTCATTGTACATATGATCACGTTTGTGTTGCAAAGGAAGGAAGAATTCTTTTGCTGAGAACTTTTGCAATACATTCTTACATGAATGAAATCATATTTTTCTTTGGACAACATTGAAAACTAAACAATCCTTGTATGTTTTCGAGTTTGACTAGTTGGGTCGGTCAGTTTTTTAGCATGGAAAGTGAACCCTATAAAATTCAAAATGATCATCATCAAAAGGCAGCTGAATATCTACGACAAGCTTTAGAATGTGATGAACAATCAAGTAGGAAGATTTCTTCATTCACAAAACACATTCAACCAATTGGATTCTGTAGACAATCATGAATTGGCTATTTCGTTGTACAAACAGGGCATTCAAGAGTTAGAAAAGGCTTTGAGTTTACCTGTTGATTCCACGAGTGATTATTATGAATATTTCATATTCGATCTGATTGGTTTCTTTGATAGATACTCGTGCTGTAGAGTTACATGGTAAAATGCGACGAAACTTGACCATGGCTCGAGAACGAATCGATGTATTGAGTATGTTTATTGATCCTTATTATCCTATAATGAAAAGTCTACTTTCTGCAGATAAATTGAATCGCAAAGAGCAACCGCCTTCAACGAAAATTCATCGACCAACACCTCCGCGTCGTGTCACCTCAGCGTCCTCGGTAAGTAACAAATAGAATTTCGCCTTGAAAAATCAAGAATGCTGCGAAATGCTTAGTAAATACTGCATATATTTCCAGTCTGCTTCAGCTAATACTTGCTCGCGTGTTTTATCACCTGCTTCTCCTTTGACGACAACAACACGTTTAACTCCTAAATTAAAACAAGCACCTACACGATTAACTAATGTGTGATCACTTCATCGCCGTCTCTACATAACAAACTCATTAAAATTACTTTTAGACTGCAAGAAAAGAGGCGTCGGCCGTGCTCAATCAGAAAAAAGCCTCAACACAAAATCCAAATCAACGACCGACATTGAAACTGCCGAATGTGGAACCTAAACTTGTTTCATATATTCTCGATGAGGTGATCGAAAATCGACCACACGTTAAGTTCGATGATATTGGTAAGATGACGAAAAGATTTTTCCTATTCTATTCCCTAAGCACAGCAAAGAGAGAGAGAGAGAGATAAAAGATCGCTTCGATGATATCAGATCTTACAGCATGCCATCGGAAAATGATAAATTAGAACTATTAGTTATGTATTAGATCTGTGAGAAAGATAAAGAAAGAGAGTCCTTCAAGCATGTGAATGTTTGTCATAACTGCTCTTCCGGAACGATCAGTACGATCGGAAGAAGACTTCAATATCGCGAAGCGTTATCTAATGTATTACCATGTTGATTAAAGATTTGTATTTGAAGGTGGTCAAGAAGGTGCAAAACGAGCACTGGAAGAAGCGGTTATTTTACCTGTACTCCGACCGGAAGTAAATCATTAGATATAGAAAAAAGACAAGGAGAGAAAACCACGTCTCGCTTTTTATTTTAATAGATGTTCACTGGTTTACGTGCACCAGTGCGTGGTATTCTGTTATTTGGACCACCTGGGAATGGAAAAACCATGCTGGTAATTACGAATGTCGAGTCATCTCTTGAGTTTATCTGTTGTTCATAGGCGAAAGCTGTGGCTTCGGAAGCCAAAGCTCGTTTTTTCAACATTAGTGCATCGAGTTTAACGTCGAAATACGTATGAATAGAGACATTTTTTTCACGATCAATCGGAATGTTTTGTTTCACGGACTTTTCAATAGGTTGGTGAAGGTGAAAAATTAGTTCGCGCTTTGTTTGCTGCCGCACGTGAATTACAACCGTCGATTATATTTATCGGTTTGTTCAAACAGTGTTTCTTTCGATTTCATCAATTGATAATTCTAGATGAAGTCGATTCACTGCTAACTGCACGTAAAGAATCTGAGCATGATGCAATGCGCCGACTGAAAACGGAATTTCTCGTTCAATTTGACGGCGTAAGGGGCTGACATATTTAGAAATAAACAAATACTAATGCTTGGATTTAGGTGCAAACAAATAATGATGATCGTATTCTCGTTCTCGCTGCAACCAACCGTCCATTTGAATTAGATGATGCAGCACTAAGGTTAGATAACAACATCTTCTCGAGATATATACCATTTATATGTATCTTATCTAGACGTTTCCCTCGACGCATTTATATTCAACTGCCCGATCGAAGTACACGAATACAACTTTTAAAGCATTTACTTCTGAAACAAGAACATGATCTAACAGGAAAAGATTTCGAACGTATTGCTAAGTAAATCGAATAATTTCATTGGTTTTATGAATAGAGAATGCATTTGAATCTTGTCTTTCCAGTGAGACAGATGGATACTCAGGTAGTGACCTAACTGCTCTTGCAAAAGATGCAGCCATGGGTCCGGTACGTGAATTACGTGTTGAGGAACTTAAACAGTTATCTATCAGTCGAATTCGTCCACTATCATACGCAGATTTTGCTCAAGCACTACGCAAAATTCGAGCCAGTGTTTCTCCCACCACATTGGAGAAGTATATAACATGGAATTCAACATTTGGTGATTGTAGTTAACGAATTGTCCACTTATTGATTATTTTTTATGATCAACTTTATTTTTCTTGTTTCTTGATGACTAGTCATGTGAAAAGAACTTGTCTAATATACGATGTTTATCTTCCTATCAGCTGTTCGATTTTCTCTCTCTCTCTGTGCCTCTCGCTCTTTTTTTGTTCATTTGTACGTAAACAGATAAATAATAATGTGATTTTTGTACATATGATTTTGGACGTCGTATAACACAATGACTACGAGATCGAATGTAGTGCAATATGATTATAGTTTATCAACAAATTGCAGTGACACCGACCTAGTCGCCTTGGTTCTCTGCCCTTTGATTGGTATAGACGCAGGAGAAGGAAAAGAAGAAAGAGGACAAAATGAAATCAAAACGAACACATCTCGATTCCGAAGAAGAATATAAAAGGCTAATTACATCATCGATAATGACTACGATTCACTCTTGTGGTAGAGGTGCCCTTTTTCTAACTTGATGTCAGAACATTTTGTTTTGCTTTTCTTTCTCGTTCTATCTTCATATTAATGAATAATAACCGATATTTATTTAGGAAAGAATTTTACTTACCAGCAATCATAGCTGAATGATATGACAAATCATTCCTTCGAAGCAAAAATGCATATGGCACACATCGAAACAGAATGTATGAGTAAAAGTAGATTGTAACAGAGTAAAAAGGAAGGAGAGAAGGAGACCGTAAAGTATTCACCATTGCGAGCGTCAATCGAATCGAAAAAAAGAAAGAAAGAGAACGACAACAACAGAGAATAGCATACCTGTACACACCATCAGGGCACAGACAAGAGCAACAATTGAAATGAAAAAAAAAAATATATATATACATACACACTCATACACATCGTCGTAGCGACGACAATAACAACGACTATACAAGGTCTAAATGCAAAACTCTTCTTCGTCTTACGCATAATAAAGAAAAAAAATACACGAGAACTCGTCTTCATCCTTCTTCTTCCTTTGCTACTGTGCATCGGCTAGAGAGAGAGAGAAAAGAAAATATCGACATATGTCTATATCTCTATGCATAGATTTCTCGTTCGTATATAATTCTTTCGCGAGCTCGTGGTATTTATGACATCCATATTTTGCTCAAGGTGTAGAAAAAGAAAAAAAGGATAGATAATACAGAGGGAACGATTACAATAACTAACGCTATATCCATGTTGAGATAGACATATATATATTCATCAATGCTATTGTCTCATCTAAATTAGCGACGACAACGAAGTCCGATAATAATTACCTATATGAATACATACATATATGTCCAACTTTCTTTCGCATACCTTCCAAACGAATGACTGAGCTTTATATATATATGTGTATGTTAAAATGAAATATATTTCATCCCTCTCTTTCTCTCTTTCTTCTTCTTCTTCTTCTAATTATACGAACTCCTTCTCTTTCTCTCTCCCCTTCTCTGTGTGTCCTATGTATACACAAACAGACACAGTACTTCAACTGTAGCGGGCAGGTAATGAGAAGACTTTGAAAAAAAAAAACTTTGGCTACCTCTGAGAAAAGATTGTCATATTCGAGTACTTTTCTCGTTCTCCCTCTCTCACTTCATAATCAAACAAAGAAAGAAAGAAAGATTGATTTTTCTGCCGCACGGAAAATGCCATAACAATAGTTCTTAAGTTTTCTTTCTCTTCTTAAGTAGAATTGAACTATGTAAACAAAGTGAACTGAGAGAGTGTGTCTCTACGCCGTTGTCAATGACACAGAAACAAAATCATCCATCGAAAAATGTCAATTTTATTCTTACTTCGTTTTCAAAATGAAATCAACCAATTCGAGAGAAAGCTCTTGAGGAAAAAGAAAACAAATGCTCGACGAATATTCAATAGAACCATCTTTCAACAAAAGAATAAAACAACTGTTGATTCAGACTCGATTATTCTTTAGAAAGCCATTGCGAACAGTAAAATAGATAAGCTATTTTAATGCCAAGTGTTTATTTCTTGTCCTCACCCTCAATCAATGAACAACAAAAGAAAACGGATCACGACAGTTTCCCATGAACTCGAAGAATCCTAGTCATTCGTCTCACTTATGGATATTTCTTATTCCAGATTAAGTTTTATTAAAAATGAGCGAGATATTCGAAACGTGATTTAGATTAAGATGTAATTCAATACGAGGAGAGTTAGAATTCCTATTCGATTTCGTAATAACAGAGTCAATAAATGACGCGATTCGTCCTCCGCTACACCAAGTCGAGCATAGGTTGTTGTTTGAAAGTTTCGATTGCTCATCAATTAATTACGAATGAAAATATTTTTGCTGTTAATAATTGACAACATTTCAATTATTAATTCGAAAAAAATTCAACGAGGACTCCGTATTCGAATACAAATAATCATCTCGACATTTCCCGGCAATGTTAGCTTTCATGTTCTTATTCATTTTCTTTTTCTAGACAAGAATAAACTTCTCTCATTCTTACATCTTGCGATAGAAAGCGTATAGTAATGTCATACTCATAATTTTTATTAACAGCATGCATCGACACGAGAGAGTAACTATCGACGACGATGATGACGACAATGATGATGATGACAACGAACAAAGTGTCAAACAAGAGGTCACCGATACAATCGAGAAATTTGTTCAATCTCGGCATGTGCAAACATTGAAGTATTTACGACATGTTATCGATGAAAATCGCCAATTGAGACTGCATATCGATCGATTGAAACGATATCAAGATGAACGTTTGCCACCACCACCGCCACCGCCACCGCCACCAACAGTGCAAGCACAAGCTAATAAAATTGATACTGAAGAGATATCAACCGAAACTGAACCGATTCCGGAACAGCAGCAAGAAGAAAATACTATAGAATTCAATGAAAACCTCACTCAAGAAATACTAGAAGTATTCGTCTCGTTTGTCTAATTATATAATGTTATTTGTCTTTTTCTTAGAAACCATTCGTGAATATCGAACTTGTCGATCAAGCAACAAACACTGAGAAAGATGAATCTGAATCTCAGTATAATCTCTTGAATGAGGAATTGACAAATTTAAAAAAACAACACAATATCAATCGTGAAGAATTTCGACGTGAACTCGATCGTGTCGATGCTCAAAATACTCAGTTTGAAAAAGATCTCAAATCGACCCAACAACAGTTGATTATTGCTCAACGACGAAATCAAGAGAAGCAAGCCGAAATTCACAATCTCGCAACTTCACTAGCTGACGAACGATTAACAAATGAGGCTTTAACTATTCGTGTGAACAATCTCGATCAAACTAACGAACGGTTAACACAATCATTCAATCAATCCGAGATAATTCGATTGGATCTGGAAAGTCAAGTGCGAGAACTTCGCCGAATCTTCCAAGAGGATAAACAAAAATTGTTTGAGATCCAAGTTGAATGTCGACATCATGAACAACAAGTGCAAATATCTGAACAGGAAATTGCTTCACTAAAACAGAAACTTGACGAACAATTCGACAAGAACCAACAGTTAAATGATGAGAATGAAGTTTTGAAAGAAAATATCAAATATCTGCAAATTCAACTACAAGATAAAGTTCTTCAAGAACAGGAATTTAATCGTGAACGACAACTGAATAGTAATTTTAAAGATTTCGTTCAAACTAAACGAGTTCTACAACAATGTCAACAAGAAAATGAACAGCTAAAGGTTGAAATTAGAAAACTACAATTGAAACTTGTAAATAAAAATGACTAGTTATTTGAAGAAATTCGATAGATGTCGTTGATGTCCATCTTATAGTCAATTTCACTAATGTGCGATTGTACGGAAAAGAATCCACTAGTAGCAAAGGCCGTGGATTGATATACATACCACGCATTTTTATGCCTTTTCAAAAAAAATCCTTTCTAAAACAGTTCGTACAATAATACGATATGAGTAGTGATACTTCAGCATCCTCTGTGGAGACAAAACCACGTCAAATGACAGTTGATGAATACTCACAATTAATTGCCAAATGGCAAGAAGCATACTATGCATGGAATACCAGCTGTGTAACATATCACAAGTAAAGTGACATCGAATTCCTCATCTGTTCGATAGGCTTGCTTTTTCTCATGTTAAGTATGATGATGTTCAATGCATTTGCTCAACAAGCACCAATGATTACCATGACTGTCAATACAGGCCGTTTTCAACCTTTTGATCCTTTAACGGAAATTCGCAATGGTAAGTTCAAGTGAATAGCTCTGCGGATGGAAGCAGTGTTCATTGCTTTTAGCACGTTTGAAAGTGGCATCAGTTTGGCGTCGTTTTCTAGCTGAAGCAATTGATTTTATTCTTTTACATGCATTAAAGTAATCCGCTTTGGTTTCTTTTTTCCTTATCTCGACATTTTCTCTTTGCAAAGAATTTTTCTCATCTATCTTCTTTCCACTCATTTACATCTGATCGACGAAACCCGGCTTACAGTGAACTATATGCTGTCTAGTCTACTGTACGAAGATGCACTCTCATTTCCACTCGAACTTATTCTTGTTGAGTTCGGATATTTAATTGCATGCATTGCTTTCGAGGTAAACGATCATCTGTTTGTATTCGATTCAATGGGTAACTTTCGTTACAGAGTTTTTGTCTTACACGTTATGGTGCTACACCAGGCAAACGTTTACTTCGACTGCGTGTTCTCAAATGTGATCATTTACAAATACAAGAAAACGGAGATGTAACAATCGAACCTGGCACTATCCTGAACAGTGGAGCGTAAGATTTTCATTAATTGAAATCGATGATCGAAATCGAATTGTATTTCAGAGCATTAACACGTTCGTCATTCAAAACGCTCATGTCAACGTTTTTATTTCCGGCAGTGGTCGTTGCTCTTTTAACATCACAAAATCGACAGACAAGTTATGACATGGCTGCCAATGCAGTTGTTGTCGAACTTGAACAACGAGATCAATAAGTAACCAAAAGATTATCGTCGATCAGCGCGTTGTGTTCTTTTTTTGTAAATAATAAAAGGATAGGAGAAACGGAAAGATGTGGAAGATTTGATGGACAGAATTATTTTTAGATGAATGACAATCATCAATCGAATAGAATCGATGTGCCTCTGTCTCAATTAAATGATCCTGCTCAGAACGATCAAGATGATGAATTAGATGAACCACAAGCAACGCCAGCAGCTGAAGAACAAATTGATCCAGTGAGCTTTTTTTTTCAGTACATCTCTCCAAATGAATGATGTTCCATGTTGCTTAGACACAATTACAATGGATTCCGTGGGTATGGTACTATACGAAACTATCAGCCAAGAAAGGTTATGAAGCATGTGATGCGGCTGGTGAGAAGCTCGCTTGGTTTTTTGGCATTACCAAACCAAAATATTACGCCGAACTTCAAGAGTACGAACGCATGGATGAAGAAGTATGGTTTTCGTGTATTTGATATTATGTAAACTAAGAAAATTTTCTGAATCGCATAGGAACGCGAAGCTTGGCGACAATCATTTCAAGATGTCGAACAAACAAATCATATTCTTGATACAATCGTAAGTTCTAGATTGGTTACGATATCGTTTAGATAGCATGAAAACATACATATACATGTCTTTTAGAGATAAATCAGTAGGTTGGGTTTGCTTTTATACTTTTCTAACTGTTGTTGCACGTTCTATGACAATTATATACTAGGTTGCTTTCACTTGCTATTCTAAAAAAAACGTACATATAGGTGACTGAGCATCTAATGAAACATTTTGTTATTCCATATCGAAATTTCACCTTTCACACTCGATACAGATTTCATTTCGGCGTCTTTTTTTTGTTCTAATAGGTTACTAATCCACCGCAATCATCGAATATATTCACTGTTATGCATGAATAATGTAAATATTTCTATTGAAAATACGCTTTTTTATTCTTAATAAAAAATCGATTTCGGAAAGAAACTCGAGAATTGATTTGGCTACGAACAGAATGCATGAAATGTTGCAAATTATTGCGACGTTTGGTTCGATATGGAAATAGATTGTTCAATTAATAAAAGTAATCGTTTATTCGATGGTGACGATGAAAATAAAGTTAATTCATCGAGAATTAAATAACGTTGAAGATCTGTTGGTAAAATTTCATTCGGAGAGATTCGTCGATCGATCGACGACTGAACACCTTGACGAATTTTACGTCGACACAATGCTGAGAGACGTAATGGTGCTTGTTGACATAGGATCAAAATAGTTTTGATCATTTCTCGACGTTGTTTAAACAGATAAATTCGTTGATTTTCAAGCAAATATTTTAACATATCAACATACGAACTAAAGTGAGAACGAAAAGGTGATATTGAGGGAAATTCCTCTCTGTCTCTCTCCCTCTCGCATACCGAGTACCACCCATTTCGACTAATGCGCAGTAGAGTAACAGTCCGAATCGATTCGTCGACTCTCTATCTTTGATGACTCGTTGTAAATAGAATAGAATTAACTCTCGATAGTTTTCTATATACATTCGTTGAAGAAAATAGATAATATGTTCAAGATTGTGATTGAAAACAATCAAATTTTGACTGATCAACAGATTTCCGTAAAGAGTTGGACAAGGCCAATTGGTTTCTTCATAAATTTTCCACCCGATTTTCTCTAAACTATCAAGTGTCTTCATGCGACAATAGAAAATAAAGTCAAATAAGGGAAATAAATAGGGAATGTTCGGTGTACATCCGATAATTGTCTGTCTCAATTCATTTTCATTCGTCGAAAATTGTTTGAGAAGAATTTCGACGACATCTAAACGCCCCCGGTAAATTTCGCTCTCATGCGGGCTAGTATATGACAAGCAACCCAGTGCATAGCGAAAGGGTGAATAACCCAGAAGATTTTCAAATGTATAATCTGCTCCGTAAGTTAACAAAAGCTTGACGATGGCAGGTATACCACGATATATCGCGTAGAATATCGGAGTCAATCCGGACATATCGACATGATTAATATTCGCACCTTTAGTGATCAACAAACGAATGAGATCTTCTTCATTCGAATCAGATAATGATGCACGATACTCAATCGCATAGATCAACGGTGTTTTACCATAACCTATTGATTAAAAAGAAAATCGATTCGAATGGGAACAAAATGTCGTCTATACGATCGGTAAGATTAAGATTCGCCTTGTAATTGCATAGAATATCGATGAAAACCTCATCGGCCCATCCGCATGCTCGATGGAAGTCTGACGCTAAGATTGATCCTGTTCTTCGATTAATATCCACATTGAATTCCAAGAGCGCAAAGACAGTATCCAAATGTCCACTTATATAAGCTAGCCATAACGGCGTATTGCCAACTTCGTCAGCATCATTCAAATCAGCACCTTCACGAATCATTTGTTCAATGTCATTAGTACGACCATCTGCACAAGCTTGATGAACATGTCGAGACATAAACGTCCATGGTAGAATATCCATATCTGTTTCGTAGAGAAGTTTCATTGAAAAGAAGACAATCGAGTAGTGGTTATCGAAAAAAGAACAAAGGTGATTAACATAAATAGTGTACGGTGTACGAGAAAGAAGTGATGAATTTCGGGAGGAAGTTTATTATTTGATTAGCACAGTTCACTCACTCCTTCCAAGGGGGGGAAAAATTGGAAGATAGAAATTTCGTCTTAGGCCGCTTCGTATTTAATTTCTTTTTTTTTTCTTGTAACTATGGCAGTCGAAAAAATCAATTTCGATTTCAATAAACAGTACTTGATGATAAGGAGTTCATCGTTGACAAAAACACGAATAATAGCTCGATTATTTCCGCACTATTTCAACCGGCATGATCCCGACACACTTATCCCTACTAGATAGTTATGTCCACTTCAAACGTCATCGTCATCTCTTTGCCAAAATCAATCAACTCCGACGCCAATACATCTCATCTCTTCTATCTTCTGCTTGATTTCAACAGATATCCAACTGTGCGGTAATTATGTTCGCTATCTTGGATCTGGATGAAAAAGAGTCAGTCACTGATATAATTTTTGTGATGGAAACTTTTATTCTGTCAATTTACAAAAGCCAAATCTTAACATTATTTATTGTCAGGCGTTTACTTTCATCCGTCGATTGTGAATGTGTAGTAAACTGCAAGCGTCGCTGTGATATAACAATGGGTAATTTACGTTTGATTGTAGACGATCGACGGCGAGTCTGTTTCGGAGTACTGCAAAAGGCTGGAGGTGTTAATAGAGGTTCTTGTCTTTGTCGCAAAGTAGCATCTGAATACAAAGAAAAAAAGAAGAATATTCGATCGATCAAGGCACAATGAGAAACGAACGTGGAGAATCATTATTCAATGAATGTGTTGGTGGAACTTCGTAGGGAGTGGAAGTTGCTAGTGGCCGAAACGATGTCGTCGTTCGATGTTTTAAACGTGTTGTCGTATTGGCATGTTGAAATAAAAGAAACGAGGAGTCATGATGTGTACAGAGAATTTTTGTTGATTGCTGAGAGTAACGTCGTTTTGCTATCAAATGCTTCCGCATCGTCACGCTCTAAACAAGACAAATGAACACGGATACTTTCGAATTCAGGTAGTCAGACGACACAGTGTATGATGTCACCAACACGCGTGTTTCACACGCTCGATAATGAATGACATAAGATTCGTAATGGATGCCTTAATTGTTCTTACTCAGCAATGAACTTAATCCATTAAATAATGTCAGTAGAAATAACGTCTAAGTAGACACGATCAGACTCGTCTGCGTAATATTTCGAATTAATCTTGTCAGACATTATGTAAATCATTAAGTCAAACCTGGGGAGATGTTTTTCGAATTTGTCGCTGTTGATTAGATCTATTGCTCTTCTTATCCATCGGGATGACAATTGTTGGAAATGATAGGTAATGGCAGAAAGCGTGAAGTCATTAACGAGCAAAAGAGGAAGAGAGAGAGAAAAACGAAATATTGTGTTTGTTGGATGTTTGTAATTGGCGATGAGAAATTTGAATGACGAATGATTCGTCAATCAAACGAAAGAGAAGAAAGGCAAAGCAATGATTTCGATATTGAATCGGAAGAACGTAAGAAAAAAAGTTGATTGAATGTTATTGTTTTTGTTTTTCGACAATTGTTTCAGATGATCAATTAGTTGACGAATGACAAAATTAGAGTGTCTATATCGATTGCTCTTTCATCATCAATATCGATGTTCAAAGAGAATTTATTTTAGAAAAAGAATACACCGTCGTCTGTAGTATTTCTCCTCGACTCAAATCCTTTTCTGCACGCTAGCGGATTTAGACAATGTATGATTATTGATCGTCATGCAGGCGGTCTTTATCTATAGCATTGAAATATGATGATATTTATTAAATGATGTAATAACTGATCTTGTTTAAGATGTTTATGGTGTTCTTTTTACGACTAGAATATTTACATAGTGGACACTCCTGCGAATATCAGCGCTTGTATTGGCAGTATTGTAGTTCGGCCGTGCTCACTATTACAACATCAATGTTACTAGACAACCGAGCACATAGAAACTTTTGTATTCTTTCAATTTCAGATTCCGAGAGTTCAACATTGATGAAAGAACGTAAGGGTAATGTTAGGAAGCAAAATACTCCAATAACTTGTTTCTTGCATTGTTTGAAACGAATATCAAAATACAAGTTCTCTTCGAAAGAACCCTATCCGATATCACCGTTTATCCATCAAATGTAATCGTTTATTTTTTGTTAATATCATTAAAACAATGACCTCAGCCGAACAATATCATAAACACATGTAATCGAGAGAAAGTCTGGCACAATATCTAGGCATATTTTTTCTCAAAAAATAATCTGAGTAAAAAGTTGTCATTTTAGGAGAAGGAAGAAGACGACGACATTTGTTCATTGGTATTATTATTATTCGATATAACTTCTTGATCGGCAATAGCATCGGCGTCCGCAATAGCTGCATCCAGAGCGACAGTGTCGATGAGTAGGCTTTGATCATCATTTTCCATATCTTGATTGATATTAACAGCAGCATCATCGTCATCATCATCTTCGTGTGAACTTTCACTATCATCACTATCGAAACTGGTTGATTCATTGTCTTGTTTATTAGGTTTAATATCGATGTTCGTTTGTGTATCGAAATAGCATAGAGATTGACCGAGTCGAATCGCATCGCCAGATTTAACATTAAATGCGAGATTATCAGGTGCTTCGAAGACAAGAACGATAGTCGAACCGAAATTAAAATCGCCGAAATTATCGCCACGTTTGAGCAAGATTCCATTTGTATTTCGAGTTGTTTGAAATGTTTTTTCTAATCTGGGTCGAAGACGATTGTTCGTCTTCAATTCCTAAATAATTCAAACATAACGTAGCTAGTTTCGAACAAGATTCCACTTGACGCTTACAGGATCGAAATGAACATTGATACTTCCAACAATAGTGGCTCCGACGGGCGTCATGGAGAAAAATCCATATTTCCATGATCCGTAATACGCTGCTCGTTCGTTTAAACAAAAGAGATTTTGAAGCCAACTGGCGACTTTGGGATTCACAGAGAATAGATGTCCAATATAATGCCGACGCCAACTTATTTGCCTAAAAAGAAATATTTATGAGATTATGGCAGATTCATCTGGACTGATATTCGTATTTCGAGAATTCTAAGAGATAAACTTAAGATTTATTTCGTAGCGACATTCGCAGCGCGCTTACTTAGTGGTAAGACACGAATGGAATGTGTATAATAAAGAACGGCTCGATCATTCCGTCTGAAAACTGTCCACACAAGAAAATAGAGATAAAACAATCCAATAGGTGAAGCATAGTCAACTGTTGTAGCTAAATTGAATACGACAATATTCAGAAAAGTCACCGGCAATACTGACTACAAGAACTACCAAAGCAAGGTAACCGTTTAGTGAATTCAATACGGATTGTAAACGAAAATTTCCAGTGTTCGTAGTAGTGCTCGCCATGTTGAATATGTTTTTGATGAACTCTGTAATTTAACTATCCTTCCTAATTGATTTTGATAGTTCTGTTAACTTTATATTTTGGGAATTGGCTTATCGTTGCGAGAAAATATGAACTACGAAAGAAAATGCGCAAGTAGAACAGTGAGGATATACTCTTCTACCAGTAATCGAGTTCAAATTACATCGAAGCCTATCTTACCATTCGGTCGGCGAATGAAATCGATGATAATCTCCCGGAGCAAGGTAGATGACCTATATAAAGAGTAAATAATCTATTTCCAAACAAGTTGCTTTGATGAAAAATTCTTACAGCATAGTAAAGTGCGTGTCCACGATATTTGAGTAAACTTTCAGCGTATGAGTGTGCATCATCATAATCACCCGAAGCGTTCTGTTTCATTCGATTCTGCTGTTGTTGTAACTTTAAGAGACCAGCCGTTAATGGTACGCCAAGAAATGAAGATGCTGTGTAAGTGATGCCTTTGACCTGTTCAATCAAACCACGAGACACTTTGCCGCAAGTTAGAACACGGCCATCACAAGGAGAGACGATCGGAGATTCTTTGTCGATCGGACGTAGCTCCATTTTAATTTTGCGACGAAAAAATTCAGATATTGTTCGATAAGATTTAAGATCTTCGTTGTACATTTCATGAGCATGGCAATGAAAAACTGTAATATAAAAACGAAAGATAAATGGCCGTAACCAGACAGGTAGATAAAGTCGAGCCACCCAGCCCATG
This sequence comes from Adineta ricciae, assembly GCA_905250025.1. Classification (NCBI taxonomy): domain Eukaryota; kingdom Metazoa; phylum Rotifera; class Eurotatoria; order Adinetida; family Adinetidae; genus Adineta; species Adineta ricciae. The sequence continues at coordinate 425,285 of CAJNOJ010000016.1, read as the reverse complement.
ATACGCGAGATTAATTTCAATGGTAACATTTTATAAATCGAAATTTTCGACGGCGCTTTGGGTTTTCGCATAAGATTTCGGGGTCTTTTAACGAAGTTTCTCATTCGTGCCACACGTCGTGCTGTTGATGATATACTACGTATGGATTTCGACATGGTTCGTTTAACACCAGTGCCGAGTTTTTGTTTGACAAAAGCTGCACTTCGTTTAACACGTCGACTGACGACAAGTGGAGTCAGGATGAACATCATGATTAAATAGAAGGGACCTGGTGTATCACCTGCTTGGACGAAATCTTCGTCGGGCGAGAACATCGTGAAGACGAAAAAAAAACAAAGTTTGATCTAAAAATGAAGACGGTATTATTGTTAAAATTTGTTCGAAACTAAAAACTAAAAGTAGTTATACTATTCACAAAAAGAAAACGAAACGTCTTGTTTCATTGTTAACAAATAGATGTGGGAAAAGAGATGAAGTAAAGGACGGTTAGTAGAATTTCAGTTGAGTATCGATTCATAACTATTTCGTTTTGCTTGTTTTTGTATCACTTTTAATGACGGACATGTTTATCATTAATTGTAGAGTCACATAAGCAAGAAGAATAATGATTGAGAAGATGATTTTCGCGAGTAATGTACTATGGAAAATAAACTGAAAAAACCAGATTAAAGACGGAAAACCGATGATTAGAAGCCAAAATAATTGAATCAGTAGATCAGAATAATTCCCAACAACAGGTATTTGAGGAACACCGAGACCGACGAAGTTATCATATTGAACAAAATGTTCATAAACACGATCCTAGAAATTTCAAGATGGAATGGTTTGACCAGTCAATTTTCGAAATACTTTTTCTTGGAAAAGACGATGCAACCAATCGGAGCATTTCGATTCATCTTCATATGGAATTCCTGCGATCGGGTATCGCCTGCAAAGCATTTCTTGTTGGCAAATTTTAGAACAACGGCAACTTACTTGATGTAAAGCTGAGCTTTACACGATTCTCCCTTGAGCAAAGTGCGAAATGTTGGCAAAGCACTATCTTTCGAAAATGCAAGCATGAAATCGTAAACGGCAGGTACTAGAAAGTATTCCAGTCAGTTCTATCTTTAGAATCACATTTGTCAACTTACTTTTCCCTTTTGCACCTTGCATGATCATAGTGAAGCCTCGTGTACGTGGTAAGATGTGATATTTTAGTTCAGGTAGGTTCTTCTCACGCGCATATTTCATGCTCTCCTCACGTTTTCTCTCTGTATATCGAGTACCTTCACAAGCCATCAAAAACTACAAAAAACGAATCTTCTGATAAAAGACGTTCCAATCGAAATGATAAACCACATACGCTAAAATAATAATTATCAGGATAACCATGTAAAAGTTGATGGATATCATTTTCCAACACTGTCTTATCAGTTTCCCAAACACGCCGTAAGAAGATCGATTCCGTAAAAAACCACGACCAACCAAGAAGTGGTATTAAACTCAACGAACGTTTTCCAACTATTTTCAATCCCTAATTCGTCAAACTCAACACATCGTCTCCTTTCAATTCAATCTGACACTTACTCCAAGTATACCTAGCTTTTGTGCAGCAACCATCCCAACTAACCAATCGATTTCAAAGCGATGATTAACAAGGATAATCGCATATTCTTTGGGCAATTCTTTAATATCCTTTGGATCAACATAGAAAGTCACACTGGAATCGGCCCACCATGAATATAGAAAAGTCAATTCTAGAAGACAAAAGGTGCTTTTTTTCGTGTGATAGAGACTATCGTTTGTGACTTACGACTCCATAGTAATGTTCCGAGATAATAGTTCACACGACGATAGAGTTGCTTACTAAACGGCCAAATGAAAATGACTGAAAGCAGTTGAGCAGCATTTACAATTAAGCCAGATATCACAAAGACATAACCGATAAAAATTTGCACGGGTAATAATGATTGGATGGTCCTGAGAAGACTTCGATCAAGTCTCATCGATGCTTGCCACAGATTTATTTCTACGAGAGAAAGCAAAACAGTGAAGTTAGTGCTTGCCGAATGGTAATTATTTTATTGTCGAAAGACAAGATTTATGAAACGGACGGATACTAATCCAAACTCATTCTCATGGATTGAAAAAAGGAAAGCGAATATACGTATAAGCTTGGATAAAAATATTTCTAATCAAAACTGTCAATGTCATTCCCAAAAATGAAATTGTTAATACTGTATCATTAATATCATGTCTCATTTGTCTTTTTGATTTTCACCATAATGTGAACCACGTTCAGTTTCCGTGACCGCAATCATTGCTCGAACGCCGATAGTTGCTAAGAAACGGAAGAGAGATCATAATAATAGCAAACAGAGTCGAAACGTCACTTACCGAGTATGACGAGGATGACGAAGATGAACTGGGCAAGAAATGTGCTTGTCCAAAGGAATTTGCATAGGTAAATAACCGAAGGTATACCGATAATGACCATCCAGGCCAATTCAATCAGTAGATCTTTATAATTTCGAGGAATCTCAACGCGAACTAAACCATTTCCTTCGAATGTATCATGACGAAGGAAATAATCATAAATCTGATCTTTTTCCTGGTATAATTTGTGCACCCAATCACTGCACCCTTCGGTATCTGTAGGAATATCAGCTATCGGTGTGCGTCGAACATAAATCTCCGCTTGGCATGCATGACCTTTTATTATACTAAGAAATGTTGGCTCAGCACCGGACTTTTTGAAACCAACATTTAAATCATAGATGCCCGTAACTAAACAAAGCATCGATGAACACAACAAATTGATATTAACGAAGAATGACATACTTCGGTTTTCTGCACCTTGCAGCAAAAGTGTGAAACCTTTTGTACGTGGTAAGATATGATGCTTCAATTCTGGTAAGCCCTTTTCTTGGGCGATTTTCATACTTGCTAAGCGTTTCTTCTCCGTAAATCGTGTTCCTTCACAAAAGAGTAAAAACTATCAACAAGAGAACAGATAACGAAGCATTCAGTTCGAGAAATCTTACATTAAAAAAGTAATTCTGCGGATAATTTGCTAAAACTTTGCGTAAATCTTTGACTAATGTTTCTCGATCACTCTCCCACACTCGACGTAAGAAGATCGACTCCGTAAATATCCAACACCATCCGACAATGGGTACTAAGCGAAGAGATTGTTTACCGACTATTTTCGAGCCATGCATTACTCCTAAACGTTGGCATATTATCCAACCAGCAAGCCAATCAATGTCGTATTTATGATTCATTCTAAACCATCCAGATCTTTCCTGTTGATCTAGATAGCTATTGGACTTACATGACAATAGCGTGTTCCTTACGAACTCGTTCCATATCCGCTGGGTCGATATAAAGCACACAATCACTCTTCGACCACCATTGTGCCAGAAATGTAAATTCTACGAGAAAATCAACAAACACATCCTCCTCTATTGACAATACCACTTACGACTCCAAATACCCAATGCCAAATAGCAATTAATTTTTCTATATAATTCTTTGTTAAACGGCCATATAATGCAAGAACATAATTGTAAAAAATTGATAATTAATCCACTAACGAAGAAGATATAGGCTAAGAAGCAAATACTGATGAATGATGATTTGAACTCATCATAAATACGCATGATCTGAAAGAAATAACACAGAATTAAGTCTTCTTATTTGACAAAGATTCGAGCATAGAATTTTCATCTTCTAACAGCGATATGTATAATATTGGAAATTCAATGAAGATTCTTTCACGAAAGAGATCAATAACTGTATTGAATGAGCGTTTTTCGTATTTGCCAAATTGTGTTCGTTTCTGGCCGAAATTCTCGATATAAACACAAACTTTTTCTTCTGACGAGAAGTCTTTGACTTTTGAAGATACGGATTGATTCGCCTCACGAAATTTCTCTAACAGATTCGCTAATGTTGTGTCTTTGGTTGGCATACGAGTGATCGTCCATGTATGAAACGTGTTCAGAAAGACGCGACATTCGACATGCCAAAAAATGTCATCGGCTTTTCTATCGAACCACATTTGATTTTGTTTATGTCGAGTAGAGAATCGAGGCAGATAAAGAATCTGAATAGACCACAGTGATTTTAATTTACTTTGAATTAATTTCTGGAAACGTGTCGATTCGTTTAATGATTTCATTCGATTAGCCAGTTCATCACGTTTGCTTGTTTCAACTTGACGATTGACTTCCTCGAGAAAACGATAATCTGACAAAAGATCCAGATCGGTCATTGTATTCAACGATTTGAACGATGTTTTATCACGTTGACCGTTGCAATTCAGTGTTTTCTTATGTTCAATACAGCATGATAACGAACATGTGCGTAACGAACATCGTGGACAGGTATACTTTATTGGATTTTGACGACACATTGAACATTTCTTTGGATCCACATAAGATTCCATCTAAAATTTCGATGATTTTTACAAAACAACTGCTCTCCCAGTCTCTTATCAACATATTTATCTACTCTCGTAAGTGTTATGCTAACAAATATGTTACAGGTAAGATACGCGACCTTAGTATTCAACCACTATCAACAGACGATTCCTGGATCATATTTTTTTATCAATAAAAAAAGCTTATTCAGGAAAAAATAGTTCTTTTCAACCTCCGACGGTGCAAATATTTGATTAGTACACAACATGGGACACTATCAATTATTAGAGTCGAAGTCTATAGAGAAATCTTAGCTTTGGAATATAAAAAGAAAAAGATCATTCATCATCGTAATTGTTCTAAGCTTCTAGCAGAATGTTTTTCGAATCAATGGTGATTGAAAAGAAGCACTGTACGCGTCAGATTTCACGAATACAATTCGATTACACATCCTTACGAATTAATTCCATTTAATTTAATCGGATTGCATGCATCAATTCTGTTCAGAGATGTCTGAAGATTACACATACACAAAGGAGCACATGGATAATCTACTTAAAGAACGCTGATTCTAGCGTAGAAGATTATACGAATGAAAATCTTGATAACACTCACCCGCACATTCGTAACTAATGATTTCAACAAGATTTTCTTTCAATAAATGAACATTTCGGATTTAACAAAGAACAAAAAAAAACGAAATAGATGACGTACCGATTCTCACATGAACGACAATCTTGCTTGAAGATTAGAGCTACATCTCTCAGTTTGATTAGCTAGATAATAACTAAAAGCATAAAAGTACGCTCGACAGGTGCGTAGCAATTATGCATTACGAACAGAAACAGAACATGCTATATTTAGTGCTCATCTACGTTTCTTCAATTGATACCATTAAGAGTATCAAGCTAAGTGCATCTGTCTGTTTCTTCTCTTTCCTTCCAGCTATTTCCATTCGATGAACTTTCGTAGCCAATGAAACTGAAGCGGTGCGTAGATGTCATCACATTTTAGCGGAAGTGGAAAGCTTAGTGAAGACACTGTGAATCTGCAAAATTTAAAATATGCGATTCTACTCATTATTGAAAATTCCTGATCATCAAAATAACGGATATTTCGTTGGCAAACAACACTGACACCTATCGATCTGTGTTGATAATACTAGTAAAAGTTTCTGAAAGGAGATTTGTCCATATTGTTCTCCTATGAATGAATGAAAAATTACGAAAACGGTGATGAGTCGATGCAAAGATTTGCAAAATTATGGAAAACAATACTGACGATTTATTTGCCATTGGATTTCATAATTAGCAAGGTTTGAATATAAAAACGAACGTATGAGAAAACGAATGCTTAACATAATCTAACCATGTTTCGAAATCGTTTTTTTGCAGGTGAAAATTCTTCCACGAGTGAAGATAGTGATGATGATGCGCCACAAAATGATGTTCAAGAGTCCAACGCGTGCGTATCACAAAATTAAAAAGGCGATTCTTTAAAATATGAGATCCTTGTTTGTAGATTTGCGAATCAGTATGCGAGCGGTATTGGTAGTAGTAACGAAAGAAACAGGTAATATAGACTTTTGAACCGTTCGTATTCTATTCAGATTCTGTAGATCCAAAAAGGACCAGAAGAAATCATCAGGGAATCCATCGATCGAGCAATTCTTAGTGTATGTATTATCAATTGATGCTTTTATCAACTGTAAACTTTCTATCTTAGTAAAAGTATGACAATTAAAGAAGAAGCAATAGTTCCTATCAAGAAATCATTGAAAAAACACGAAGTACCTGATGACCAAAAGGTCAACGATGAGCCGAAGGCTGAAGAAGTCAATGTTGAATTTGTTCTGAAGAAATTGAATGAAATTCTTTTCAAACGTGGCAAGAGTATCATGAATTATCAAGATGAATTTCAAAACTTAGAGCAACTTCGGGAACTTGTTATTAAACAAAATTTAGATTCTGATATTCTTATCGAAATTTCAATGGCAGAAATTACATTCGGATTAGATTCTCAGCGTCAACGAAACGAATCTTCTGGAACTGACGTATGGAAATGGTAGAGTATTACCTTATACACTATTCTCATTCATTTTCATTCTTCTGTTTCAGTACATTGGATCGAATCGATGAACTACTAAATCATTTATTTGAAAATAATAAATCGAACGGTGACATTCTTATGCCAATCATGATTCAAATGGATGATACATATACGCAAATTCTACGCGATGCGAACGTTGGCACCCAAGAATATCGTGAACGTTTCATGGACGAACAACGTATTAGTTCCATTCTCGATCGATTTCAAACATATTTAGAATTGAATAATGAGAACCATTCGGAAAATCGCTGTGTCATTTACTTTCGTATCGTTAAACATATTTACTATAAGTATGACAAAAGCTCCGAGCAATCAACAATTTTATCAATCGATCAACTCTGCAAATTTATCAAAACGCACGATGAAACAAAGTTCTACTCGAATCAAGCAATTCTTTGTCAAATTTATCATCTTGCATTGCATGATCACTACCATCAAGCACATGATCTTATGTTAATGAGTCGTTTACAAGATACTATTGATTCATTGGATATCTCCATTCAAATTTTATACAATCGAACGATGATTCAACTCGGTTTAGCTGCTTTTCGTTGTGGCCAGATACCTGAGGCACATAAAATATTAGCTGATTTCCAATGTGGACGTCGTTTACGAGAACTCTTGGGACAAGATAATAATCATCAAATATATTTGTATCCGTATCACATGCACATCAATTTACAATTGATCGAATGTGTTTATTGCGTATCAGCAATGTTGATTGAAGCTGCATCGACCGAAAGACATCGAGTTAGTAAACATTTTTATAAGTTAATGTCTCAAACTGTGTGGGGACCGCCGGAATCCATGCGTGAACACATTGTTGCGGCTTGTCATGCATTGAAAGTAGGTGATTGGAAATGTTGTATCGATTTGATAGTAAATGAGAAGATGAATCGACAAGTAAGTATCATTTCCGTTGAATACATGATGAATACTTAATTTGCTTAGGTTTGGAAGTCAATACTACAGAATACAGATGTGTATTCGATGTTGAGAGATAGAATCAAAGAAGTTTCGTTGCAATGTTATTTGAGAACTTGTGCAACGGCTTTCAATGATATTTCGATGTCAATATTAGCCGATATGTTTGACATATCCGTCGAAAAAGTGTCTTGCATCGTCGGAAAATTAATTTTTTGTCGAGAATTAATGGTACGTGAGAGTTCTGCATTGCATATTGAATTCTAATGTTTGTTTTAGGGATCAATTGATGAAGAAACAAAAATGATTACATTAGATGAGAAAACACAGTCGAAAGCCGAGAAATTATCGCTTGAATTGTTGGGGAAAGTTTTGAAATTACACGACCAAAATGAGAAACTGACTCGCATTTTACAATAAATGATTCACTTTTTCTTCGCTTTGCTTCAGATGATCTTTGATAATAGATAGATGATGTTCCGATTAGTTCAACACGCATTTCGCGCGTCACATCATGTTCTTAAAAGACCGTTTCTATGTTCAAGTGAGATTTCAATATTACATTCGATATCTCTTTATTACTTCTTTGTCAAGGTACTCGAACGTATCTTTCCGATGCTTATCAAGCATTCGATAAATGGGATGAAGCGTTGGCAACTGACATTCTGAAAAAAACTAATATCAGTATGTCGAAAATGATCGTCAGTTCGAATTCGATAGAAACAATTGCTTTTTTCCTTCCTAGGTGAACTTTTGATCGATGTGGAAGATAAATTAATTCGAAAGAAACATATCAGCTCATTGGATATTGAAATTGTAAGTACCGGACGATCAACGCGACAAGCCATGCATTTCATTTTGTTTAGCTTGCTGCGAAATTAACTCATGTCGAAACAACAGAAGATCTCAAATTAGCCGAAGGAATTCTAGAAAAGTACATTCAATGTACTTTGATGGCAGAGTTTTGTTGATCGTCTCTGTTCGTTTAGATTTCGCCATACACCCGAAGCATTGGACTTTCAACCATCATTAGCATATTCACTGGTTCGAAATTATCTCGATCTTGGACAAAAAGAACGTTTATTACCAATTTTAGGAGATAAAGTTCGTATTACAAAACTGACAATGAATACCAATATGAAATCTTTATTATTTAAGGTTAAATACGGTATATTCTTAGATCGATTCTCTGCTAATCTTCTGCTCAATGCCTTCTTATTAGAAAAGAAGTACAAAGGTAAAACAGCTACTTCGAGTGCTTTCGAACGAGACTTTTTCTTTTCAGATGCCGCACAGATCTGTGCTGATTTGATGTTACAAGACCAAGACGATGATCAATTAACCCGTGCGCTCGCTCTGAACGCTTGTTATAATTATTATCTGTTCGCGACGGAAGAAGATTTCAAGAGTGATGTCGTCGAAGAAGAAGACGAAGATATTGTTAAAGTAAAAGTTCAATTCGTTCGAAATATTACCAATGATGATCATTTCGATCTGACCGACAAACGGAAATTACTAGGGAAAACATTGGCATATTTTAGTCGAGATGCAAATAACAGTCATGTGGTTTCTTTGCAAGTAAGATTGAGCATTTCTAAACAAGAAGAGAAGAAGTACTCGAGGATTGTTTTAGATTCTAGGTTATACTCTTTACAAAAAATTCGGACGTGTTTGTGACGTACTTCAAACTGTGTTAGACAATGACAAATTACAAGTAGATGAAGGAATTGTAAGGAACGATTGTTGGAAGAATTCGATGGACTATTTCGTATTTCGCTAGATCAAAATTCTAGAGAAAGAATTGGATGAATATGTTTACAATCCAGCTGAATTTAAGGAAAATCTACCACAAAGTCCATATCGACGATTAGAACTTATTCCCGAAGCTGCTCGCGTTATAATCAAAGTAAATATTAACGAGAAAAACGAACGATACTATTCGTTTGTCCTTTAGGAGAAATTGCTACCGAAACTTCGCGAACAGAAGAAGATCGTTACAATGGATCTCAAACAATTCGTGGAAACAAATCTAATCGAACAAGCAGCTCTTGCCGATAAACGTGATACACCGAAACACGAACAACAGATAGCCATTTGGACACGCGAACGACAAGAGCAACTTGATGATCAAATTCATCGTTTCGTTATCGATGAAAAAAAAGCGAACCTGATGGAACGTCTTCGTTTGCTAGAAGAACGTGATGAATTGCTGAACTTCTTCGAGAATGAATCACGTATTGTCATGCATTCGCATGAAAAAGAATTTGCTGATGAAAATTTCGAAGATGTTCGAGCACCGGGTGAACACGAGTATTTCGAATTAGCTCGTCAACATTACCATTGGGATCGAATGGAACCACGTCGGTCTTTACATTTGGATAAGAAATTACGTGATGACGAAATGAGCGATGTACGCGACTGGCCACCGTACAAATATCTCGCGGAAAATTGGAAATATGATCTAGTAGATTATGTTCCACTGAATGAAAAAATGAAACGCCGAAAGGAAGATTTACCACCCAGCGGCAAACCTCCGTATTATAAGCAATTCTTTTTCTAGTAGATCAGCTTTTGTTTTTCGTTTTCTATGGTCGTTATTTACATATAGCAAAATAAAACAAAAAACGATGGAGATTGTTTGATAAACTTCAGCTCAAGAACCCCTATATATGCTCACGTATAGTCGTATATGGGTCTTATCAATTACGACTAGCTGAATAACGGTCAAACGGATAGGATTCGTAATTTCACATCGGTTTCAAATCTATAAAATCAGCCACGGATATCAACTTATGAATGTTTGGTTTGTTTAGTCGTGTGTAACTATTCGTAGACTGTCTATGTATATTATGCAAAGACTGAAGAGAATATTTCAAAAGTGTTTATAGGCAGACTACAGTTTCGTTTAGCAATCAATGGATGGCCAGTTTCTCGAAGGTTATATAAAAGTCTTTTTAAGGGAAGTACTCATTTGAACTCTCGAGCAATCATGCGTTTGTGTGCAGTTATTTTCAAGGCATACTTCTACTGTCATTAAGCAAAACGTTTTTTTCTTAGACAAAATGTTTTTCACTGAAAGTATAAAAAAGAAAGCACATCGTAATCATATTCTTTATTAGTATTTGAGGCGTCTACTAATGTTGAACATCTGCTCATGCAATAAATTTCATTGATTAAAAACAAAGAAATGACTTCAAAAAAAGCAAATGCATCGTTCATTTGTAAAATGTTTTTCGAACTAGCTGTTGCCCTTCTAGTCACTCTCGAATCCATACAAGCCATGCCTATGCAAGTTTATTCCAATGCTATATTTATTCCAAACATAGCTACTAGTGCACTGAACAGTCTATCGCCAATAATATCGTTGAATATATGTGAATGTCAGTGTTATAGTAATAGTCAGTGTATTACTGGCAATTATTTTTCTACTCAGCAACAGTGTGACTTGTATAATGCAAATCTTTCGCAAGGACAATTAACAATAATGATTGACACTCCAGCAGTGACATTTACCTTTCTGAATATGACAACAACGCAGACTGGTATGTGAAAAAAGTTCACTGTTTTGGGCTTTCTAGAGTTTTTTGTAGGAAAAGAGCCACCTAATCCGCCAGATATTATTCAGTGGCTATTCGATGGAGATCTGAACGATGTATATGGACTATATAATGGTCTTGTGGAATGGAAAGAGAACGCTACAGACGCTGATAAGGCTCAATTGTGGTCATCACCTGGTTACGCTGGACATGGCAGTGCTGTGAAATTTTCGAATTCATATGGAATTGTGAGTAGGAATCTCGATTTAACAACAACAAGTTTTACAGTTACTGCATGGATTTGGATCACCGATGCTTACAACACGTCAAGTGACATAGAAATTTATTTTTTGATATTTTTGCATTGCGCCCAACCCGCTCCAGACCGGTGTTTATATTTGTCATTGAGAAATGGTTTTGTTACCATGGGTTTTTTTTCCGATGATTTAAGTGGCAACAACTCACTAGAAGTCAATCAATGGTACCATGTTGCTTTTCAATATGATCGATCTAACTCAAAACAAGTGATTTATTTGAATGGAGTGTTTGAAGGCAGCAGAGAAACTGTGGGGTCATATTCTGAGGATACCCCACCGATACTGTTTGGTTCCACACCTCAAGACGCTTTCTACACATTTCGTAATGGCCGTGTCGATAAATTAACATTTGTATCACGTCTGATGACTGCGAGCGAACTTCTTGATGAGGCAACCCTCGTTGCCTATTATCCATTCGATGGTTCATATAATGATATGGGTCCAAATAACATTCACAATGTCTATAGTCAGTCGACAAAATTTGATTCCGACGGTAAAATAAATCAATCATTACTAATGAATGGTTCATCTACAGCATGTTTTCGAACGAAGGGTTTTTATTATTTGGGACAAACGAACTATAGCTTTTCATTTTCATTGTGGATTTTTCCTTATGCAGCCGCTGGCCTTATTCTTCAGGTAGTATTCAGGGAGACAATCAACATGCGTATACTATCTCTTGATTTAGGTCAGCTCTCTAGAAGATTGGTGCGTGCCGATGATCAGTTTTGATTCCGGCTACTTAGTTGCTCAGTCCTTGAACGTCCAAGGAACTTACATCGCTTCAACCCCCTTCAAGAATGATCTGTTAAATACATGGGTGCATATTAGTATGACTTATTCGTCCAATAATGGCATTCGTCTCTATATCAATGGCGAACTGAAGAGTACAAATCTGAAATACACAGATTATGCAGCTAGTGGTCAGATGTATTCGATCACTCTAGGGATCTGCGATTTATCAACGACATGCAGTAATAGCGAAGACAACGCGGCTCCATCTGATCAATATCAAGGAAAGATTGATGAATTGAAGATCTTTTCTCGCGAATTAACAGCAGATGAGATTTGTCAACTTGCCACAGGATCTTCCTGTACGGCAACATTGATCGGAAATTATAATATTATCTTGCCTTGACTCGATGTGATTAAAAGAGACGCTTTTTTTTAAATATTCGCTAAATTGTCTATGATTTCCGTATAACTATTCAAAAAACTTGTCTATATCTTACCTTGTTAAGAATTTATAATAAAAATCTCTATGGTTTAGTTTATTTTCAATAGTTCAAGTTTTGCCGAAGTCATTAAGAGAAAAATGACTCAAAATTCAACTTGTAGCCCTTTTTCTCTTCGCATTTTAATACAATTCTCTCGCACTAAATTACGTTGCTGAAAAACTTCCGATATAGCATAACTTTCGCCAAATGGAATACCAATCTGAGCTTCTTTCACACAATTAACAATGATATTTCCCACAGCGTTCCAATCGTGTTGTGTTCCACATCCATTGTTAATCACAGCATTCTTCAAATCGACAGATATGTGGTAGTTCGCCATCGTTTGTTGACAAAAGTATTTACCCAAAACAGGAATCTTTGCTAATGTTGAGTGACAGTGTTCAATAACAGCATTCCAATTGCCGTTTCTTTCCACATACGGCGCGATGAAGGCAACAAGAATGTTGTCGAACCACGATGGATTGTCTAACGACTTTTTATTTTCACAGCCATGTTTTGCGATGCACAATTGATTGATTGCAAAACCACTGGCTACATCATTGTGTTTGAATGCGGCAACATCTTTAACCATCTGTTCAACTGGAATACTACATAAAACATCTAATAAAGACAATTAAATTGCATTTCGTACTATTCTTTTGCTTTTCTTACTTCCATGACTGCATCCCCAATTGTATGGACATGTTTTCTGACAGCCAGAATAGTTCCCTGAGTTTTGGAAGCAATAACCGTTGGGAGCACAAACTGTGGGATTATTTGTGCATTCCTCAGCCACCGGAGCACCGGTCGAGTATTTCAAGAGGGTGAAGATAAGGAAGATAGAGAGTTGAGGTGACATTTTTAGTTGAATATCATATTTTGAGAACGAAGTTAATGTAAAAACATTCCGATCAAAGATTCAAATTCCATTATATATAGTGATAATATAATGCCAGTAATTCGATACTGATAAGAAACTCTAATATGCAATTGATTACAAAGAACGTAATTTTATTATTGAAAGAAGAATTAAAATACCAAGCGATCACATTTATTTTATTTGTAATGACGAAATTATATGGATTACAAGAATCATTTTTGCCATTAAATCATGAGGCTGCGTTTTTCTTTGTTAATCACCGTGCTGTGTTTCAGTAAAGTTATAGATCATTCTACATACACGGAGGTCGAGTGGATTGAACGATATATGGAATATTTTATGGAAGATCAAAATGTTAATGCTAAAATATGTTTATTATCTCTATCTCTCGAATGCAGAATTGGACGCAACATTGAATCTGTGAGAAACAGGATGTACGTGAGAAGCTCTTCTAGTCAAGCTAAATCATCATTCCAACATTTAAAAGAAACTAGTCACTAGAACAAAAACGGTTCTTTTAGTTTAGTTTCTTGGGAAAATATCCAGTCCATTCATGCAATCAATATCGTATTTTATTTTATCCTCCCAGATTAATATTACAAAACTAAGCACTCAAAAATATCGAAAATATCCATTACAATCAATATCATACTCGATAGATTTTCATTCACGTCATCGAAAGACACTTTGCTATCGTCGTCCTTGTCTAGCACTTCTCATTCGCCCACGACGACGACGATGATGATGATGATTGTAACGATCCCTACAAAGATACTAACAACATAGACATTCATCAGTCTCCATCATCTTTCCATCAGCTATACTCACGATTCTCCACAATACAAGACCCATCGAAAGTAAACTCAACACGGCTGATGTCACTATCAAATATGTCGAATATCCATATCGAACAAACGCCGTCGGTAGTTGTAGTTCAGAACTCAGCGAATATGTCCAATGACACGTGAACAATAGAAGACCACCCAGAGCAGCACTTAGTGCCGAGCCGTAGCATAACCAACGAATATGTCGATCGCCATACACCTCTTCATCGGCGAATCCTACAAAAACAGATACTTTCGCTACAAGTCAACGACGAATCAAAGTGAACATACCAGTACAAGCAATGCCAATGACGACGAAGATCACTCCGATGATGGCTAGACCTAACACAAAGTCAAATCAATCGTGTTTGCGCGTGTAAAGTAGATGAATGAGTACCGATGGAAGGTCGTGCCACAGTTTGTTTGCATCGTTGTGGCGGTTGGTAGAGGGTATGGGTGGGATGTTGCAGATGTGCACAAATGTCCATCAATCCTGAGTTGATGGTCAGAATATAGCCAGTGACATTGTGAGGATGAGTGGACGGAGGTGGAATAGGCGTGGTAAGTGTAGTCAAGAGCGGTGAATGATAGATAGTTTGAAGAGCATCGTCATCTTTGAGAATGACTTTTTCCCATGAACTAGCGTGGAGAAAGATGGAGATGTGATTGATGAAGAAGGAACCTACCTCGTTGTGATGGCGATGATGGCAAGAGTGAGTGCAGTGAGCTGAAGTGCAAGGAAATTGTAGCGTAACATGTTGTGAAAGAGGGAGACGAAACGTGTCGAATGTAAAGTGGAAAAGATGTAACTGAATGTGAAGTGAAGGATAGAGGAACATGTGCAGACATGATATCCAGGGATTGATGTTCAAATATTATTCGTTCTTTATCCAACTACGAACAATTCGCTGTATACTGGAGTAAAGAAATCCAAATAATCATCTTCAGCAATAAAACATAATGAACAAGTTGTTTTTCTTGCTATATACATTGAGAAAGAATTAGTAATTGTGTGAAATATGATCTAAAACTTAAAACTGAATGTTGTGTCTATTGTCACCACGACCTGTCTCTACTTTTTCTCGTTTTTTCTCGTACTTTTGCTCGGTGACTAATATGCATGTTTCTAATCAATGTTTTTGCATAATATACGAAGTTTCATATGATGTTTGTTTTTTTTTATTTGTTGATTGTCGTCACATGTTAGTACGATCATGGTCAATGATATATTTCTTGCCCGACGGCATGTTCTGGATGAATAATCACTGAGATAAAGCTACCTATGGAATGTCGTTATTATGTACTTTTTATTCATACTTTCCTCTGCCTAGTTCGCAAATTAAAAAGTCATGGGTTTTCGCATCTTTCTGTTATTCAGATTCATCGAAACATAATCGTCATATGTAAAGTATGAGTATTTAATGATACTACGTTTTACACAGCATTTCAGATATTATACATGCAGTCAATATCGACGTCGAATCTTCTTGAAATCGAAACTAATAACAATGGTAATGAGCAACCATTTTTTCGGTAAGCTATTTAATATATTTTCAAAGAGATATCCCTGAAAAATAAGCTGATTCTTCAAATAATTATTTTTTCTTAGAAAATGGTGGAATGCAATGCATAGCTACCGAGTAAAAGTATCTGTATGCTGTCCATTGGTTACCCTTGGTCTAGTAGCGCTACTTGTCTTCTTCGTTTTTATGCTAATATATCTTCCAAATAGACAACAGCACGTGACAAATGTTCACATAAGTATAGATATCCTTTGTTTTATTCTTGCTTCTTTGTTAATATTAATTGATAGTTTCGGTGTCATATGTGCTTATCTATGGGACCAATACAAAGCTCGGACAAGCTACGAATGCTTCCGATTTGGCCAGCATAGCGAATAATGTATATCACATTTGAGTACTCTACAAAATCTCTCATTGGTAGCTTTGTTTAGTTAATGAAATTAACCGATCTCACCGGTATTATTGTTGTGAATGCTAAGTTGATTCCAGCACCGATCGACACTGCTCCTAGAAAACGACAAGTACTGTATGTATATGCTTTCGACGTTTAACGATAATCCAAACAAGCTCGATACTCGTATTCTAGATCGGAGACAATTCAATGTCAGAAAGATCCTGGCACAACAGGTGATCTGTTGGTTTTGACAATATCAGTGAATTACCCAGGCGATTGTGTTGACACCGACTGTCGAAAAGCACATGATAACAAAATTCGAAATCTGTTTAATAGTTTGCACGCTAAGCTAAGTTTTGAGATCATGTTTGCCAACGGTCAAATGCCACGAATGGAGCTGAGTTTCTGTTTCATCGAATCGCTCTCTACAGGTAGTTCACTCTGTTTCAATAAACTCATAGCATGTAGAGATTTACTGCTGCTTTACAATTTTAGCGGCATGTTGGCCAGCTTGTTCAAATGGCGGTACATGTTCATCTGACGGAACATGCTTGTGTCGAACTGGTTGGAATGGTTCAGATTGTACAATACGTATGTGTGGGGCTTCAGCAAATTTCAATTCTATTCTTTCTGTTGTAGCCGTCTGCTCGAAATCATGCCTGAATAATGGCACCTGTTCTTCACCCAACACTTGCACTTGTATATCGGAATGGGACGGTTCAACTTGTGCGATTCGTGAGCAATCATACTTAAGAATCTTGTCGTTTTCAAACAACTATTATAATTTAGCTGTGTGCTCAAAAGCTTGCCTGAACAATGGCACTTGTTCTTCACCCAACACTTGCACTTGTGCAACGGGATGGGATGGTCCAACTTGTGAAAATCGTAAGTGAAAGCTTTTGTTTGAGTATACTCATTGTCATTTTGCATTAAGCTATCTGTTCTACACAATGTAAAAACAATGGCACGTGCATAGGACCCAATAAATGTTCTTGTACAACAGGGTGGAGTGGCTCAGACTGTTCAGCTCGTACGTATTTATCTCAAACAAATGAAAGCAACAAATATACGATTTAAACGGTATTATTTACTACTTTCATCATGTTTAGCGGTTTGCTTGCCTCAATGCCAAAACAATGGTACATGTACAGGCCCTGGTGTGTGCAATTGTACAGTAGATTGGACAGACTCAGATTGTACAACACGTACGTGTGCAATATTTTATCCGCTGGTGTGAACTGTAGACGCTTGCAATATTCTTTTCTTCACTCTAGCAATATGTTCCATCCCATGTTCAAATGGTGTCTGCTCAAAACCTGGAGTTTGTTCGTGTGCAGCGGGATGGCAAGGATCCCAATGTATAACTCGTATGTAGCCATCTCACATGGCAGACACAGCTTATCATAGTACATTTATTTGTATTTGTTTATATTATAGCTGTCTGTTCGAAGCCATGCTTGAATAATGGTACCTGTTCTTCACCCAACACTTGCACTTGTATATCGGGATGGGACGGTTCAACTTGTGCGATTCGTGAGCAACATACTTAAGAATCTTGTCGTTTTCAAACAACTATTGTAATTTAGCTGTGTGCTCAAAAGTTTGCCTGAACAATGGCACTTGTTCTTCACCGAATATCTGCACTTGTGCAACGGGATGGAATGGTCCAACTTGTGAAAATCGTAAGTGAAAGCTTTTACTTGAGTATACTTATTGTTATTTTGCATTAAGCTGTCTGTTCTACACAATGTAAAAACAATGGCACATGCATAGCACCCAATAAATGCTCTTGCATGGCAGGATGGTCTGCATCCGATTGCTCGGTCGGTACGTAATTTAATTGCAAAGCTCTGGAATTCAGAACACTCGCTTGAAATGTGCCTTTCTGTTACTTAGCTATCTGCTTGCCTCAATGTCAAAACAATGGCACATGCGCAAGTCCTGGCCTTTGCAACTGCTCATTCGGTTGGACAGGCTCAGATTGTGGAACACGTATGTTCAGTATCTTGAAAGTGTTATTGTGCGTATTTGAACATGACGTAATTTTATTCGTTCTAGCGATATGCTCAACACCATGCTCCAATGGTGTTTGTTCGAGTCCTGGCATTTGTTCATGCACAACAGGATGGCAAGGATCTGATTGTAAAACTCGTACGTAGCTGCTCAGTTGTAATAGAAATTTAGCCCTCTAAACTTGCTGAAGAGAGATCAGAAGTAGTCCTAGTTTCTGCTTCTTTTCAGCTATCTGCTCTCAAGGTTGTTTCAACAATGCCACGTGCGGATTACCAGGAGTATGTACATGTGCATCCGGTTGGACAGGATCAAACTGCACCACAGGTATAGATAAAAAAGCCATATGACTATCTGAACTGCAGGCGAATGATATTTTAATAATATAGCGATTTGCCTACCGGAGTGTTTAAATAATGGCGTATGCGTTAGCCCGGGTACATGTCAATGCACAAATAGTTGGAGCGGATCAAATTGTCAGTCTCGTAAGTGATCTTTTTACATGAATACCAAATCACTTTGGATCTAACTTCAGCTGTTTGTACTTCCCAATGTTTAAATGGTGGCGTGTGTTCTTCTCCCGGGATTTGTACTTGTTCAGCGGGATGGTCTGGATCTACTTGTGAAACAGGTAAGTAATACGTGTATGTAATACATCGATGCAAATGTGTCTATTGGTTTAGCTATTTGCTCCAGTTCATGTCTGAATGGAGGCGTCTGTCAAACTCCGAATGTTTGTTCTTGTACGCCTGGATGGACAGGTTCAAACTGTCAAACACGTATGCATGGTTTTATGTAGAAAATCCAAAACATACTTTTATTTTTTGATATTGCAGCTATGTGCACCCCTGTATGTTCCAACGGTGGCACGTGTTCATCTTCTAGGACGTGTATATGCGTAACAGGATGGAATGGAGTAGATTGTACAACGCGTACGTAATGCTTTTCACGGCAACAGTATTTTTGTATAATGGTTGACCTTAATGTTCTAGCTATCTGTTCTCGAGGCTGTGACAATGGTGGCTATTGTGTTAGCCCAGAAAAATGCTATTGTCCACGAGAATGGAGTGGACCAGAATGCCGAAAACGAGTTGGTATGATCATACTGTTGCAGTGAACATCTTAGAAAACATTCTACCCTCTTATTTCAGAGGACAATGGTTGTTATTTTGGTAAGGATAGAGTCAATCTTGTCGATGGCGGACAACGCTACATAGAAAATCTAGAAGTGGGAGATCGAGTTTGGTCGCTTAGTACAGATGGAAACTCGTTCATTGAAGACGAAATTGTGTTAATGATGCATAATGAACCGAACAAAACAGGTTTGTACATCAGTCAGATAAGTGAATGCCATCTAGCTTCTTCTTTGTACTAATCTAGAAACTTTCTATACAATGGAAACCGTCGATGATAGCGTTATTAGTTTGACAGCAACTCATAATATTCCAGTTTATGATGCAGAAATGGATCAAATCAGATATCTACGTGCATCGAAAGTAACGAGCGAACATCACCTGATTCTGTTCAATCGAAGAGTAGCAATCAGAAACATCACCACAACTTCTCGTCTGGGTTACTACTCACCATTAACTTTGAGTGGATATTTATATGTCAATAATATATCAACATCTGTTTTTTCTGACAGGTATAGTTTCTTCGATAGAGTGGAAAAGTTCATCAGATTGATTTCTTAGTCAAACAGAAAGATTCTAACATGCTGATATGTTTTCTTTATCTATTTAGCTATGGAGTATCGCCAGACACTCTTCAACGTTTCTTCACACCAATTCGTATGTACTATTGCGTCATGCGATGGTATTTTGGTAACAATTATGATCCCTTTGAAACCAATACGAAAGAAGGCTTGCATCCTTTCATTCATTATCTCAAAGAAAATAAGCATGTGTTCAAAATTATTTATTTCAGTCTCAAATACGTCTTTCTTATCTCAATATTCTATCTCTTCTATAAGTATTTGTCTACCATTATTTCTTCCAAAGTGCATTGAATACTGATATAAATTGATCAAATCTTCTCTGCCAGAAACATACACTCTCAATATACAATATTGTTAGTGATCTAGTTTTCTTTGATACAGTATTTTTTTATTTACTTTTAATAAACTAATATAACAATGTTCAAGTTCATTTTTCCGGATTAAAAATAAGAAATATCTATTCAAAAATATCGAAAATATCCATTACAATCAATATCATACTCGATAGATTTTCATTCACGTCATCGAAAGACACTTTGCTATCGTCGTCCTTGTCTAGCACTTCTCATTCGCCCACGACGACGACGATGATGATGATGATTGTAACGATCCCTACAAAGATACTAACAACATAGACATTCATCAGTCTCCATCATCGTTCCGTCAGCTATACTCACGATTCTCCACAATACAAGACCCATCGAAAGTAAACTCAACACGGCTGATGTCACTACCAAATATGTCGAATATCCATATCGAACAAACACCGTCGGTAGTTGTAGTTCAGAACTCAGCGAATATGTCCAATGACACGTGAACAATAGGAGACCACCCAGAGCAGCACTTAGTGCCGAGCCGTAGCATAACCAACGAATATGTCGATCGCCATACACCTCTTCGTCGGCGAATCCTACAAAAAAGATACTTTCACTACAAGTCAACGACGAATCAAAGTGAACATACCAGTACAAGCAATGCCAATGACGACGAAGATCACTCCGATGATGGCTAGACCTAACACAAAGTCAAATCAATCGTGTTTGCGAGTGTAGAGTAGATGAATGAGTACCGATGGAAGGTCGTGCCACAGTTTGTTTGCATCGTTGCGGTGGTTGGTAGAGGGTATGGGTGGGATGTTGCAGATGTGCACAAATATCCATCAATCCTGAGTTGATGGTCAGAATATAGCCAGTGACATTGTGAGGATGAGTGGACGGAGGTGGAATAGGCGTGGTAAGTGTAGTCAAGAGTGGTGAATGATAGATAGTTTGAAGAGCATCGTCATCTTTGAGAATGACTTTTTCCCATGAACTAGCGTGGAGAAAGATGGAGATGTGATTGATGAAGAAGGAACCTACCTCGTTGTGATGGCGATGATGGCAAGAGTGAGTGCAGTGAGCTGAAGTGCAAGGAAATTGTAGCGTAACATGTTGTGAAAGAGGGAGACGAAACGTGTCGAATGTAAAGTGGAAAAGATGTAACTGAATGTGAAGTGAAGGATGGAGGAGCATGTGCAGACATGATATCCAGGGATTGATGTTCAAATATTATTCGTTCTTTCTTTGACTAAAGTTTAATTTCGTTTTATATCGATTTGATCTTTGTGAACTGATTCGGTTTACATACAATCAATAAAGCCTAGTATTTGCTGTGATAAGGATAAGTTCTTATTTGTTCATAAGCAGTTGAAAAAATTTTTTCAATGTTTTTCACTCGACACACACGCGCACACAGTTATAAATAAATGACATTCTTTCGAGAGAACAACAGAAAAAAACCACACAAGCAAACACACACGCACTCGAACGTATATATGTATATACACAAAATTGCTCTTCGATCGTTGTTCTCGAGAATAAAAATGATGATCTGCCTAGACTAACAAATACTTAATGAGAAATGAAGAAATAAGGAGAAAAAAAATAGATATGAAATTTTTCGTTTCATGCAAAGTGAAAAGAAAAAGAATATTGCACACAAAAATGACCGTAATACTGATGAGATTCCATTTCGTTCCTAAGAATCCAGAAGACATGATTTGATTTTGTCGGTCCATGTTTGAGCATCTTGAGGAGTAGCAGCAATAAAATTATAGATGCGACGATTCGTATGTAACTGAAATATAAAGAAAAACTGTTCCATTACCATTCACATCAACAAGCAATGTGAGTTTACCTCGAAAGCTGCTCGACTATCGAATCGTCTCAATGCATTAGGAAATGGACCTGTATAAGGAAGTATTTCAACCGCGTCAGCTAGAAGAATAACACCTTTGGCAGTTTGATCATCGCTGCTATCATAATACCGAAGCTAAATAAAACCGTATTGATGATAATCAGTTCGTGTCTATTTCAATATTTACCTCATGTCGTACAGAATCCAGAACAAACCAACGTTCTTTCCATTGTTTTAATAGATGACCTCGTTTTCGTAAATAACCCTCATGCGTTCGATGCTGGGGACCTGAATTATTTCCCGTGACACCCGATGACGTAAACGAGTGTGATAAACCATGATGATCGTAGACACCTAAACACACATTCAAGAATGAATCTTGTCACAAGTCACAATGAGCTGGTAATCAAGAAGAGATCTAGGGATTCTACGTGTAGAGAATTAGATTCTATTTCTTATTAGAGTATGTATAAATACGAGGTATAGCGATAGTTTACCCGCTCTCTCCAGTAGAACATCTGTAATATCTGGAAATGATTTTGGTAACAAAAAAACAATAACAGTCGTAAGAATAACATCCAAGAAATTACCTGTAACACTGCCTGTTTCAAAACGAGTTGAGTTAACAACAATTTGGGAATCAGATGGGCCGCTTGTACCGATTCGTCGACATGGTCGACATGAGGCGATCGATCGGCATTTCTCGTGGCAAACGTTTGAGCACTCACGGCATTGTAATGCTCGTATTCCGTCTTTTAAAGAAGAGATTTCGAAAAGAAAACTTTCATAGAAGCAAAAACAAACCTAAAGTCGACTTCTTCGAATCAATAATCTCGTCACAAGTATCGCATATTTGTGGCGATGAGAATTGTGTTAGTTCATATGTGTGCGAGCCATACATAGATGATGTACGCGATGATGAAATCGATGAAGAAAGCGAACGTTGTGGTTGAAGATAATGTGGTGTAGAATTCATTCGTTTGTAAGCTTCATCTTGCATGGATAGACGCTGAAAAAGAAATATGTTCTCCACTAATTGAAATGACTTTTATTCGCGTCTACATACCTGTACTTTTTCGCGTTCAGGCTTTTCGATTTTATCCCAGTAGGTTTTCCATGAATCTCCATTCGTATGTGCTAATGTATTCGACATTTCCTATAAAAACAAAAGATGTTTTTTCTCGAGCTGTTCACTGCTTTGTTTTGTCGTACCGAAACAATTTCATTGAAGAAGTCTGGTAAACAAATACTGATATCATCATACACAGCGGATAGGCATTTACTACGTTGTCGCAGTTCCGCATCATTCAAGTGTTCATCATGTTCCGCTAAGGCTATATCGAGATCGTATGGACAGCCTGTCTCCAATGTTTCACTAAGATAAAAATCCCATATGTCCAACGAATACATTTTGTACGATGGACGAAGAACACAACTTTCAGCGTTTGGCGAATATAGAAAATTATAAAATCTTGAGCATTCTCGATTAATTTTACTGACATAATCCCAAATATTGATTGTATTACATCGATATAAGCCTAAGAGAAGGAGAATGACATTTTCGATAGAATATTTATTCAACTTACCGCTGATCTCTTCGGCGAGAGGATCACGGGTGGTATCCACATACCAGTTGCGATCCTTTTTACGTTCGCAGTCACAATCCAACATGAAATTTTTGAAACGATTGGATAAATGATGATAAGCAAGGAAACGAAGATAGTATTCATTAAATTCAAACTCGGTCGGAAACTGACTCCAGATCTAAGGCAAAATTGATTCAGTTTCCGATTCTATTAACAAGTCGGATTCTTACTTGATGGACAAGATCGAGAAACTGAAGAAATACAGGTGCAAAGCCAGTCTTATTCGCTGCTGTCTGATTTGATCGATGTGAAAAGCGATGTCCGAATGCAAACCATTCTCGTTCAATCAAGGTTTGAAAGCCTTCAAATGTTCGATAGTATGGATCAAGTAATAATTCACTAATAGAGACAAGTTGAGAAGCAGTGTCCCAACCATCTTCTACACAAATCATGACGGACGACGCATGATCTTCGATAAATTGAACAATATAAACACTGATCATTAAGATTTTTTGTAACTAGGAAGAATAGGGCTTATTCAGGGACAACGAACAAAGAAAGATGTTTTACTTGGTAGAGCCATCGTGACTCTTCGATCAGTTTATAGAATGACATTGAATTTGGTAATGTAACCGATGAAATATCTGTGCCATTGTGGTTAGCATGACCATTGGATGTTTGGGCGGACATGCTAGGTACACAAGCACGTGTCATCTTCTTGAAACTGGCCTTTATTTGGCTAACATCATGAAATTCTAATGGAAGAAAACAATAATTTTGAAATTGTTCCAGCCGGCCAGTCTAAAAATCAATTAAATAATGAAAAATAAAATTGACTATGTTGGAATATTCAACTTACGCGATGCTGAGCTCGATCACCGATGATATAAAGCGGCGATCGTTTATGTACTTGTAAAATAGATTCATTGAAATCAATATCAAAATTTGATAAACCATTTGCGCTAGCTGTTCCGCCATTTGTTGCTGTTGCTGATGGTGTTGGTGAATTCATTGATGTATAACTAGCTGTGTCACTTCGGGGTAACGTATCCATATTTGAATGAATGTTCACACTCGCTATAAACGCAAAACAAATGTTATTTTAGATACGAAAAAAGGTTAGAAAACACTGTCAAGATTCATTCAAAGCAATAAGCGAATGAATTGTGATATAAGATGAACATAAAATGGAAGCGGATGCGAGTTATGGGGTCAACAATCTTTCGTAGGTTTACCCATCGTCTGCCGCATAGTATCTGTCAATGTTGCACTACTCGAACTTTTGAAAATAGCCGATATACGACCTTTAGATATCATCCGACTAGTGGAAGTATTTTCAGTTCGAAGATTCAAAGGTTTCTCTACAGATGCATATGTTAATATGCTGAATAGGCGATAAACTTACTTGTTCGTGGGCGATCGTAGAGAACGCGGCCGGGGAGTAGATTCTGCAAACGATTTGTCGCTGAATGATGTGCGGTCTTACGAACTGATAATGGTGTGATGTCGATGGATTCTGGTTCATCACCATCACCTAAATCGGCTGAGAATGGCATTTTCGTTGGAGTTAATTTGACAATAGCATCAAAATAACGTTCTTGTTCAATGCTTGCGTTTGTGTCGCTCGATGAGCCTACGTATAATCAAGATGAAACAAATATTTCTAGTTCGAAGATTAAGCTTTACTTGTGTTGGTTTGCGGGCCTTTGACAAGAAGATTGATAAAGCCTTTGTTACAAAAAGCAGAGCCACGTAATAGAAGAGATTTTGTACGCGGATTACGCCAGACAATGACAGGTACTCTATAGGAAATGATTGAAAAATTAGCAAAATTGAATTCAGGCAACATACCGTTGAAGTTTATGACATCGAGCAACCTTCTTTAAACTTTCATCAAGAATGTCTTTTGGTAAAACCAAGACCAATGGATAACTAAACAAAAGCTCGATTGAAAATTACATTTCCTCAATTAAGTTGGATTACCTTCGGCAAAAGCCAAAATTCCGATTAATATGTGAAATCCGAAAAACATCATCGCTTGTGCCCATGAATGCACTCATCGTTGGCGTTGTATTTGTTCCTCCTGCGATTGTCATATTCATGCCGTTGTTATTATTATTACCATTGTTTGAGTTTCCGATCGATTGTCCATTTCCATTGGTGTTATTCTCATTGACACTCGACGAAGCAGGCGATGATATGTTCGATGTTAATGATGTAACAGTTGATGTGCGAATAGTCGAACGTGACGCTCCAAATGTCGTGACAATTAAGCCTTGTCGAACGAAATCTTTATACACAAAACTATCGGTAAAGCGTTCGAGACTCTTCGTTTCATTTGATATCGTTGCATAGTTATTAGTATCATCGATCGCAGATGATAGTCGATCCTCATCTTCATCATCACTATTGTTTCCCATTACGCCTTCGTCACACTCATGAATGGTCGATGGCGTTGTCAATGTTGATATTCCGCCAAGTGATCGATCGTTACTATTTTGTAAAGTTAACGATTTCGGCGAACGGGCGTTGGCTAAGGTTAAACTTCGTCTTGCTGGTTCAGGTGTACGAATCAGTAGATTCTGTTGATGTCGTGTTGAACCATTCAATGTTTTCAAACCACCTGTATTACTTGAACCATTCGATTTAAGAGGAATATTTTGGTGTGATGTTAATTCTTTCGGTGGTATGAGACCTTTCTTACGCAAAACATTTCGTGCATATCGACCATATTTTCTAAAGCAGACGAAAGTTTGCTTACGAATGGAAAAATAGAATGGCATACGTACTTAAGTGTTCCATCTTTCTGTTTACTAATCACAGGATTGTAATCACTGTAGATCGAAAAACAAAATGTTTGAAAAACGGACTCCGGATAGCGTTTCTCGACAAGTTTAGTACGAAATCTTTCAACATCCTCCATGAGTACTTCGTCATCGAAGAAAACTTTTATTAACTAGAAAGCAAAAGAGTATGAGATTCATTTTTTCATTTTCGATCAGAAGAGCATACTTGAAATGTTGCTGATCGTAATTGGATGCCATTGTGTAGACAAATATTGGAATTATCCAATCGAAACTGACCAGACAGTTTCTTTTCGCGAATTAATGATGAAATCGGAAACGATCGAACAATCAGATAATCATTAGCGACTAGAAAAATAAACGATGACAAGTTTCTCGAAAATCCTTTCCTTTTTCGCAAGACAACGTACTTGCCGGATTGACTGGACGACCTTTGAATATTAATCGATAGTTCGTCATGATTAAAGCACCTTCTGCTGGTAATAATGAATGTTGTCCAATGAAAAATTCATCGCGTCCATCAGGCAAAAGATATGAGCGCAATGCAATCGATTCTTCATGTTCAAACAGTTCCGGAATTGTGACGAAACGCGGTAATAATGGTTTTGGCATTGGTGCCACTCGTCGAGTTTCGCGATAGACTTTTTCCAAAACTTCGATTTGAATTTGAACAGTTTCTTTGAAACGAGAGAAAAGAACGAAAATATATTTCATCGAAATCCATGCCAACGGAAAACACCTACGATAGAGTTTTGTGTGAAGACTATTTTTATGTGTGGTATTGACGCCGCTTTCATCACAAACTTTATCGACGAATTTACGAACAAAACTAAGAACCAGATCGGTGACTTGATCATCGTTGTTCAAATCAAAGCCGTGTCCGCTATCGTGTGAACCAGCTGTAGAGGTTTCATCTGGATCTCTGACACTAGAAGAAAAAGCACATTAATCTGAAGCAAATCCTCCTCGAAACAACAAACTTGAACGGATCATTTGAACTATGGTAAAAATCACTTGTCACGCTGTCGGCATCACCACCCGTACTATGCGGAACAGGAGTATAGATTGAATGGCGAATATTCGACGACGACGAGATATCTAGTGGAAGTTTCATATAAACCATCAATTGAATGTAGTGAATCGCAAGTGCGTAGAGTGTTTGTTCTTCAAGATCTTCGATACTTCGTTGTTCTTCCGGCGTTTTTTGTGAGTAAAGACGCATTTGTTCAGCAGCTATTTCCAGTGCTGTTTTATCGTGTATTGTCGTGCCATTCTGATGAACGGAATTCTCAAATGACGAATCAATAGCATTCGTTAATGTTGTCTTGAAAAACGAAGACGAAACAATTGAAGGATGAAAGAACAGTACTCTTAACTTACAGATCCATGTTGTGTAACCGTTTCAGCTGATGAAATGGACAATGTATCTGTCACAGCTGAATTTTCATTATTATTATTCGAATTATGATCTTCGTGTGATAAATATAGATTTCTTATTTGTAGCTGAACGTCCGAATAGAACGACATTTCCCAAAATTGCATATTAGCCCATACGGCATGACGTTGAATATCTGTATAGATGAACTGTGTCGCTTCTTCACTCAATTTCTACGAAAAAAATATCCATTTAGCGATGATATTCACTCCGAGATCTATACGTACACGATGAAATGTGGTCGCTAGAGTTAATATCATATAAGCAATACCATGCTCATCAATCGACGAACTTGCCTAAGAGGGAAATTTTTGCATGGAACAAATAGAGTAAGATGAAAGCTTACTTCAAGAGCGCAATTCAGCAGGTTAGCAATCATTTCGAATTGTTGATTGTTCAATCTTGGTTTATTCTGTTTTTTATACGATGCTAATTCGTTACACAAAGCAATACGTGCATCTTCATGACTTTTAATTGAATAGAAAACTGCACCACTTGTCTACAAGGAGAAAAACAACTGATTTACATGGGAATGTCAATGCAAGCTCACCTTTCTCGCTTCGGCTATTTTATCACTGAAAATGAAACTGACGCATTGTTTTAATACTTCTAATCGGCGCGCCGATTGAGATATATCAGTTCGGCCATTGAGTGCTTGGATGGGCGTACCCAATTTAACGACACACGGTTGACTAACTCGCGCAGAATATGGTCTATAAAGGAAATGTTAACCAATGGAAAAGTGGACTAGTGTTCATACCTGCTGTTTTGTTGCTTTTTAAGTCCTTCTTTGATCGCTGCATTGACTAATTCTTTGTTTAGATGCGGAAATTCGGGTAAATTATCTCGAATACAACTCGCTTGAGATGGCTGAGGAACTTTTTGTGTATATGTTTGTTGTGGCGAAGGATTTTCCTAGAAATAATATTATTTTAAGCCAAAATACAGACAACAAACGTAATTAACGCGGTTTTACATTCAGAAGAAGTTGATTGGCTAGTTCTTTGATGTGCTCGAAAACAGTCGAATAATTTTGTGTTGTAATTGGATCTTTCTCACGTTTTAATTGCTCGTAGATCACTGCATAGACATCATCAAAAATATCATATGATCGAAATGGTGGACCACGTTCTTCGATAAATTTATGAAATGACATCGAATCGAGTACACGTAACATAAATTCATCATTAACTAAACGATGATGGCCGAGAAAACTTGCCTTGAAACGAAAGATTTAGTTTAACAAAAGAAAGTGAAATGCGATTACTTTATGAAATGAAATCACTGGTTTAGGATTAATACGAATTATTAATAAACACGAACGATAACCAGCAAATAATTCTGCAAACAGACGAATGAATATCGAACGAATCTGTTTATCTCTATTTGTTTCATCTTTATATTTCGGATAATCAGCTACTAGTTGACTTCCACTATCAGTTTTCATATTCATTCGACCATTTAATGGAAACGCTAAATCAGCTGCATGAATATCAGGTTTCAGAATCTGAAATAATTCTTGTAAGTCAATAAAACAACAAAATATTGAGTGTTGATTTACCTGAAACAATGAGCTGAGCACGCGATTGTAGGGTGTTTCAGGCATCGGTGCAAGTTTAACATTCTCTGTTAAATGGACACTAGCACCATCCAAATCGATCCATAAGCCATCGAACTAAACAGAAGTTTTCAGATCGAATTTGCTGAGCAAAACTATTTACATTAATTAATGCTTGAAGTTTTTGATCTGAGTGAACACCGATTATGAAAGGAGTTGGTGCATCGAGTACTTCGATTAGATCAAATGGAAGCACTGGGATGAAAGTATAACTAGCGAAAGACAACCGATGATGAGAGTTGAAGAACGAAAAAAATTTTCATACCAGTATTTTAGTGGAAAGAGAAGAGATTCCACGGCTTTACAAGCTTCAGTTAATTTCCAATAACTTTTCGAAAAGAATAAAATTTTAATATCTGACAATGCAGCACAAAATATTGTGACAACATGATCAATTCCTAAAATCAATTGTTTGTCTCTTGAGAAGTCAAAAAACTATGTTCGAAACTGACCTAGTTCTTTAAAAAGGTTATATACAGATAGACCAGTACAAGGTACGGTAGGACTAGCTGGCGGTTGTATCACTTGTCGGTCATCAGCACCGATTGAGAAGCGAAGTGCGTGTCCACCTAGAATGGTTTTCAAAGCATTGGAATTCTGTTCTGTTTTCATTTGATCTGTTCGACATACCTGGTGGTGGAACATTGACACTTCCAAGAATATTACCAACAAGCGTTTCGATTCGAATATCTGACGAAGGCTCGACATATGCGGTATAGATGATTCCCAAACAGTTCTAAATAGAACGAAACAAGTTGCTTTTCTGAAGGCAAAAAGAATCAAACTTACGCGAAATGCTTCGAAACAATCCAGTTTTGACGTAAGTAACAAACATTTTGGTGCGTACATTTGTGTTTTCGGTAGAAGAAAAGCTGTATCATCCGCCTCATCACTACAGATGTTATTCTTATTCAACAAAGTATTGATTGTTGTAGTTGGTGTTGTTGGTAGAAGAGTTTGATGAAATGTTAAACATGCGCAATAATGTCTCAAACCATCAAGATCAGTTAGAATCGATATGAAAAACGTGGGCAATTCATGTTTGGGTGTTAGAACCCAACCTTGTGGTTGACAAAAGTGTATGATGCGTGGATTAAATGGGCAATCCGGCCAATCTTTATCAGGAAAACGTTGAATAATTTTACCACATGAACGGCCACCTCGTTCTTCGTCGTGATCATAACCGACCACAAGGAAATAATCAGCTAGACGTTGCATGTTAATAATTGGCAAGATAACATCTAAAAAGAGACTTTATTCAAAACTAGTTTCAAATCAATCAATCGATCGATCAAACAGATGTTCTATTTGTTTCACTACTACGACGACTGCGTCACCTGTGACCCTTTCTTTGCTTTCGCTTTCTATTCATTCGCGAGAAACGGACTAATCGTAAGTGAGTAGACGTTAGAGACAAATAAACATCGACAATGAAACATTCTTCTTCTTCTTCTTCTCTCCTTCCTTCTTTCTGCCATTGGCATCGATCGGTCAAATACTATATAAACATTCTTATTATTACATTATACGCTATGCCGTTCTGCAAAGAAATGATGTTTTTCACAGAAATCCAAAACGACATAATAATGTAATGACAAGAGAATATGATTTAGCCAATTGTTCATCATGACTATATAATTGTTGTCTGCAAATAATAAATTATCCGATCAGAACTGATGTCGGGGGGAAGCGAGATATGCTGGACAAGAGAAAAATGACAAATTTTACTCTAGAACACGTTATAGTATGATTTAAAGTTATAAAAGCAAAACAAATATCGTTTGCGCCCTCAATAATAGATAAATTGGTGAATATAGAAATAATCTTTTCCTTTTCGGAGACCATTATTGATAATTCATATTTATTCCTTAAATCAAACCGAGAAGAGAAGAACGTTCTAATCGCATTCTCTCCCTTTCCTGCCAAATGCTATGACTGAAAATTTTCTCGATTGGAACTAGAACTAGAACTGGAACTATTTCTTATCTTTTCCTTTCTATCGATTCGAGAGGAACGAACAAATCATAAACGAGTGAATAATAGAGACAAGTAAACATCGACTATGAACATATTCTTCGACTGACGTCACGCAGGCGCGTTTTATAGTGTTTGTCGACAGTTTAGTTATTAGATTAACTGTCATGCCGTTCAATAAACGGACAATTGAACCTATTAAATTGAGCGAAGTGCAAGTTCCAAAGGACATTCCTAATGAACTTGAATGTGTAGCTAATCACACTCTCGCGAATATCATTCGACAATTGAGTTCATTAAGCGCACATGCGCACGATCTCTTTGATGAATTAATTGGTGATGCTGGACATATTTTCCAACGTACCGAGGCATTGCATGGCCGAATTGAAAGACTGAAACTTCAAGTAACACAGTTGGACTCTAATGTTGAAGAAGGTAAGTTTTGTTTTGAATATCTCATCCAAACTACAACTTCACATTGGCGTCTTATCTAGTCACTATTCAAGATGTACATAATCGGAAGCCATTTGTTAGTGTCACCCGTATCGATCAACAAGTGGTTAATCGCGCGACAATGCCTCATTCACTTCGATCGCTTTATGACCAAGCTGAACCAGCACCTGCTCTACATTTGCTTAATCCCTATCGGTTAGTATTCGTTTTGTTTTAACAAAAGCAGACAATTGCGGGTTTTCTTTGTTCAGCGACGATGGTCGAGATTCAATGAAATTTTATACGGATCCATCATTCTTCTTTAATCTATGGATGCAGTCTATGATTCAATTTCCACAACATCATCATCATGCACATCGATCCGGTAAACATGAACGATTTCGATCACCGGTATGAGAAAATTAAGCAATAATTTTTCGTTTGATGAAGAGTTAATCATGTTGTCGATTTTTAGAAAGGTTCAAAACTACAGCATCAAGAATCAATCTATGCTTCTAATCCTACGTCATCATCACAGGCTCGTCTCATTCAACAATCATCGGAAGAACAACAACAGTATCGTAGTCCACAAGAGTTGATGCGTCATCGTGGAGATTACGAGTCCGTTGCTCGTGCTAGTAATCGACCACCGCCACAACAACAACAACAACAGCAGCAGCAGCAGCAGCAGATCTATTCACCGCTAAATCATCGACCTCTTTTACAGTATCCTAATAATAATAATAATAATTTTCAACAAAATTCAGATCTCATACAGTATGGCAGTCCAACACTATCCTCCGCGTCGTCTTGTCGTGAACAACAATCGATGACCATGAATTTTAGCAGTGCTGGCACCCCATTATCACCACAAAACGGACATAATGTCGAACAATCGCCCAGACTCAATGTTCATTCTCCAATAGTTACCCGACAAGCTCCAGCACCGCCTCCACTTCCACCACTACTAACACATTTTGAACCAAACTATCCTATGGCACATTATCCACAGGTGAATCAGATGGTTGCTAGACCATCAACAAGTCCTCCTCCTCCTCCACCTTTACCGCCAAGTACAGGTCTTGCAACGCTTGCAACTATATCAGAACTCGACAATCTACCTCCGCCCCCAGCTGACTTCATTGAACGTTCACCATCTCCGCAGTCTCTCTCACTACCACCAGCACCACCGCCACTTCCTCCTCAACTTTCCTCTGTTCCATCAAATATTCCTCCGGCTCCGCCACTACCGCCAAGTTCTGCAATTCAATCACTAGTCATGCGACCTTTAACAAGCAACGCCGCATCAAGCAATAAAGCGAATACGAATAGTACTACACCAACAACATCTCATCGTGATGATGTTTCCGTTACTTCGGAAACTTCCATTCAGGATCAAAGACCCTACATCATGCGCGATCTCCATTCTGATTTATTGGAGGAAATTAAAAAAGGTAAAGCATGCAACTGTGTTTCGTTTGGATTATTGAACTATTTGTCTCTAGGTATTCAATTAAATAATCGTAAGAAAGAAGAAGAGAAGAAAGCAGCTGTAACAACAAAAACAAGTTCTCTCAATGTTATGGCAATTATGGAACAGGCTGCTAAATATCGTCGTGATAAAATTCGACCACAATCCGAATCAGAGAACGATGATGAATCATCACGTTGGGATGATAGCGACTAAACAACGTCGAATTCCTCTTTTTTTTTAAATTTCAATCATATTGCTTCTATTTTTCTCATTTTGTATAGACAGTGTGTAACTCTTTTCTTTTTCTATTTATATTCACGGCATACGTTCTTTCTAAAATTAACTAATAATTGTATTGCTAATGTAACACAAGATCGAAATGATCAACAAACTGGAATTTGATACGAATCGTGAGAAGAAAAGTGTAAATAGATGAAAATTTTGAGTTTTATACTTTTCTTATCATACACAACAAAGAAACAATAACAGATTGAGATCAGCGTGAGAAAATAGTTTACACAGACATGACAACAAAATAATAGTTGGAAACATCAATCTTCATTCACGAACATGACGGTTGCAAGAGACTCAACTTGGTGAAATGACGTAGAGCAAGTAGAACGAAAAATGAGACAGAAAATAGCAGAATTCCAATAATGAGTGTCACGACTTCATGTGTTCCCGTTGGAATTATAAAGAGTCTTAGACTAGTTGTCGTCCAACGACTTTCCGTCCATGCTGGATAAGTTGTTTGAGAGAGATCATAACCATCGATAATGAATGCGGGCGACATAGATTGTACAGATCGTAGATATGATCGAACGCAATAACCAGGAAAAGATGAATTTCCACTTAGTGAAGGTAAATATCCATCAACGAATCGATACGAACGAAAGCTATCATTACTGGCACGTTCTTTACATGAGAGTCGCGTAAAATTCAGGAAATCGTACGAGCGATCACGCAGGAAATAACTGAGAACATGCTGTATGAAAGGAAAGGTCGGTGTTTTTGCCGCAGGGTAGCTATTGATTGTAAATGGCATGGGTGTTTCATTGAATGGGACGAATGTATTTCCAACAGATTGATTGGAAACATTATGGATAAGTGGACAGTTGATATTTTTCAAAATACAGTAAACCAGATTATTAATAATCTCTTGTTTGATGTTAACATTAACTCTGGTACCAACAAAGGATTCAACCAAAGTTTGAGACAATGGTTCAACTACACGTTTTATCCATAGACTAAGTTTAGTGGTAGAATTGTATTCTAATGCTGCTAGATCGATTGATAGCGTTGATGGATCATCGAAAAGTGAATGGTAGTACGGATTGTTCAGTTGAGTTGCATCGGCTGATGATAAGATGTAAGCAGGAAATAATGAAGAGGATGTTTCTCGAAGAAAGATCTGAGAAGATGCCGGTGGTAAAGGAGAATCAGGTGAGATGAGTTTGATCATTGGCTGATTACTAACAAGAGTATTGGTAAATGATTGATTGACTAACGATGACGGATACGAATGAAGCTAAAATCGAATTGAATATACATTTAGATGAAAGTTGTTCTTTAGTTAAACTTACCCAAAGTTGATCAGTCATACTCAAAGCTTGAAGTTCGATAATTGAATGGATATGTTCCGGTTTAATGCGTTGTTCGTTTTTGTTACCCATGGGAAACGAACCTCTGTTCATGTCGTAGATAAATTTGATAGAACCGGAATAATCCAATGTGTCACCATCGATTGTCAGAAAAACAATTTCTTTGTTTTGTTTTCGAACTTCGTCTTGTACTTGTCCGATTAGATGTGCAAGCGCTAGAAGCGAAATGAGCGCTACCGCAGGCTGTTGAGCGCCACCAGTCGATCCCTGCATTTTCGTAAACATTTGAAAACTATCTGTCGCTGCTAGAATCAGAACAACTGATTTAAGTTGACGTTCTTGAGAAGCACTTGTAATCATTTGTGGTAATTTGCTGTAAATATTTAGGCCACCGATTGGATCGCAGAACATTTCTGGTAGATCTATTAGTGAGTGTGTGATATCGTTTCGTCTCATGCATGTTTTCGATGTATGTGCAGCATTTTGAAAGGTTTTTAATTCTAGACCACAAGCCGGTGATGAATGGCTGCTGTTGAATTGTCGATAGAATCGTACAAGTTGCTCATAATCATCTTTTTCGTCGATTAACATGATCGGAAATGGAAATGAACGAAAAAATAAACCCGTACCCTTCCGATTCCAATTGACTATTTGTGTTTGATTTAAATAATACGAATAACGATGATTCGGACATTGATCATCAGATGAAAAGTATTCGGGACGAGATGAGTTTGATTTGAGATATAATAAAAGACCATTGAGTTTTGATTGAAGATGGTTCATTAACTGATCGACATGACTTGAATCGAATAATCTGACATTCATGACAATGATAAACGAAGTAATTGAATTGATCATTTTGTCGTCTTGAAGATAACTTTTGAATTCTTCATCATTTTCAATCATATACATTCGACCGGAATTGCCTCTTGTAGTCGATTGACAGCCAATTTCGTGTGTTGCATTCAAACGACGAACACAGTAGCGTGCGCGATCGAATGATACGTACATTTCATCACCAACACGCTTTGATTGCGAACCGGGAATGAATATAAGGGAGTAAAAGAGGCTTATTACGAAAATTAAAGAATACATTATGATCTAAAGAGAGAAGAAAAAAACTTGCTAGAATGAATAAGTCAACTGATAATTCTTTCTCTTCTCTTTAAAGAGAGCGTTCAACTGTTGACAGCAAATAGCTTGCTTTATCATCAAGCTCAACCGTTGGTTTCACTAGACAAACCAGTAGAATAATTATTCACGAAGATGAGGATCTGCCGAATATTTTGATTCTAGATTTCAAAATCTAGATCCTTTTACCGCAAAAAAACGAGCGTCAAAAGTCCATTCATCTTTTCTTATATAGATGTCCGCACTAATCGGCATTATTGCGAACTTTATGGAACGCATAGCAGAGAAGACTGCAGATTACATGTGAACTTCTCGAAACATCGTAATCTTCTTTCCAGTTACGTTTAACGTGAAATCAAACTTCGACAAAGGGATAGTTCTGTTTTTTATTTCATTAGAAAATGAGCAAAAACAGCGGAACACTGGTGACACTATAGTATCATATCGTGAGCATTGAGAACAAAGTCATGATCAAGATTGTAGTTGAGATTCTTTGACGATCGGAAACACCGAGATTAAAGAGTAAATTGTTATGAAATGCATTTCAATGGTTTTACGCAACATCGACTGTCCATTTACTTGGTTTTCGACCAAACTAGATTGCAAATGCGATAAGCATTACTGCAACGACGAGAATTAAAAGTTTCCTACTTGAATATCAACAATTTCGTCATGGAATCGGTTTGTGATTGGAGCGCCTAGATAAACAGATCGAGTAACGCAATCGAATTCGAAATAACATACCTTTGTTCATAGTGGCTAAATTGTACGATTTTCCTTCGTATACGATGCGTTCTACGGGACAGACGATGGCTGCTGTGCCCGCACCAAACATTTCCAAGAGCTGAATATAGATCAAAGAGAAGGTGAATATTGAACTTCAATCAATTCATACTCGGTTGTCTTGTTGTGCTTCCAAAAGTTCATCTATTGTTATATCACGTTCCGAAACAGTGAAATCCCTCTATAAAGTAGAAAACTTATTACAAGAAAATCATTTTATCAGCAGTTTACCCATGTCCGACCAAGATCGATAATACTCTGGCGAGTAACACCAGGTAGAATAAGACCATTTAAGGGTGGAGTCACCAATTCGACACCACCTTTTTTATCCTTGATGCACATGAACACATTCATCGTACCAACTTCTGTGATATATCGCTTTTCGCCGTACAACCACAGGACTTGTTGACAACCTTGTTCTTGAGCGAGTTTGTTAACATAAATTGTTGGGCCATAGTTTCTACATGGCGAGAGCAATGAATAAATTCGAAAGTAAAACCTCGATCAGTCTTACGATCCGGCTTTGAACGCACCCATACCACCGGGAAATGCTCGACAGTGGAATGTGTCTGCCAATAATGAAACGGGTTTGAAGCCAGTTGGAAAGTATGGGCCGACCGGGCCAGTGACGACGAACAATAATGACTCAGATGGAGCAGCGACGCCCAATGTTGGCTACAACAATTCATTTATGTAAACTTCTTCAAAAATCGAACAAAACATACTTCAGTGCCGATTAATGTTGGCCGAATGTAGAGTGTACTTGACTTCGATCTCGGCACCCATTCAGCGTCAACTTGTACCAGTTTTTTAATACATTCCAATAACTCATTACCATCGAAAGTCTACGCAGAGCTAGTGGTGTTAGTGAATAGGATTGTATATAGGCTCTTACGGGCAAAACACTTCGTTCGGCAGTGGAAAGCATTCGTTTCATATTCAGATCTGGTCGAAAAAGTCGAATTTTGCCATCATCGCCACGATAAGCTTTCATACCCTCAAAAAGCTGAATGAAACAGAAGATTCTTATTATGAAAAATGAATCGAATTCATTTTACTTCAGTTGCATAATGTAGAACTTTGGCACCGGGATGAATTTTCAGATCTGTCAACGGTTCAATTACAGGCTTTTCCCAACCGGCCTTATTTGTATGTTTAACCGTTAACATATGGTCAGAATAAGTTGCACCGAAAACTAACTTGTTTGGATCGGGTTTCGGATTTCCACGTTCAGTTTTCTTTACGATCGTATCAGCAGCTCGAAATGTCGATGCCGTTGCATAGCTACGTTGAGATACTACTAAACCAAATCTTTTCATAGCCAACATGATAGAAAATTTGTGAGCTGAAGCAAATCTGTAATACAACACAGGAAATTACCGAAAATTATATACAAATAGAATCATAAGCAGCGTTCGCCTCTAGGATGTAACAAAGCATAAGCGATTGATTCTGGAAGTTGTTTGAATCAAGGAAAATTAATAGGCAGCCTCGAAAAACAAATTCTTCGGCTACTTACGTTAATCATAACAAAAAGTATTTCAACAGATTTACTGATGTACAACACGGTGAATATGGTTTTTTAACGAAAGAAGATTTATCGCAAATGGCCATTTTCTCGAACACAATTATCGATGAAAATACGTTAAGAGCTCTTCTTTTTCGATGTATACATAGAGCCCGTAGCGCAGAACGTCTATCTATAAGTTTTCTTGAAAATCACGATCAGGTGACAGAACGAATTAAAGTAGAGCGGAACAGATGGCGCTAGCATTTTGCTACACGAGAAGGCAAAACTTGACAACAGTTTACGCAATGGTAGAATCGATAGTAACAGTAATCGTTCTCTCCATAATCATTCAGCAAAAGAAAGAGATGTTTCTTACCGTGTCTGATCAATCAAGTACTGCTCTTCATGTACTTTTACGCGTCAATATAATCTATACATTCTTTTGGTTCGTTCTCGAAATCCTTCTGTTCATTTTCAAATACTATCAGTTGACTTATGCTGCCAATGCCTTTGGCTTAGAAATGGCAATTATATTTATGTTATCTTTCAACGAATTTATTCGACAATTCTTTGGTATGAAGGGAAATTTAGTACTCGAAGCACCGTCGCTTATTCTATTTATTGTCTACGGACTCTTCTCCAGCGTTGGTTTTGTTTTCTTTCTCGTTTTGCAATCGTACGCACAACGCGTCGAAATCCTTCTCTCAGCAATTGGCTTAGCCTTGATTGTCATCGAAATCGTACTCTCGATCATCACAATTATCCGCAATAGTCGAGCGATGCCCGTTTTAACCAAAGAACAACAAGTCGAACGAATGAGACAAGCAACACTACGACTGGAAACATGGAAAAAAACCGACTAAAATCGCACTCATACTTCTCTTTGTATCTCATAGATCGATAAACGCCAAAACTTGTTCATCAAATAAACAATCTCATTGGAAGTAACTTGTAGCATAGATCTGATCTGATTTCTAGAAGTATATATGTGATGATATTGAACACACATGTACAAAAAAAAGAACAATTTCAATTATCTTAATATCGAGAAATGTACAGAGAAGAAACTTCGTTTTTTTTGTCGTTCACAAAAAAATTGAAACACTAAAATAAATCGGAAGGCAATCTAATCTGAATTTGAATCCGATTCGATATTAGGAATTGAGTCTTCATCGCGTTTTTTCGTGCGTTTACTACCGCTTCCACTATGAACCTCAGCTGCGTGTTTCTTTCGCCATTTCGTACGTCTAAAAAAAAAGAAACAAATGATCTAAAATTTCGATTTGTCTTGATCAACATACCGATTTTGAAACCAAACCTACAAAAACAAAGCACAATAGAAAGAAAGTTAATCGAGTCAAATTCGAGGAATCTCTTTCTTACTTTAACTTGTGCTTCACTCATAGACAATTGCGATGCCAGCCGTGACCGTTCAGTTCCGGCTAGATATTTCGAACTTTCGAACATTTTTTCCAACGCGAAAATTTGATGGCCAGTAAATGTCGGCCGACTACTTTTCCGTTTCATATCTTTGATTGATTCATTTCCATTAACCACTCCGGAATAATGTGTTACTTGCGAATTCTCAATCGGAACACCTAAATAGAGATTTGTTTATGAGAAAAAGCAATTAGAAGCAACGCTTTATTGATAACCTTTGGTAAAAAGAAGAAAATATAAACACACTTCAGACTGACTCGTCGGAGCACGAGAAAAAAAAGTCAAAATAAATTATTCAAGCGCATGTCGGTTCGTACATTGATGATGCCATTGTCTGTCATACACTTTCTAAACATCGATCTTATGTTCGAGTGGCTGCACTTTTGACTGCGTTTGATGACAATTTCACGGTATACCGCGAGAGAAATCACATGTCCATCGATCATCATCATCATAGATCTGATTATCAATTAAATAATGACAGTGCACAGGAGAAAGTTCTTGATCGTAGGTCATTCGTTTTTATTCATTTAGTGCCCATCTACCTTACCATTAAAATGATGTCATATACATTTCTCCCTCCTATCTTAATGGTGTACATGTCAATACGTAATGATCATTTACCTTCAATAATATTAATTTTTCTCTCGCAAACAATGTAGACATGCAATGAAGCGTGTTTGTAATATGTACATATTGGTGACTTTTTCTGCGAGATTTCATATGGTTCATTGAGAAAATGTATGAGAGGATAGAGATTGTGTTGAGAGCGGAAGCGGCGTATGACACACTCTCATATATCTCGACTCTTATTTTGCTCATTGTACTTTCTCAGATAATGTTTCGGCTCATTGATTTTACCTTCTGGACTCTTTCAATCAATTAATCTTATTTTTGTTTTTCCCTCTCTTCGATCACGAATAT
This sequence comes from Adineta ricciae, assembly GCA_905250025.1. NCBI lineage: Eukaryota > Metazoa > Rotifera > Eurotatoria > Adinetida > Adinetidae > Adineta > Adineta ricciae. The sequence continues at coordinate 384,541 of CAJNOJ010000016.1, read as the reverse complement.
TATGTGTTATTTCTTCGTAAGAAAAAAAAAAGGTGTCATTTGCTGCTCATTAAATACGTGTTGATCTCATTAAAAACAGATAGTCGCATGCTTGTATTATATCTCAAAGGTGTTTAATAGGGATATGAAATGAAGGCTCGACGAATGTGTCAACAAATCAATTGAGCAACACGATATCGATATGTCTATTCGTCACACTTAACAAAAACAGCTACCTTTCGTCGAGTGCCAATCGAAGACATTCTTCCTTTCTTAATGATTACATGGCTCGATGAAACTAAATGTGACACTTGATGAAAAAACGGAAATATCTTGTCATAATTCTGCTGTATTGCATAAAAAACGAGCTTATGCAGATGTAATGTGCCGGCGACAAATATTATAAATCATCCTTCCAATCATTGAATAGTCATTAAGGCATCGCATATGAATAGATCGATGATTATGTATATGAGGTATTGAGCAACCTATTCCTCCTCCTCCTCCATCTTATTCTCTATACAATAGGATGCCATAAATGCGTCTGATGTAAGAAAACAGTAACGGTTACTTTTTGTTATTATTTACCTTTTGTCCATGCCGCAGTAGACGGAGACGAGATGGTGGCTTGTCCGATTGGTATTTGTGACCAATCATCTCGTGGATGAAAACTATTTGTTGATGGATGATGATGATGACTCTGTTGGATGTAATTGAATTGTGTTAAGTTTAATGTTGCCGGAGCATTTGAACGTGTCAAGAGAAAATCATTGGACAATGGGGGTGAACTTGCCGAACTTGAACTACATGGATTCGTATCGAAAAGGATTTTATTTGGCATTGTTGATTGAATGTAAGGATGTCTGTCTGGCGCATTCGTCGCACTTCCCGACGATGACGGAGCAAAGAAGGACGGAATAGGATTACCCGAAAACCAAAAGTTTGGTTGATGCTGATTCGATGCCGTTGCCGTTGATAACATCATCTCATCAATCGATGATGAATTTTCAATTGCACTTGATGATATTGTCCAGCAAGGTGGTAATAACATACTAAAAGCAAATGAAATATATTGCTTTCATTATATGCATATCATATTAATGACTTACTACTACAAATCAACTATGATATAAACTTAAATATATTATCTCGAGGTTTTTTTTTCAAGTAATGGATGTTATTTGTTTTTAATACGGATGGGATAAGAGAGAACGAGACAATATATGTCGAAGGAAAAATATCTATATGATTAGATTTCCGTTCGAACAATTAATCAAGTATTACTTGTCGTCGCGTTTCTTTGGGCTGTTTGAGTGTATATGTGTGAATCGCTTTTCGATAGATATTTTTATTTGTTCCTTTCTCTTTCTCGCCTTACTCGTCGTCGATTTTTTTTCTCTTCTCTACTTTGCATCAATCGCTTTTGCTTCGCACAGAACGGATCAATTCCTGATTGGCTCATTTCAACGACTATTCCCATTCGTTCCGAAAAAAAGAGTAGAGAAAATGTGTGCATCCCAATGAGACTATTCAGATTATGTAAATTTCGATTTGTGATTGAATATTCCGAACTATCGATTAAAACTTTCTCTTTTTCGAAAAAGTTTTTCCACTTTACGTACATTCGGGAATAATTAATCGATGCATATATGTCTTTCTCTGGCGTAGGATGCATAAAATAAATGTTCTCATCTACCAAACGAATCAAATTGCAATTAAGTCCGTCGCTCGTCGTTTTCTCTCATATATAAACAAGGCAAATGAGAAAGGAGAAGATATGTCAAACGGAGAGAGAGAGAGAGAAAACGTTGAAAGTAATGAATGCAAATGCAGCGTATGTATCATTAAATGTCTTTAATTGTTGATTGGAAGTTATAGCGTTAGTTTATTCAGGAAAAAAGCTTGGGGTACAGAGTGAGTTGTATCTAGCTAACTACTAAAAATGATCAGTGGAAGTTGTCCTTTCTGTTATTTCGACATGCTTTTCTTTAAACGCATGGAGAAAACATGTGCTTGATCAAAGTGCGGTTGAGTTTCTTTCTTCACGCGTTCCATCCATTCTTGAACACGAGGAAATTTTTTTGCGTCGAAATCATAACCAGCTGATATCGGTTGCATCATTTCACAGACACCTACAGAACATTTTAAACGATACTAGTCTTCCCATGTTCTATAGAAACTGACCAAGTAGATCAGAAATTGTGATGTGGCCTCCGGCGACATAGGGCGATCGTTTGAGCCAAACGTTTTCCAAATGACCAGTTGATTCTTCCCATTTATTTCGCCATTTCTCTAACTCATTCTCGTTCGGTGGTTTACCAGTCATACCCGGGATGATAATCTAGAGTGAGAATTGAATATTTCGAGTTCAAACCGATCTTCGTAATCGTTACTTTAGAAAGAAACAATGTTGAACCATTCAGACGTAGGTTGGCGTGTTGCCAATTATTGTACTCATCAACCCGTGCTCGGTCTTTCAGTTCTTTCGGATACCAATCATATTTTTTATGTTTCTCGCAAAGATAAGTAAGAATAGCCACGCTAAAGCAGATCAAATGGGAGATCCATTCTCCCCTCTCTGGTCAATTACCTTTCCGTAAGAACAAAACCCGAGTCGTCGATCACCGGAACTTTTCGAAACGGATTCAGTTGACCGTATTCATCTGTCATATGTTCAAGCTTCCTTAACGCAACCTCTTTAGGTTCGTACGGAATGCCAGTCATTTTCAGGAAAATGTACAAAGCCCGACACGGCTGTGACATTAAATCGTAGTAATAATTGAGTACCATCTGGAAAAAATCGTAACGATGACGAAAGATTTCGAAAAGAGGCATGATTTAATCAAATAATAATAATTATTAAATTTCTCTTATTTAAATGGGAAAAAGGCAAAAAATATACATAAATTGAATAAAAACAAACAGACATCTCTATCAGCACATCGGCGAAGAAAATTTGATCATACAATCTAATACTATAAAAAAAACGAGCAAAGAATTTTGATAATCAACTTTGTGTTTTTGTTCGATATGAAATTACACGAGTAGAAGAAGAAAAAAAAGGCACTAAAAGAAAGCAAAAAGGTGAATGAGATCAGTAAAGAAAATCCAAAAAACAATGAAGGAATTGATTTGTATTTTGATTATGATGTGGGACTAAGATTGGATAGAGCTGAAAGCGATGGTGCCCACACAACGCATGTTCGATCAGCACTCGACGTCACGAATGACATTTCATTTGGATGCCTAGAAAATAAGGCGATATGTTATACTCAAAATGAAGAAAACTTGTCAATTTTTACCATCGTGCTTGGATGATTTTATCAGTATGAGCAGCAACATTGGATAGAACTAATGGTTTAGTTAAATCACCTAAAGAACGATTTCAAATCGAAATAGAATCTTTTTGAATGCAGTAAACGAACCATTTAGACTGGTCATCACGACCTTTTTGTCGTACGAAGCTGTTAGTAAGTAATACGAATGTACAGAAAAACGAACACTTCGAATTTCGCTTGAATGCGGTTGATAAGCTTGAACTACACGTTTTCCACGAAGATCATAGAGCAAACACGTCGCATCTTCATATCCGGCGGCTAATAATTGACCAGAATTATCCACAGCGACAGCTGCAACTGCACTATCTATTAAATTCGAAAACAAAATCAGTAGTTCGAAGTTTTTCGTTGCTGATCGCGAATTACTTGAGGAACGGGGTGCAATGACATGAACACAATCTGGCTGACGAATATCCCATATACGTGATGTACCATCTTGACTAGCCGAAACAAAACTACATGCATCCCATGTATACAACGAATAGATATGACCTAAAATGAAAGTTGATCAGAATTCTGTATTGATAAACAGATACATTTCGAAAATCTGCAACTTTTGCATTCAGTGTTCGATGTTTATATCTCGCGAAGATAAATTCTGTGCCCTCGACTGCCTTTCGTTCGTATAAATAGCATAATTAAGACAAAAGCCATGTTTTTTCTATCTGTATCGATAACCTTTCCAAGTCATCAATCATTCTGCTCTAATCTATTAAGTAACATGATTGTCAACGGCTTTTATTGGCTCTTACCTTGATGACCATTAAAACTCTTGATCGGTGTTTGCTTTCTGACATCGGTTACATAAACTTTACAATCACCTGCACCACCACTCAATAAAATCGAATCATCCGTTAGATTGTCATGCATAAATATAAGATCACGAACAGTGCCATTATGATGTGTCAATTCGATTTCAGTATCTAAAGCAACACAAAGCTCAATCGTCTTCTCTCACATCATTTCTCTTACTATTCAAATCATCATCCGGTCGATCCATATTCAGCCGAACGATTTTAATCAATTTATCATTCGATCCTGTTGCAATCAATTTTCCGCTTGGTGACCAGCCCATGCAATAAATGCTTCCTAAATGATGTTTTCCTCTCTTGTAGAGAACTTTCGCAGGCTTTGGAATGGAATCGGATTGGATGTTTTTTAGGTCAGGATAGGCACAAACGCGGAGCATCTTCGAATTTGAACCGACAGCAAAATATTTGCCGGTCGGGTGAACGCTGACGGAACGTATGGCTTGCACATCTTCAATCGATACCAATGGAATAAATGCTGGTGAACGAGCGATATCCTGATAGAATAGAATTTTGTGTATAACACATGAAACGAGAGAAAATGAATAAAGTACCTCAAGCGAATCATATTTAGTAACTTCATTGATTTCTCGTATCATTGGACTATTAACTGAAAAAGAATAGAGGATCGTTTCTTGGATAGTTTAGAGATTTATTGAACTTACCAAGTTGCTTGTGTAGTTCGTTTCGTCGAATTTCTTGCTCATCAAATTGTTTCAGAATTTCCGCTCGACTTTTCTGATATTCCTGATTAAGAATAAAACAAAATACTAGTTCGTTTATACTCCGTAATGGAGATTTACTTTGAGTAAACGGTCAGCTTGAGCGTCTGAACCTATTGACCGATTACCGTTTTCGGGCGATATGATGCCTGTCACTCCGTTCAGTGATTTGACTGTTGGTGTCGTAACACTGCGTTTCGGCGACTGGGATCGATAAGAATTTGTCGGAGAAGCTTTATTTTCTATAGGTGAAAACGAACTGGGCGGTGGCGGCAAAGGTGGCGAAGGCGGAGGAGGTGTTTCTTCATAAAGAACTTCTTCAACAGTTGGTAGATTAACTGTTGTCGATGTCACATTATTATTGTTATTATTATTAACACCATTATCTTTTAGATTACATATTGCCAGTGATCGACTCATGTCATTGACAAAATTTCGATTATAATCACCGAAGATTTGTGAGCGGAGAAGACCGTAAGATAACCCATCGTATTGCGGTGCTAGTGAACGTGACATTAGTTCCGTGGAGCGTGGTTTACCAGTAGGCGTTGCATTGAACGGAAACATGGTTTGCGGTTTAAATGGTGTACTCAAAACATGCTCAGCCCATGTGGCTTCGAGAACTGGTCTTTGGAATTTATCAACATTTAAAGTTAAAGATTTTTGCTCGAACGGACACGAAAAGATTTCCGTTGGTAAAGCATGAAGCCATGAAAGAAGAGAAACATCCGTATCTGATAAACGTGTATTGAGTAGTAGAGAATTGGGATCACTAATATCGATGGTTTCGTCTGTATTTGTGGCACGTGCTTGACAATGTTCAACACATGATTCATAGAGAAGACCTTTGATAAGTAGTTGAATCAAACGATCACCTTGAGCTATTGGAATCGTCGGCTTGTCTACCTATGAACAAAGATCGAAATGCAGCTGTTATGTAAGTGTGAGCAAGTCTTACTTGCAAGAAGCGATGCACTAATGGGAAAACTTCTTCAAAACATTGCATTCGGCCCGCACTTGGATTCCAATTGGCATAGTCTGTGTGATCTTGTAAACGTTTCAATGTTAATAAAAAAGATAGCTTTTTATATTCTTGTTCATTTGGTGCAAATGGTCTTAAATCATTGAGAAATCTAAAATGTGAAAGCAACAATTTCGATTCTGCCTGCCGGACTCAAATCAGTGTGATTTACTTGACGATCTGTTCTACAGATAGATCATTTTCGATTTGTGCTTCAGTCTTTAAACATAATAACTCTAAAAATTGGTATTTCAAAACAATGTAAATAAATTGTTTCGCATCGAATGACTCGATCGTTTTCAATGGCTGTACAAAATCAATGACATCATCCCATTGTCCGTCCAAGATAAGTTGTCGTAAGAAAAGTACATCTTCCGAAAATGAACCATTAATAATACCTAGAAGAAAAAAGCCAGACATCGTTTAACAAAACAATGTGAATGAAAACAGATATGAATCGATATAATTGCTTTTTAAAACTCACCTGTTTCACGTTCGATATCAAGCATACTAATATACAGTTCACGTCGTTGAAGAAAATCAAGAATAAGCTTGACTGCATCGCGTTCGGATAATGCGACATTAACTCGTAAATTACTAGTACCATTCGTCGAAGACATTATCTAAATGCGAAGCAAAAATGTCAATAGAGATGCTTGTGTACTCGCAACACAGAATTGAAGAAGGCAACAAAAAAGAGAGATGAGAACAAGAGAGCGAGAGAGAAGAATAAAAGGTAGGCATACACACATACCATATAGACGATAGTTTGTTTGTCCAGTTAACACGAACAAGAGAAATGAGTATGAAGGCAAGATGACTACCGGTGGCGATGAGTTGTTCGATACATACGAATGAACAATGAACACAAGAATAAAATATATTGCCGATAGAGAATAAGTTATGAACGAAAATCTCATAGACACGGTGCAATTTCCTCTATTTGTTTTTTCAATCGACTAGATGTCGCTATTCTTTGGCCCGAGCAATTAGAAGATATAGATCGCGTAATTGTAACAGCGAATAGAATAAATATTTATTTGAACATAAATTTGCGGAAATAGAAATATTTACTGTTCTAGATATAAGACAAAAAGAAAGAAAAGTATGTAAAGTTCGTCAAAGGTAACGATTGCTTATTCAACTTTGCGGGTGGCTGCAAGGTGTTTCTGAAAATGAGAAATATTCAATTGAAATCTAGTTTACACGAGCAACTTGACACACTTACCTGCATCTGCATAATCAATATTCTTATCGAGAAGTTGGATTTTTTCAAGACTAGTCGGATCATGTGGATTTTTGCCTAGTTTGATTGTTTCCAAAACGCTTTCCTTCAAAACCGTCAGGTTTAAACTCTCCATTCCGTCATAAGGACGCGATGGTATTTGGAGTCTATTGTCTGTTACGCCACGAAACTCATGGAATTTCAAAGGTTGAGCGTTAACTTTCACGAGAAAACCTGAAACGAATATGATTGTAAGCGATTAAGAGCAAATACGCAAAAAATTACCGTTTTTTTCACTGTCAGTATTCAACGGCACCACTATTACATCCCTGCCACATCGACAAAGCTTTTTCGGAGATATCTCTTCTTCCAAAACAGCTAAGCGTTTCGTACCTTTACCTAAAAAAGAAATTTTGATTATATCTGTGCCTACACGACGCTATGTATATTTAACTTACTTTCTTCAATCCAAGGCGTATGAATAACCTCGGATATCTGTTCTAAGGTTTGTTCCTTCGTTAGGCAACAAATGCAAGCTAATAGTCTGCACACTTTGTTCGCCTGTTTTTCAGTTGGATTGTCTGTTGTAATATCGCATTGATAACGGTTAAAGATATACATTTCCAACCTATGATAGAGACGGAATTCTAATTTCGATCGTGTTTGTCAAATAGTGCATCTTACGTCTTTTCACACATGTTATATTCATCGTCTGTTACGCGATAGAGAATGCTTTGATTGTTGGGATTGTATCCGTACTTTGCGGTAATGACGAGATCGGAAAGCGATGGCCGTGATTGACCTTGTAGGCATTTTGACGGAATTGTCGTTTCCGGTGGTATCAGAACTTTTGTTGGATGTGGTTTGCCATCACAAGATGACAATTGAGCAACAATATACAAATTTTTCGCATCATGTCCGGTTGGTTTCGACCACTGAAATAGAAGTAAATGGGTGAAATAATCTGATGAAATGTTTCAAGACTTACTGTCACAGTTAATCCTTTAAGGTTGTTTTCTGAATGAACTGGAGTCCGTTCTCCCTTGCTTAAGCACTTGATATAACGCGGCTTTAAAAATTCCAATGGGTCTTCAAGCTTTAGCTCGGACAGAATCTTTCCTGGTGTAATTGGTAGTGAGTTTGATAATAATTCTGAAAGACTTGGTTTTGGAACAGTAGATGGTGATGCATCTGTAGTGGTTTGAAGTTGTTCATTCAACTGGCCATTATTCTCTTCGCTGGGCGCTATTTAACAAAAGAAGTCATCTTCGGAATTGCAGATGCGAAGACACACCTGAAACTCGTTTTTCGGCCGTTTCGTTTGTTTGTTTCCCGTCAAGAGTTGCATTTGGCGTCTGATTATTCTCACGCATGATTTCGACAATGCTTCGAAAAACACCCATGAGAGTTCGCCATGGTATTTCGATTTTGGTTTCGAAGTCCGTAGGAAACGAAACTGGCTGTTGCAGAACGTGCTCTAGTATAGATAAAGTTACAAGTTTGATAGAATTGATTATAATTAGAACATTCGCATTATACACTCGGTAGTGATCAGTCGCTTTATCGAGGGCTCTCTTTTCGTCTTGTCTCTGAACCAGCGTATATTCTACGAGGTTCTAATCTTTCCATCTTCGTTTCTTTCTTCTTTACGTCTAAGTCTCACGACTTAAAGATCTCTCTTACTTCCGGTTCTCGAGAGTTTCTCAAAATCTCATTAAAAGAAAGAAGTTTTATCAAAAACCCCCTNCATTCGCATTATACACTCGGTAGTGATCAGTCGCTTTATCGAGGGCTCTCTTTTCGTCTTGTCTCTGAACCAGCGTATATTCTACGAGGTTCTAATCTTTCCATCTTCGTTTCTTTCTTCTTTACGTCTAAGTCTCACGACTTAAAGATCTCTCTTACTTCCGGTTCTCGAGAGTTTCTCAAAATCTCATTAAAAGAAAGAAGTTTTATCAAAAACCCCCTTGGTTCTCGTCGATGGCTCCCAAAGGAGGGGGTGGTGGTGCTGGCGCGAAGAAGTTAAACAATACTTTCGACGGCCAACAGTCACAATCGTCCACAACAACAATAGCACCATCAACAAAGAAAACAACAACAACAACAATGACACCAAAAACAACGACCAACACACAAAGAGCTGGCCTAGTCGGCAGCACGCCAAAGCCAAAGAATAACAGCCAACAGCCTTTCAGCATTGCCCCTCTTGTTCTAGAGGGAGCCAAATTGACTAAAATGGCATTAAATGATTTTTTGAAGCAGCAATTTAGCGACATCAAAATTACCGACATCCAACTCGGACGTTCAGGAAATTTTACTTTGTATGCTTATGATGTTAAATCGTTTAATCGTCTCCTCAACGATTTAACGACAACATTAGCTGCAAATGGTCAAACCGACGTTAAAGTCTATGTTCCTCGATCTATTCAACGGATCAAGGATACAGAAAAAATGGCTTTCGTCAAACGGGTCGATCTTGAAATTCCTGATGATCGAATAAGGGCAGCATTAACGGCCGTCGGTCTTGATGTTACCAATGTTATTCGGCTCACCAGCAAAGACGGAAAGACCCCAACAAGAACGATCAAAATATCATTTAATGATGTTCAAAATCGAAACACCTTCGTGCATACTGGTTTACAGGTGGATTGCATGCACTTCACTGCCGAACCAGCATCACAAAACAACAAGCCGGTGCAATGCTATATCTGCTTGCAATACAATCATGTGGCCAAATACTGCAAAACGAAGCAACAAGTATGTGCCAAATGTGGTGAAAACCACAAATCGGACCAATGCTCTGTTGCCAACGATGCAGCCAAATGCCACAACTGTAAAGGTAATCATTTAGCTACTTCTGATGATTGTCCAGTCTTCAAGGATCAAGAAAAAAGAATGCTAAACTTGGTTAATCAATACGCAACAGCAATTAAACCAACAACAATGGTACCGGCCCTCCACGACATCAACCACTTCCCACCATTACCAAACGTATTCCAACAACGACAAGATAGTTTCCAAAACGACTTATTCGATCAAATGTTCAATGCATTCAGTAGCAAAATGGAAAAATTAATCGAAGAAACAACAAGCCGATTATTCCGTAAACTACAGACAAAGATCAAGTACATCGAAAAGTCAATAGGATTATATGGAAAAGGCCAAGATGATGCTTCGACAGACTCTGACTCTGACTCTCAGGAGGAAAGTCAAGTAGTTAAGCACATCAAAGCTAGCCAACAGAAAAAACAACTTCCAACAACCGATTCATCGATAACAACCTCGTCAAAGGTCAATACAGCTTCCAATATCCCTCCTCCTAAACAACTTCGAACACAAGAGCAAATTGAAGCTAACAATACGCACAAGAGACTGCGTACGTCGAGTAGTCCACCATACGCAAAGACGAAGAAAACCAACAACAAAGACCCGAGAACGAGTGACGTCGATGATTAGGATATGTCACATAAACATAAACACCATAGTCAAACACAAGGACGAACTCTTAGCTCGATTCTCCAAATACGACGTCATTTCAGTGAATGAAACTAATCTTAAGAGTGAACGTCAGTTCTCTCTCTGGGGTTACAACATTTTCAGGAATGATCGAGTAGGTAAATCTGGCGGCGGAGTTCTGCTCGCAATCAAACGTCACATTAAATGTCGAGAAGTTTATAACAAGACAGCACAAGAAAATGAAGTGATAGCAGTAGAGATAGAAACCAAAGGTTTCAATTCAATACTTATATCCTCCATCTACGTTCCACCAAAAGCCAAGATCAACAAAAGTATCTTCGATGACTTATACAGTATTAACAACAACTGCATCATCGTAGGTGATTTTAATGCAACATCGCAAGAAAAGGGATCTAGTAAGACTAATTCAAAAGGAAGACAGCTGCAAGAATTATATAAAGAAGGTTTAATTGACTGTGTCGATGATGATTACACAACATTTGAAAGACCTGACTATGAAGAAAAACTTGACTGGATATTAGCTAGTCAACCACTTCTATCATTTATAACAAATGTTGAAACACATCCATTATTCGGCATAGCTTCTACTGGACACAAACCATTAACCTTCGATATCCCTCTCAGAGTCGAAGTTAAACTCCCCTCTCCTAGGATATCATTCAACTTCAACGCAGCCAAGTGGCCATTATTTAGAAGTAAATTAGACCAACAACTGATGCAATGGAACATGGATCGACGATTAAATTCAACATTAGACTTAGAAGAATATACTACGTTTATCACCAAAAGCATTTTGGCAGCAACGCAAGAAGCTATTCCACGTATCAAGCAAAAGATTACATCGTATTCACCAAGTGAAGCTTCGAAAAACTTGATTCAACTTAAACATCAAGCATATCGAAGATGGAAGAAGACTGGAGATGATATAGATAAACATCAATTCTACACGTCGAAAGTCCTACTTACAAATTCACTTCGAAACGACAGAAGAAACAACTTTAACAAGTTAATGTCTTCATTATGCCAGAAGAAAATGTACTCGGATGCAGTTTGGCGAACGGTACGCAAATTCCACAATAAGCGGATCAAGCAAACATATGCGAACGTTATGAAGTACAACAGTACTACAGCAACGTCAGACAAGGAGAAGGCAGATCTTTTTGCGGATTTCTTCCAAAATGAGGTCTACTTCGAAGCGACTGACTCGCTGCCTTTTCATAACCAAGTTACTCGTCGAACCGGCTTCATTAGAAAAGGAATGGCAACAAATTCAAACACAACTAAGTGGAAGCTAATCACTGTTAACGAAGTTAAGTACCATCTGAAACAGCTTCGAAACAGCGCCACAGGCTCCGATAACATTCACAACAGGTGTTTGAAAAACTATTCAAAATTACTTGTTCAACATCTCACCAATTTGTACAATGCAGTTTTGAATCAAGGTTACATTCCTAATACGTGGAAACAAGCAAACATTATTCTACTATTAAAGCCGAAGAAAGACAAACAACAACCGTCTAGCTATCGGCCTATTAGTCTCCTGAGCTGCTTAGGCAAGTTACTGGAGAAAATAGTCAAACAACGTCTAATGTCTGAACTTGATCGACGCAACATCTTACCAGAGCATCAAGCTGGCTTCAGACCAGGAAAAAGCACAGTATACAATATCGTGAGATTACAACAATATGCTGAAAGACAGCTGACAGCTGAAAGCTCGAGGCGTCACTCGGCAGTCGTTCTCTTCGATATTAAAGCTGCTTTTGACTCAGTATGGCATGATGGACTAAT